>VZSV01000011.1:3542274-3583512 GCA_013398735.1 Nothocercus julius | reverse complement strand
TTGAGTCTTACTTCATAGCATAACAGTTTATTACCATTAGCTGACCATTTTCCTGAAAGACAGAAGAGGGAGGAGGAGGGAATTGCAGTGCAAGCAGACTCCTTGAAATTTTTAAAACCATCCTCATGATCATTTTCCATGCTTAAATGCTGGATTTTGCACCAAGAAATTTTGTGCACAGAAGTTGGAGGATCTTATGGCCTTGTCAACAAGGTCAAAATTTATTTTCAAAACTTTCCCCTGTGCTTCCCCCCTGCCCCTTCCGGCAATATTCTTTTATAGTCCTCTCAGACCCTTTGATAAACTGCATGGCTGCAGCTCTTCAAGTCATGTCACAGGTATGGAAGTCAGCTCGAGGATGAATCATTCTTATATTCCTTTGAATGTGTTCAAGGGAACAGTGCTGAGGATTCTTTTGTAGCCTACATGGATATAAAATGCATTCACAAGAGCAACAAAACATATTTACATATGTGACTTAAGGCTGTGCAGTTGGAAATCCACTGTGTGGGATTTTTTTCACTCAATGACATTCAAGAATTAAGATCATTATTGAATTCTATATGTATACAATGCTGATTTGTTTTTTTCCTTATAGATATTTCTAAAATTTGTTACTGCCTATACTGTTAAAATACTTAAAAAAAAAAAAAAAAAAAAAAAAAATCAATTTGATGTAGAATTAGAACCACCTCCACACTATTGAACACTTCATGAAAACATATTCTGCATGCCAGCTCCTCAAAGAAAGTGGATTCAGGTGTTATGTTTTAACTGTTGTTAGTGATGACAGTGTAATTAGCACCTGAGTTTGTGATATTTTTTGTGATTATTATTTTTTTAAATTCCTTAATAACTTGGTATTAGGTTTAATTTAGGAAATGCTACTTACGTGGGTGTCTGCTTTGGCTTAATGAGCTTTTATGCTGTCTCCTTTCCATCTTTACTTTAAGGCTGTATGTCTCTCCAAGAAAATCGTCTGGAGAGCAGAAAACGGGCTCCCCTTTAAAATGGTGCCGACAGGTGCTGGACAATCCCAGTCCGGAGACGGAAGCCGCCTGCCGAACGCTTATCAACAGGCTTGACCAAGGTGTGTAAACTGGCATTGCTCCTTCGAGTTCCTTTCACTTCAGCTTATATAATATGCCTTACATCAGTAAGAAATAATTAAATGGCAGAGACATTGAGTTTGCACTTTATAGTATTTGAGAATATCTGCAGCTTCCTGTGTTGTTTCTTAGTGCATGTTTGTAAAGCCGCATCTGGTACCATATAAAAATGTCGCTGCTTTTGAGGTACAGTGGATTATATCAACTACTGAAGGTAAAAGATGGTTTTGTAAACGTTAAGATAGCAGTGTAGATTACAAGTAATGCTCCAAAAAAAGCAACTCTTTTGTCCCTTCTGCTTTTTTTTTTTTAAATTGATCATTTTTTGTTTGTCTTTAATCTCTTCAGAGCCTAAACCCAAAAATGTTTATTATATTTTAGTGCTTCAGAGACCCTTAACAATTGATTGATGCACTTAAGTGTTTTTAATATAAAAATAGAGGGGGAAAAATGTTTTTCTAGGGAGAAGTTTAGTGAAACTATTACAGGTTTCTCTATGTTAAAAAAGTATTCATTGTTTCTAATGGCAATTATTTTGAGCTCTTTCAGCGGTATTACTTAACCACTGAAAAAGGAATCTTAGTTAACCTATTTGAAATGGAAAAAATGCTGTGGAACCTCTTCAGTGGTTGCACACTGCTACTTTGGTGTTCTGCAGTCTTATGTTTGTTTTCTCTTTTACTTCCCCCTTTATCCGAACACAGAATGATTGGTTCCATGTGGGTCTTCCACTAATGCAAGAGCTGCTAGAATAGATGTATAGCTCATCTCATTATAAAACAGAGAGGGTTGTTAGGTTTATACATATCCATGCTGCACCAGCTGGCAAACCACCTGGTGGGTATCCTACCTTTGTCTTTCCAAATGCCTTCCTGGTTCCTCTATTTAAAATTTGCAAGTCCTGAGCTGAATCGCTGAGAGGTAAGACAGAGAATTGAAGTGAATAAGGAATCTCTTTCTGAATTTTAGAAGTTACCTCTGTTACAGCTGTGCTGTACACCGCAGCTGGGCAGGAGGGTGGCTCGTCTTGTGGCTTTCTTCTAACAACTGTGTGGTGAAAAGCACTATAAGTCAGAGCATGTTGCAACCCTGTCTGTCTGCTTTGAGTCCTGGAAGTCTCAATACAAATACTGTGGTTAGCAGTTTGTTTGAGAAAGTGACTTTTTGGAGAGAATTAGCATTTTTGAAGTCCACTGATGGTCTTAAGCACTGAAAAAAAGCAACTTCCTCACAGCAGTGAGGTGCTGGTCTGCATAGGTCTTAAACTGGTGAGCTTTGTCTCTATATGAATGCAATAATGACACTTCCAGTTTCACCAGTAATTCTCCCTCAATGATTTGAAGCCAGAGAGGCCACTTGCATGCTAACAGAGCTTTTAGCAGTGCCTGCAATCAGCCTTATTTTGAGTTTGTCCTTGAAATGCCTGATTTAGGATAACTGAATGTGGTTTGAGAACCTCTTTTGCTTACTTTTATAAGAGAGCTGTGCCTTTTTTTTTTTTTTTTAAAAAAAAAAAAAAAAAAAGAGAAAAAAAGGCTTTTAATTGAATTAACTCTGTTTTGATTTTTGGATTTTATCTGGCTTTATATCTACATTAGCAATCCTTTTTAACTAAAATATTGTCTGGTCTAATATTTCTATAAACCCATGCCCACACAGATACCTGCATAGTGAATCATTGCTACTTCGTTGGCTACTGGTCTTAAATCACAAGGGTTTGGGCAGTGCAGCAGTCCTTTCAGTATACATGGGTCATAGACACAGTCATTGCCCTACAGTTGGAACTGCTTTATATTTACATATATATAATAAATACATATAAGCAGGAATGCACTGAGCTTTGTTCCTTACCTCTTTTTATTTTTTTCACTAACTTATATGCAAGTCTGAATGTGGACTAAATATTTCGAAAGGGTAAATTCACAATAATACGTATTTAAACCTAAATTTCCATTTCTTTTTTTTAAAGAAAATGGAGTATGCAAGTGACAGGTACTTAAGGCAAGAGTCCTCTTTGAAGACCAGAATTGAAATTTTCAGGGATGTAGGTCTCCTTGAAAGCTAAGTTTGTGAAAACTTATTCATAAGTCTCATAACTGCTGCCATCAAAAGTCTCATTCAAAGTACAGCAATTGTAATAGTTAATCTTGTTTGACCTGATGCCTTTGTTTATTCCTATTCTCTTTCTTTTTTAGAAGGGATGTGATAACCTCCATGGCTTTCTTGTATTTTTTTTTTCCTTCTAGCCAGTAGATGGAAAAACCTGTATTGCAGTCCCCTGGCATCACCAAGTGCTCATAATTTGAACACAGAGACAGGCTCCTGTAGCAATGCACTAAACTCTCCTGGGCATCTCAAATCGACTAACAAAGCACTACTAACCTGTGGCAGCTCAGGTATGGCATGTCAGTAGAGCAGTGCAAATCTTTCCAATATTTAAAATGCAAGGAGGAGTAATAATGGGCCATTTCAGGCAAGACGTATGGAAAAGTTGTCGAGAAAGGTCACCCATGGGGTTTTCTTCTTTTAATATGCCCTATTAAAGACCTTAGTTTGATATGTTACCTGGGAGAAAATCTCCTTGCATTCTAAATGTCAGATATGTACTTACTGTTTTTTGTTTTTATAACAGTGTCTCTCTGTATATTTTTTTTTAAATTGTACTAATTTTGTGATGTTAAATACAAAACAGATGATGGGGCCAAAACAGAAAAACATTAAAACATTGCTGTTTGAATAATGTTATAATACATAAAAATTAACTGCATAGAGTTTGATTTTTTTTTTTTGTCTCTAGAGCTTGAAATTTCTTAAAAAAAAAAAAAAAAAAAAANGTGTGTTAAGACAAAAGGTGTAGTTTCCAGATCATGTCTTTGAATTGTCTGCATGAGAAACTGAGCATGATGTGGCAAAAGCTTTTCATCAGACATTACTCTATATGGAGTCAGTGCTGTTAACTGAGAGGCAACTTTGACTTCTGACAGGAATTTTTCTATGTGTTTGTAGATGAAACAGTGAAACCTCCTAAATGTTTTGGCCGCGGGTCTGCCTCTGCTTCTAAGTTGCTGCCTAAGGGGCTCTTTCAATAGCATCATTTACCCATGATGCAATTACTATTCATTTTTTCTTTTTATTATTAGAAATGCTTTGCCCCTTGGCTTATCACATGAGGCTTCCTTATTTGGTTTAGTTTTTGTGGAAATTACTACATGATAATTTGCATGTTTAAAAGCATAAAGCATGTTTTAACAGTTGCTGGCTTGAAACTTGATGTTAAATTAATCTTAAAAAAAGTGTATGGATGTTTTCACAGCTGCAGGTCATTTTGGATTTCTTTTATGTGTAGATATGAATGAATACTTATGTCTTTACTGAAGGAGAAATGCGTGTAAACTGATATTTTTGCAAGTTGAACTCTTCAGGGGAAAAAAAAAAAATCTCTAAATCATCTCCTCTCTCTGTGTTCAGGTTTTGTTTGTGTATGTGTTCTTTTATGAGTTCACTCGGGTTTGTGTCTTTCGGTTCAAAATTTGAAACTAGATCCATAATGACCTAATTTTTATACCAAGCTCTTTTACTGGTGTGCAAACCTGAGGTCTCTGTGCAATTTCTAGAACTGGTCATGCATGGAAAGTCTGCTAGTCTGCTGTAGCTCTGTAGCTGTATTGCTTTTTAAAACCTCAAACTGTTCTGTTACAGTATGAGAATGGGTCAGGATTTCCCCCGCTCTGTGTTTTAGCCTCCAATATTTTTGACCCAGCCTAATGTTGTTCTGTCATCTAATGAGTAACTTCAAAGTCAGTCATTTAGTGGTGTGGGTGGGTTTTTTTTTTTTAAACTATATATAGTTAAAAACTGTTCCTGGTGTCTTCTGATCTAATGCCATTTTCTCTTTCATGGAGACTATTTTCTGTGCTTGTATTTCTGCAAAGAGTTCAAAAGAAACATGAGGAAAAGTCTAAACTTAGGCTATATCACCTAACCCTGCACTGTGCTGCACAAATACAGTAAATCAAGTGGGTAATGCGTATCTGTACCATAAGGCTTGTGTTACTACGTCCTGAGAGTCTCTTGAGAGGCTGCAGCAGAGATGTCATAACAGAACAAAACCAGCACATACTCGATCAGGAGTCAAGATTTGGTTGAGCGTCTCCCTGATCACTTGTGGCTTAAGAATAAAATGAAAACTTTCCTGGAGTTACCAAAAAGAAGTATGATGATGATGACTGTGATCAGTAACTAATACAAGTTAAATCAGTTGTCCTTTTCCCAGAACAGAGTTGTCATGTGCCTTTTATTCCTGGCTGTGGCTCAGTTTGGAGCACTTTAACCTTGACCTTTTGGTCAGTGGCATGTTTCATAGGTTATTTATTATACCACTTTCTACTGGTACTGTCCTGACCAACATGTTAGTTTTACTTCATGCGTCTTTTCTTGACGCCATAAGAAAGCAAACGGAGTTGTGTTATACTGTAGTTCAGTCTTGAGACTGAAGTGTCTTGATCTGGAGCTCATACGTATTTGTGTAAAATGCACACACGTATACCTGCCTTGCACCACACTGCACCGCCAAAGCATCTTGACACTGGAAAGAGTTGTGCATTTTCAGATGAGGCATCTAAAGCCACCCTGCTGGAAAACTAACCACTAGCTGGAAGTGGTGTTTGGTAGTGGTTTTTAGGTGCTTTGTCTACAGACAGCAGTGTTTTTATTTCCATTGCCATTTGGAGAATCCTTGTTGAGAATTATTCAGTAAGTGTATTGTCTTCAAAAAACACAGCATTTTTGGCATTGCTAACTTCTTATTTCTAGCAACTGCATCTCAACACTGAACCTCATACCTGCACTGATTTTATTAGTGGAGAAAATATTCTGCTGCTTGCTTTCGGTTTGTATGTGGATGTCTAAGTGCTTTTTTCTGTCCTTTCCCCTCCCTCCCTCAAGGTTACCTGAGCATGCATTCTGCCCTGAGCTCTCAGTCGTCAGTGGACAGTGAGCTGAGTACTTCTGATGACTCCATCTCAATGGGATACAAACTGCAGGACTTGACGGATGTCCAGGTTATGGCACGCCTTCAGGAAGAAAGTATGTGACAGCAGTTTCCTCTGTATTGCACTTCTAGACATGTAGATGGATTCCACCTGCTGTCCTTTGCTCCCCCGACACCAAAAGCACTTAATAAATCGTTTGAAATGATTGACTTTTTGTAAGAGCTTCCTTTGAAAATCTAAAGACCCAGATTGCCACTTGAGTTGTGCAGCGCTCTGAATGTACCTCTCTCTAAGCAGAGAATAGCTGTCATTTGGTCTTCAAAAATAATTCTTCTCCAAATTAGGTATGCTGAAGTACAGGTGAAGTTTCACGAATGAATGTTTCATAGGCGTGACACTTCAAAAAACAGCTGCTCACAGCCACCAGGCAGGTTGTCCCCTCACTTGAGCCCATGCAAGCAGCTGCATGACTGCAGGGTGCGTCGTTCTGGGGAACTGATCCAGGTGAAAAAATAACCTCACAAAGTTGTTTTGAGGTGTAGGTTTTCATTTTTTGAAACAGACTCTATTTTCCTTCCACCTCCTGGTCACTGCGAGAGTGCTTGTCAGACCACAAATGACCAGGGTAAGAATTTGATAACCTTAATGCCTCTTGACAGGCTGAAATTGTAGTAGAAGCCATCTAGAGAACCAAGTTTTAAAAACTGTGCAGAAGATGCCAGTTGTTTTGAGTGCCAAGAGCTTTTGGAGTGCTGAAACTTGTAAGATTTGCAATTATAATTTAAGCTTTTCTGTGGTTAAGTGCTCAGAGACAGCTCTGCAAATTTGACTCATCCTCAAATGTGTCTGGTCTACGTGTGTGTGTGTGTGTGTGTGTGTGTGTATTTTAGGGACCTGATCCAGTTCCCATTAAATCATTCGTAAGCTTTTTGTGGACTTTGATTAGGACCTTACCTAAATCACATCACAAGGTGGAGTAAAGTAGTTGGATCTGCTAGTCTCTGTAATTTAATCATTAATGTGATTTACTGGAAGTAGAAAATGAAGTTCATTCTTTGTTTGGAAGACTCATATTTCCACTTAATACTGTGCTTTTGTACAGTTTCAAAATATTATGATATAGCAATAGAAATATGAGACCAAAAAGAGCAAAAGACATAAGATCTTGGGTTTTTTACTTGATTACACTCGAGTATAATGGAATAAAAGTGCTACTACAGTGAATAAATCAAAGAGCAGCTTTTCCTCTTTGTAAATTTGTATATCTTTTGCTTTGTAAGCACTTCAGAGACTATGTCAAAGAACTCCTGTAACATCACAGAGTTTCCTGTGAAGTCTGAGGAGATTGCAGAGATTACATCATCTTCAGAATGATTAAAACTTTTCACATTTGTATCAGGAAGGGAGGGGATGTTTGTTTTATTTATCCCTGCAATGAAAGGAATACATTGAGAAGTGTTTTTTCCAGAACTGACACCTTTCTCAAAAGCCCATTCAACCAGTGTGCTAAATACAACAGTGTGCTAATTATTAGTAAGAAGTCCTTTGTATTTTGTTGGCTAGAGGACTTTAAATAGGGTATAATTTGGATTCTCACCTGTAAATAAACCAGGCAGAAATATTATAAACACATTAAAAAAGCTAGCTGTGTTTTGTGGCAGCAGTTAAAATTTTTATTTCAATCTGTTGAAATAACCAAATATAGCTTTTGGCAAAATAGACAAGCAGCTATTCTTGTAGACTGTGTAACTTTGAAAGTAATTTGGGTCAAGCTGAATATTAACTCTTTGCTTTAATTAAACAGAACCTATAGGGATGATGCTGTTCCAGTTTAGAGATACAGTGCACTGTATTTTGTGTCTTGAGACCTAATAGACCTAAGGATAGGTATATTAGCTTGATTTTT
The DNA here is from genome assembly GCA_013398735.1 of Nothocercus julius. Taxonomy (NCBI): domain Eukaryota; kingdom Metazoa; phylum Chordata; class Aves; order Tinamiformes; family Tinamidae; genus Nothocercus; species Nothocercus julius. Next base: position 3,575,506 of record VZSV01000011.1, on the reverse strand, counting down.
CTTCCAAGATGAGTATCTGCTAACAGTATTGGTTGCAGCTCATGTAGAAACTGGATAAATAATTTTTATTTAACATTTTAATATCAAAAATTAATGTTGCTCTGTATCTTCAGGTCTCCGTCAGGACTGTGCCTCTAGCTCTGCCTCTGTGTCCCGCCGCAGCTCCAGTGCCTCCCTCCACTCCCTGCGAAGAGGGACCTACAGCGACCAGGAGTTTGATACATACAGCCTGGAGGACGAGGACGATTATGACTGTTCCCTGTCATACCGTAGTGCTCACAGATACTCTCCATCTCCACTCAGTTCACCCCGATGTCAGTCCCCTTCTTCTGGTGCAGATTATAGTAGGGCATCTACCTCTCGTATCCGCCCCCCAAGGAGATCTGTACAAAGCACAATGCAAGACCGCCTGAAGTATGCAAACAGTGAAGGTGAGCTGACCTGGGAGCTTTCCATGTGATGATAAAAATAATTTGAACCACAAGTTTCAAAGACATTTTTTAATAAAAGCCACTTTAGAAGTTAGCTATGCACATCTTGGCTTGTAAGTACTTATGTTTGTGTAGGGATAGCCTAAACCATAACACATCTTGACTGCTACCAGAAACAGCAAATAGAGAATTTGCTTTTGATTTCAGAGGAGATGCGACACAGTATGCCCAACCTGGCTAGAACGAGTCTCCGGGCTTTGGAGTCTGTACGGAGCAGTCGGAGCTTGGAATCGGATCTGCAGGTGCCAAGCAGTCGACTTTCAAGAATCCAGCAACCATCAACAAGTCAGTAAGACCTGCTTTTATGGGTGCTGTTGCATTCAATTCCCCTTGGTCCGTTTAACCTCTGTGACCAAAACTGTGGCCCTGGAAAGGCCCAGCATCGAAAAAATGTTTTTACGATAGCGTTATCAAGTGGGTTATCTTTTCTTTGTCCTTCTGTTTGTAGGTCTGGCTCCCAGCAAGCTCAGGTATTCCTCCAGCACTGGGCAGTCTCCCTTAACAGTGCGACAATCGATGAAAGCGGGGACATGCACTAACTCCCTGTTAACACCTAGGCAGCCTGTAAAAGCCTGTGGTTACACAAATCCTGTCAGTGGAGTGCGAAAACCGCAGACATCTTCACTTAGTGCGGGCTCTTCCAGTAGCAGCTCTGCTACTAGAGGCAGCAACATGGTCACTGTAGCTAAAAATTCACCTGTTAAAGCACGAACGTCTGTGGGAGGAACTTCAGTGCCCAAGAGTAAACTGACACCACCATCCAAGAGGTAAGCGTGAGGCTAAGCATTGTGGACTTGAGCAGTCACTTCAATGGATATGAAATACTTTTCATAAAGTCATGGTAATCTTAGGTTGATTATTTTAAAGTGTGTAGTAAATATTCAGTTCAATCAGTTATTGGTGATGTCTAACATTAAAAACGTAGCTTTGCTCTCAGATCCCACAGTCTTAGCTGATGGAGTTGTAGGAGATAATTTAGCATAGGTCAGTGCTGCCATTTTGGGGGAAAATAGCCTCTATGAAACTTTTTTTTTTTTCCTCAAGCTCTTTTCAATGCAATTTTAGTGTAAGCTTTTGAGTTAAGTTTAAATTCATGCCGTATCAATCTATTAAGCCATATATTGTACTTTTTTATTGTTATTATTTATACTCTTTTTTTTTTTTATTATTCCTTTGCAGACTAAGATTGAAGCATCTGCACGTTAAATACTCTGAAAGAAATTTTTTGAACTCTTAATTTCTAGTAGTATTCTACAATCACCTGATTGTTTTTTGTAATGCTTTTAGTGACACTTGCAGGAAAATTCCTCCAGACTCATTTATGGGAAACCCCCTGCCAACAGTGCGAACACAGCAGGATAAATTGTCATTGCCACACTTGAACTCTTAATTTCTAGTAGTATTCTACAATCACCTGATTGTTTTTTGTAATGCTTTTAGTGACACTTGCAGGAAAATTCCTCCAGACTCATTTATGGGAAACCCCCTGCCAACAGTGCGAACACAGCAGGATAAATTGTCATTGCCACACTTAATTTCTCTGTGTTACCTGAAATTGCTGCAGCTGTGTCTGGTGGCTGCCTCACATATGGGATGTAGATGACAGTACAGGAGTTTGCCTAAGGCAGCTGTTGACATTGAAATAAGAGTGCTATTGTAGAAGCCTAATGTAAACTGAAACCTTAAGCAAGCAGTCCTGTGTATCGATAGCAATAGACTCTGGAGAACTTTGCTTCTTGTAGTACTCAGTGACTTTTGTCTCTCAAAACAGATTTCTTCAATCAGCCAAGACCAGTCAGACAGCAGCTGATGATTCCTGGAAGGAGGGGTGTTACTGACACAACCCAAAGCGCTGCCCTGCCCAACACCTGTGTGAAGCTGAGCCCTAGCTGGCTGGGCCTGAGAACATTATTTTAAAACAAACCTCTTCTCACCAGACCCATCAACTTGGGGACTGACTTGTATAGTTCTTTGCCTCTTGAACACAAACTTATTTTTGGCAAGAGCTTAGCCTCTTCATTGGTGGAACAGGCACCTATTCTCTTCCTACTCTTCAAAACTTTACTGAAGCATGAGGGTCTTCACAGGAAAACTGAAACTAGCCTTATTTCTTATGAGCCTCTAACTTGCAGCCCTGTGGAAGGCCTGGCAGCAGACACCCACTCATGAGGATGGCTTGTGTGAAAAGGCTCTTGGCTGTCTTGTTGCTGTCAGCAAGCGGCTTTGACCTGTTGCAATGGCCTGTTGCATAGCAAGGGGTGGGGGAGACTAGAAATAGCTGTATAGGTGTTAGAAGTGAGACTTTTAAAATCCAACCTGGTGTAAGCTGATGTTTGTCTGAAACTTTTTTTTTTTTTTTACTTCTGTATAGACTGTATTTCTGCTACTTTTTTTAGTGTTTGTTCTAGAAGATGAAGCTGGTTTTTATAACTGTAGTACACTTCCAGGTGTTGTATTCAAGTGTGTGCATCACAGTAGTCAGTTCACAAGTGAAGGAACAGTACACAATATTTGTGTGGGTTTGTGAACAGGCAGGTGCAGGGACAAGTGGATGCTATTTAAAAACTGCTGTTCATCAGCACCTTCATGTCTCATGGGGAAGCTAGCAAGCTTCCTGATGACTGGTTCCTGATCAAGGTATGTGTGTCTTTTTTTTTTTTAATTTTATTTTTTATTTGTCTTAATTCCTGACTAATTCCTCTTGAGACATTTCCCTTTGACCTCTTTCAACTCAGTCTTCTCTGACTGCCCTTGGTTTTGTAGAGAAGTTTTCTACTGTCTCTTTGGATATGAAGGATTCTGTTTAAATGATGTCCTTCTCCTCAGCAAGGGCTGGAGGGCCATTAATACAGTCTGAGTACACAAAATATGCACTAATAGCAGTGTTTTCCCTGCCATCAATGTGATTGATAGTATAGTTTAATAAAATGTTATGGTGCTGAAATAGAGCTGCCTTAAAAACAGAGGGCCTGAGGGTGTTTTTTGTCACTGAGGCCTTTTGTGATAGCCACAACCATCTACTTCCATACTTCTGCTTCAGAGGATGTCCTTTAGAGGCCTGTTCACCTACACAAGGCTCCAACCTGGATCTTACAGGCATTAATAGTTACTTTTCAAGCTTCACTTCATGGTTACCAAGAACTTGAAAATTTCAAAGAAAGATACAACTTGCAGCACTCAGACTTCCTAGAGGGCAACCACTACATACCAGGCCAACACAGAAGAGATGGGAAACAGCACTTGCTACTGGCTCCTAGAGTAGAAATTCATGTAAGGTGTCTAATGTTCTTTGTTCTGCACAAAGGTATGAAAAATAGTATTTGTACAGTAGTAGGCTTTAGCAGTTGCTGAGTGTGCTTTGAGCCTAAGGTTGGATTTGTTACCTGATGAGATGCATTTAGTTAAGCAAATAAGAAACCCTTGCTGCTTCCCTTCTTTCCTCAAGCAGGACCATTCTCATGTTCCACTTAACTCTAAGTAGTGTTTTACCATTAATTTCCTAGGAAAGAGCTGTATGCCACTCCTCCTGAGGATGAAATAGTCCCTTTTGCAAGATTTAAGGGTATAGCCCTGTCTATAATGCAGAAATGGAAAAAAAAAATCTGTTTAAGTCTTATTATGAAAGAACAAGAAACATTCTTATTAGAACACTGTTATATTTAAAAAGTAAAAAAAAAGTAGGTACCTGAAAGAATAGTCAGAAGATGAATAAACACTTTTGGATTTAATGAGAGACAAAGGGAAACCAACATAGTAGCAAATAAGCTTCCTCACAGCCCCCTGCTAAAGTGTGGCATGTTTACATGAGGCTTTTCCCTTGTGGGAATTTGTGCCATTCTCATACTTCTCCCTGGCGGAAAAGCTGCTGCCTAGTTACCCTGAGCTTACCCTTACCTGCCCCCTGCATAAAGAAAAATGACTAGTGACACCTCTGTGCAGTTGTTTAAGAAATCATCTCTTGTCTTTATTTTGGTCAGTAAACTGAGAGCTGGAGCAGGCTTGCACTTTAAGGGCACTGTTGTCTTCTGCAGCCTCCAAAAGTCCAGACAGATGCTATTTATTTACTTTAAGGGGAGGTAAACTGGTACATAAAGAACAAAACTTTCCAGTGATGCAAGATGTTTAACTAGAATACAATCTTAAACTATTGAAAGCTGAAACATGATAGTTAGTCTAGAAAGAACTGCAGCAGGGATATATACAAAGATGCAGACAGCTACTCATGTTTTCAGATGGACCACAGGCGCATACAAAGTACACAAGAAGCTTAACCAGGGCTTTAATCTGAAATTAGCTTCTACTTGAATTGATGGTTGGTACCCTGTTTTGTATAATCAAAAAAAAAAAAAAAATCCAAGTGCATGGAAGGTGGTCACCCCTTTTTAGAAGGGAGCCAGTCCTTTGGCTTTTGGTCCACAGATCAGAAATATAAAGCCAAAAAAAAAAAAAAAAAAAAAAAAAAAAAAAAAAAAAACACCAAACATGCCTAACATGATGTTAAGTTACAGATCCTTTCATCTTTTAAGCCATTTTTTCCTCTGTCAGCTTAAACCCTAAAGGATATGCCATTACAATGCTTTTCTTTACCTAGATCCAAGATAACAATCAATTGAACTTAAACAGTTTCTGCAAGTTTAAGAGGAAATCCAACTCCCTCATACTGATGCATGAGCCTACTCCTAACACCTTATACTACACAAGCATTTCACATTCCTGAGGTAGGTGAAAGGCTACAGAGCTTATCCAGAGACTCTAGTGCAAGATGGTGCCACAGTCACTCTGGCAGAAAGTGTTTTTTCTGAGCTCACTAAGACTCATAAGGATAACAAGGGTATCCATACTAGGGATTGAGGTCCCTCATGCCACCCAAAAGTCTCCTTTGAATGTTCACAGATGTTCATTTGGCTTCCAGTACTAGTAACTCTGCCTCCATGCAGGTTCCTGCTGGCCTATTCACCTGTGCTGAGCAGCAGGCAGGTGCCATCACTTGTGTTCTTCTGTATTCCTACCACCCCTGCCCCAAGTGCTCTGGGCAAGTGGGCAACTGTGCTCGTATTGATTCAGCCCCCCTCTATACAAGGCACTTACAGATGCTGTGAATTCAGGAAGGGGAGATTTTTCCCTTCTCAGGGAAGTCATATCAGACTAGCATCTGCATCAAGCCTTCAAAACACAGACCCCAAAATGCTTTCATTGCTGATAGATTTGTGGTAAGGCTATTTCAGAGTATGCAGAAGACTTGCTGGTGATGCCAAGCTTGAACCTGCACTGTTAAGAGTGCCAAACAGTCAAGAAGTCTGCTTTGGAACTCTACTCAGAGGAGTTACTATCAGATGTCTCCATCTAGTACAAGACAAGCTTTCACAAAACTAAGGAAAGCTGCTTTCTCTAGAAGAACTTTATTTAAATCTGGTTAACTGTCACACACTAATGCCTCAGTGCATCTTTTAAAAGGATAGGAAGTCTTTTTCTTTAAAAAGTGTTGTACATAAGACAAATCATAGAAATGAACACAGCAACATCAGTCCCTAAGCCATGCACTGCTTTACACTGAGCTATGGGTGGCTATACAAGCAACAGGGAGAGAGGAAGGTTCTTTTCCATCCACATCCTTTTCCAGATGAGTTATTTCAAAAGGACTGAAGTCTGTACATGGGACTACAAGTAGAAAGAACCACAATGCTGATCTAAAAGTCACCAACACTTTCTGGATATCAGGCTCTGACTAGTCTTTAGATTTTAGCCTAGTAGGAGATAACACAAACAGGCAAGTTAGCATGAGAACTCTTAACCCAGCACCTGCTTGTGTGGCACACACCAAGAGGAGGCGGAAGAGCAGCAGTTTAATTTCACTGCCCTGCAGGCCCATGCCCATAGCTCAGAGAACCCACATAGGAAAGGAACTAAGATGTATAAACCTTGAAAATAAGATTACACAATACCAACCAAGTGCAAGTGTTTAACCACTGAATTAAGCCTCGCTTCCTGCACAGCTTCTTCCCACCATTAGAAGCAAGCAGTTCTCTGGGGCAAAAAGATGCAACTCCTATTAACCATCAGATGCTTTTATCAGATTTCAGTTATTTCAATTTCTCCTTTTGAAGATGAGCCTGTAAGATGTAAGACTGAAGTCTGAAAGCCACTCACACCCTCCACCAGGCAACAACAGATTCTGATCCTGTCAGCCAGGACTTCAAGACACTGAGCTACCCCACTTTCTTGTGCAGCCCTCCTTCCCCAGGAGGAACAGAAATGAGGTGTTCACAAGCAGCTGCTGACACCAGCCAGAGCAGGTCAACATTTTTGCCCTATATTCCAATAGCAACATATCATCAAGGGAGATAATCTTGCATTTGGTTATTAGCCTTGGAGGTCCTTTTTTTTTTTTTATATATTTTTTTTTTAATTAAAAGTACCAGCTACTAGGTCCTCAGAAAAAGTCTTTCCTCTCCAGACCAACTGATAAAGTAACTGCATCAACTCCAAGGTGCTGTCCCTTCTCTGAGCTCAGTTTTTAGCACAAACCTTCAGCACAGAAGCACAAGGAGATACCTGACATCTTATCAAGCCCAATCAATAGACTGGCTCCCGGGTTCACCCCAAGTGATAACAACAGTATTAATTTTAGTCCCCCCTCAAAATAAAGAAAAATGACATGTGACAGAGCAGATACATTATTGCAGCATTAACCATATGCAGCATTCTCCTTTACTGTAAGGATTTAGCTACAAATTAAGGGGGAGGGCAGTGACAATAAAGGAAGCTATTTTAAAGTGTTGAGGTGATCTAACACCCTTTCCTGCCAACTCAAGAAAGATCTCCAGAAGAGATATTTCTTACAAAAGCAGCACTTACATCTTACAGTGCATAAGCCTCTACCCCAAGCCTCTTTCTTACTGCCAATACTGCACTAGCACCTTGGAGCACTTGAATACTCCAAAAGGGCCACGTGCTTCCATACACAGCCAGGTGCACAGGGAGAGACACTTGCATCTCTTATTTTTAAGAGACAGAAACCCACTCATATCTCTTCCCTTCCCCATTTGTTTGGCTCAGCCCACCCTGATTTACTCTCCAAGGCCATCCTCAGGGGTAAGAGAGCTGCTAGCAATACTGTTGTCCACTTAACACACTCACAAGGAAGTGCAAAGCTGCATGTACATATGGGCAAGCATGCACACACTTCAGAGCTGGCTGTACTCCCCACCCAGCTGAGAAGGTTATAGTTGGGGCAGAAGAACAAAAAAAATCCTTCAAGTAGTTTAAAACAGCCCATTCTTGAGGTTACAGCTGCACAGAAGCAGGGACCGTTGGGCCTGTTTGGGTTGATAAGGCAAAAAAAGTCTGAAGTCCAGGAGGGATGGAAGAATGAGAAGGTGTCAGTAGTGAAAGATTAAGAGTTATTCCGTAGGTTGATTCTTCACACTCCTGTGATTCTTATCTTCAACTGACCAGCACCAGTCACCTCCAATTACTTCTGCACACAGCTTGGCCATGCAAGCCCACCACAGGCAGCTGACACAATAATATAGATGATTACCTGGAGAAAGAAAACAGACAGAAAACAGAAGAGAATTATACCTCTATTATTCAAGCCAACTGCTGATTTAATCTGGCAATCAAGACAGCTTTGGAAACCCCAAACCAATAGCTTATTGCCGTACCACACAGCATACCAGTGCTTCTTCTTCCACCTCCCTGCAGGAATACAGGGATTAAAGAAAAAAAAAAAAAACCAACAGCACACACACACACACACACACACACCCCTGTCCTCCAGCAAAACAGGAGGGCCCAGTGGTGCCAAATATTTTATATATACTCCTAACCTGCAATTGTACTTCAGCACCCTGAGATGCTTTTGCCATTCACATTTATTGCAGGCTGGAAGCACACCATCACAGGAAAAAGCTACTTCTGAAGCTACATAACAGGATACCAATAGGACTATGGCCTAAAAGCCATTGTAGAAAGTAGCCATGAACTCGGTGTTATCACATTCTGTTGGATTTGGCAAGGCAGCTGTGTCTGAGAGGTGCTTAGAGGGTAGGCAGCTTTCTGGAACGCTCTTCCTGTTGTCCTAAGAAAAGCTGCCTGGCACAGTGACCCTCTCCTCACCTCACACAAAACCATCACAACACCTGGGTTTAGATCTAACTGATACAGGGTTAGAGCTGACTGGGTCCAGATCTATAGGCTGGAATGTTATCTTCATTTTCCAATATCTTTTGATATTTCTTATTTTAAGACATATATTACTGTAGTCCATACTTACAATTGATACAATGATGATTATGATGGTAAGCTTGAGGTTCTTCATACACATGGCTCTAGCAAGGTTCCTGCTGGTAGTTTTGAAGGTAACTGACTACAAGAAAAGACAAAACATCTATTTAATCCCTGAACCATCTGTAAAAGTAGTTGCATCCCAAGCAGCTAGAAAAGGAACAGACTCTTTTCCAGGCTCCACCTCCCAGTAGCCTAAACAGCCACTAATAGCACTAAGTGGGTCACTTCACCCAGTCAGCTGGGCATTTGAGTCCCATTTTCTTTTAATATGAACATGCTTATCTGCTACAGTTATCTCCTGCAACTACAATAATATAAAACAGGACAGCATAACACACAACTTTACTACTGTAAATATACCTGACAGGAGAAGGCAAGTCACATTTCTGCTTTGTGACAACAGTTCCATTAACAGTTAAGTGACAAGCCTCTTAAAACTAGAATTTGTCTTCAGTATTTGGGCTTGCTGTTCTTTATGGTAAGCTTGTGCTCATCCTGTTCCAAAGTCTTTTCTCTGTACCCTCTAATTCCACTCATTCAGAGTCAAAACAGGCTTTGATCACCAAGTGACCTCAAACACTCATCAGGATCTTAAGTATTAGTGCAGCTATTTTCCACAGGCTTTTCCCAAACAGCTCATGCAGCAGGGGATCTGCCCAGCAAAAGGCTGCAAGATGCAGGCCAAGTCGACTCAGCAGCACCCTCTGCTGGTTACTTCCAAGCTTTATGGCATATTCTCTACCACCTCTCCAGACTTCTTCGGACAGGCAACAGCAAACAGAACTGCACCTCTATGAATTGCATTTTTGACTTAAAGCAGACTCTCATGCTTAGTCACTAAACTTTGGAAAGATTTCTCTTGCTCAGCTGTGCAACTCCCTAGCTGTGGGAGCAGGCTGCTGGATACCTCCACTCCACTATTCTAGTTTGGACAACAGAGGCAAACCTCCTCCATGCTATTTCCTTCACAGGAGGAAACCTACTTCCAGCAAAATTAACACCAGCATCTTCAGTCCTCTCTCCCAAAAAGAAGTCCTTGTCATTGTCCCTGGCAGAATCTCACTGCCTTGTTAATCTGGAGTAACAATATGGTAAAAGCTTACACGAAAGACAAGAGGAAACTGCTACGTCACTGTCTCAGGGCCAAAGTCTTCAAAGCTGCATTTCCTCATATGTTCTTACCATCAGGTGATAAAATAATTCAGTTTAGAAGCACATTTACTTTCTGCATGGTTTCCAAGAATCAAAATCCCCTGGGACAGCGCATACATGACCTCAGCCCTATTGCTGAAGGGATTCCAGGCACCTTCTTCCCCTAAGGCATTAGCCTGGTGTCAGACTACTTGCCAACACTTGAGAAAGTGGCTAGGAATGGCCTGGCATGCTTGGTTTACATGGTTTTCACAACACCTGGGTAGCAAAGGATAACAGGAAGTGGTACCTCCTCTTTCACCTCCCTTTTGGCAGAGAAACAAGAGGACCTATTCAGATTAACCTCCACCTCCTGCCCTAAGGATAGGTGTAGGCACATCATTCAGGAAACAGCCTCAAGCCTGAGTGAGCACACCTGCCTACATGAAGCCTTGCTGAAAAACCCAGTAGCTGGGAGACAGTATTCCCTACTGAGCAGTCACAGGTATCTCTCCTACATCTCTCAAGCAGGAATACTTTTTGATAGCCCAAAGATGCTTAGAGCTCCACATCCCCACAGATGGCATACAGGCAATCTACTGGGCTCGACTGCCTTCTGAGGGCCAGGTGCCAAATGACATAGACACTAAGCCAGGATTCTGCAAAGGAAGGTGCAGAGTCAGTTCTAGAGGGTTCAAAAGGAAAATGTTAAAAAACAACAACAACACAAAAACACACACATATATATGAGTATAGGCCATTTCCCTGGACAGAATATACAAAACTCAATTTTCATTATAACTAAAGCAAACTTTTTCAGTCTTTTATTCCTTACAGAAAATGCTGATTTGTTCCACCTAGATTCTCTAGGTTCTGGAGCTTCCTGGGAATATTTAGCATCTGTACTTTCTCTTCTTGGTTAATAAACCAAGACCAGCTCTGCAGTTTAAAAGGCTTCCAGTTCATGTGATTCAAGCTGACTTCAGAATAGGCTGAGAGAGAAGCTTTAGTTACCTTCCTTAGCTTCCTGTAACTCCAGATAAAGGATAGACTTTCCCCTTTACTATACCCCAAGAAAAACACCCAAACAAAAGCAGCATAAACAACACAGTTTCTGCATGCAATGTGGTGGACTGTATGTTAGTTCTAGCAAAGAGAAGCAAGCTGCATGAGTCAGCTGTGCTGGTCCAAGGGAACAGAACATTTTGCCATCTTGCGCATCCTACTATTCAGCACCAGCATTTGTAGAACAGGGAGCAAGATGCACAAGATGCCTTATTTCTTTGTTCTGTTAAGAAGCTGCAGAGCTAGGATGCAACTTGTTAAAACACCTGCATGGAAGGAGCAATAACAAAGAACTTATGTTTGACACCTTTAGATCTAGGTGCTTCAGTGTCTGCTCTATCCAAGCAGCACTAGAGCCTAGACTTGGCATCTATTGCTCATCAATAAACATAACTGAGGCAGTGCTACTATTTTAAAGCTTTTCCTACAACTTACCGAATCCACAAGATTCTCTGTTTTATCAATCAGCAACTCCAGCTTCTCTCCTCTTTGTGCCACTAGGTCTGGAGAGAGAGAAAAAAAAAAAAAAAAAAAAAAATCCAAGTCATTAAGTAGGTAGAATCTCAGTGCAAGCAGCTGCCTCGAACACCCAAGCCCAACTATAAGTCAGTAACTTTCAGCAATAGCTTTTGTTACTTATTAGATATAAAACAGTCCTCAGCCTGTCAGAGTTTACCAGGCAGCAGTGCTTAAGGAACTGCTGTCTCTTATTACCCAGAATACATTTTTCTAGGAAAGACTCCTCAAATTTGATGAGCTCCAGATCTAGCCCTCCATTTTAGTTGATCAGACTTGTCCAAACATTGATTAAGGAGTCATTCTCATAAAGCGAGTTACTTACTAAACAGCATTCTCCTCACAGCAGTTCTTATCCTGCAGGAGGTCAAAGTGACAGACCAAGCCTGAAGTGTGCTGCATCTTACAGGCCGTGGAAGTTCACAAACATCACTCTTACCCTTGCACGCCACACAATCAGATGCAACACAGGGAAGAGCTTGCAAACTTGGAGCTCTTTCATGTGTACCATGACACATCTACAAGTCAGAAACCTCCTTAGCCCCCTTTTTTATTTTACTTTATTACATGAAGACAGCAGGCCAGACTACCATCAGCTGTGCTCATGATAAGCTCTCCCTGCAGGACTGCCATCCAAGGCCTAAAGGAACTCCACATGTATGACAAAGCAGCCAAATACCTATGTTTCGAACCATGATTCCTTTAAGTTCATCAACTTGGGCTTGCGTCTCTGCCACCTGGTCAGTACCCTTGCTCTCCGAGTGGTATTTCTGTAACAAACATAATTAGTGAAAGCAGGGATCTCTGGCATAGAACTTTAAGAGGATAAAAAGGGGAACTCTTGGACACTACAGAAGGACACAGAGGACACAAACTGGAGATCACAAGGTACTTGAGGCATTCAGAAGTAGGTAGGAGACCCAGAAGGGACTTCCAGGTCACCTGCTGGTCACACATGCCCATATGTTCCTGCAATGCTGGAGCTGCACATTTGCCACGTGCCTGCAACTTCCAGAAGACCCAGAACTTAAAAGTTTAAGCAATTGGCAGCACTGCACACCAAAGAGGGATGTTGACTAAATCCCTGGGCTACAGTCACTCCTATTCTCACACATCACTGTGTTGCCTTCATAAAAGTTGAGAACTTTTCACAATCTTCTTGACTCACCGTTAAAACATGTCAAAAGAGCCCTACAATTCCGCAACAAAAACGAAGGTAAGTATCTACCACGGGAATCTTAGAGAGGGTCTTGGCATACACGAGGAGAGCCCACAAACTGGAAACATCAGCATCAGTGCCACATCAGTGTCAGAGACAGTCAGACTGATGCTGATGTCATTGTGGACTAAGCTCTACCAATACAGGACTGATTTTAAAACTACTGCTCAAAGTAGGTCCTTTCTGGCCAAGCACTGCTAGTCACAGCTCCTACTGCCGTGCTCCCTTTCAGAAACCCCCAGCCAGGGATACAGATCTCTATAGCAAGACTCAGAGTTAGGCTCTTGCCTCACCCTATCCGCGTAGCCACTGCAGTCCCATCTGCCGGGGAGGCCCATGAGAATATTTGTACTTTAATAAAAAAATCAGAACAGGCTTGGTGAGATAGAAGCAAAAAGTAGATTAAGTGTTTGTACCTCATAAACACCCACGCGGCTACTTCCACCACAATTTTTTCCCAAGTGTTCCATTTGCATCCATTGCATCCAACAGCTCCTTCAAGCCTTGTCCTCAGTGTTTTTTTCCCCTTTTCCAAGGGAAAGCATCAGAACTGGCATGTGATCAAAGCTAGTCATTAGTTTTATTGGAAATGGAACCCCCTTTTTCAGGATTATCTGTGATACACAGTAGTAGCCTGATCTCAGGAGTGCTATATGATCTCTTCCTCCACGCTCACTGTCACACTAGTGACACTCCTTGAGTTACACAAATCACCCAGATAAGTCCTGTTCTTGCACTGCATGAAATGTCTGCTCAGTACGGCTCTAATCTCAGCAAGTTTTAAAACCACTTCAGAGAACAGCTTTCTGTCACCACTTGCCTGTTATTATTTGATGCCTGGATTTCTATCTATATGCAAGAGCTAAGGGAGACAGCTCTACTAGAGTGCTGAGAAAGATGGAAAGACTGGGATTTTTACCAGAATATCATGGCTCTGAAGACTGCCTGGCTGTTCCGATAAGGCAATTCCTTATGCTCACTCCAGCCACTGAACTGCTCGCATTTTGACAAGTCATCACTTACACAGTTCCAGTTTCTACATATCAAAGACTGGCAGAGATGGAAAAGACTCAGCCCTATCACAGACAGCAAACTAATCTCATTTATTAGGCACAAACCCCAGACCCCTTCCAGACCCACGCTGGTGTTCTTCACTGATTTGCCTGCTGCATAAGCCTAGGAACAGTATCTGAAGTGAACAACATGCAGCTTTTCTCTAAGCCACCTCTGCTTGTCACCATTTCCTCTGGCAGGAAGACTGAGCCAAGACAAGCAGCTTTCTTACCAGAGGAAAGAACACAAATGCGAGTCCTACATTCTCTTCCACCCCCCAGATCTCCTTGTGCCCCCAACTCCTGGCTTCAGCCAACACCTCAAACACAATTATTGCTGCTGGGGACTGCTGTAAAGCTTGACCAGGTCCCTCACTTAAAGGAGGAGCATCCTCAGTCACCAGCAGGAGAGGCCCTCTCAACACATGTTTGGTCCATCAGACCTGTCCTTTGCAGCAGGACAGATAAAAAGCCAAACCTGCCTAGGGGTAACAGCACTAACATCCTCACCAGCCCCAATGGAGCAAATTAAGAACCAGCTGCATCATGTGTACAGCTTGGGTTGTAGCCACCTCAAATGCAGCCTGCATAAAAGCCTCAAAGCCCACATTCCAAGGCCATCTTGCATTTAAAGGTGATTTGAAAAAAGATTTGTTGCACAAGTAATTATGAAGTTAAGTTTGGAGTCAAACAAGGACTAAAAATGTGTCTCAGTTTAAACAATGTTCAAAGCACTTTCCTGTCGACTAAAACAGCATCCAGTCTTGCTGCTGGAGCAACTGCTCCCTGCCTTTCCTTCTCCTCTCCATCACAAAAAAAAAAAAAAAAAAAAAAAAAAAAAAATTCACTGAAGCAGGACAGCATGTTGCCTGCAGGTTTCTGAGGATACTCAGGTTACACACCAAGCCAACAGCACATTAATGCCAACGTCTGCAGTACATCTCACCTCACTGTAGAGGGCAAAAGCTGCACACTAACATACTTAAGAAGCTCTGCACATGTATATGCAGTCTTACACGTTGCTGAGAAAACAGTACTGAAACCAATACAACTCCATTTAAATTTTCTCTTGTCTAGCAGCTGTAGATGTTGTCACATTTCTAGTACAAGCAGTAAGCAAAGCAATTTTGCAAGAATGTGATGCCAGTATCAGGGCTCTACCAGATTTCTGTGGTAAATAAAGTGAGATGCAGCTTCTCAACACTTCAAATCTGATATCGATTCTAGTCTGGTCCATCCTTCTTCAGTGATCAAAGAATCTGCATCAGGCAAAGTGTTCTGAAATCCAGAAAGTTTCAAAAGATTTACAGAATCCCAAATATGCCATGATCGCAACATTCAGAATGCAGTTTTAGGCGAGCTATTAATGGTCTGCTAATGTCAGACAGCACAAGTCTGACCACAGCAGACCCACTGTCCTACCTGCCAAAAGCCGAGGTACCACACTGCCATGTTGCTTGGGCTGACTGCTCCCTCCCAGCCCCACAGGACATGGCTGCTTGCTACAACTCAGCCACAACATCAGCCTGCTCCTGTACCAGCTCCCTACTACAGCAGTGGGCAAGAAGTCACCTCACACTATCCCCAGCTCCCTGCCCAATGGCACTTTTTTCCTCATCACACTTGTGTTTGGAGATGTGCGAGATAGCTGGGAGTCTATCATGGTTCTGTACATGGCACCTGCATGTAACAACCCCAGTTTTCTTCCCTCCTGAAGAGAAAGCAGGGCCACAAGCACATTCTCTATAAGCTTCCAGTTTGCCACTCAAATCACTATGAGGTAAGTGTAAAAGCAGCAGCAACGGGCAGTTTGCAATCACTAAATCCTCAACCTTGAAGGTCAGTTTGATTGAAATAACACTATGCTTTTCTCCAGCACTTCCTGGCAGCAATGATTGGACCAGGCAGTCAACCTGGAACTATGTTTGAGACTTCAAATATTACCTTTAAAATGTAATCTCATGTGAAAAGGAGCGTGGCACCAAGTCAGAAGGAATTCTGTCTGAAAATAACAAAGTTCAGTAGTTCCACAAGCACAAGGAGTCTAGCGTGGGTGTGGCACACACCATCTTCGATGCAGAAGTTCAGTTTTTGCAGCTACCTGGTCCGAACTGGGAACGATTTCATTATTAACCCCAAATCCGTTTCACCAGTGAAGCAGCAGTGAGCAGTGGCTCAGCTATAGACAAAGTTTGGGAGAAAACCACCAGATCCCCCTGCTTTGTATCTAGACTCAGCCTGGCACTTTGTCTGAGTGTGGAGCAACAAGGAGAATTTACAGGGAGAAGTTTTCATTATTAGAGAAATCTTATTTCACAGAGCTCACCAGTTGTGCAGCTAAGACACTCGAGAACTCGCTGTTCATAGCGTATGGAAGGGCTGTCTGTGCTCTTGAGCCATATGTGGTCTGAAACCTCTTCTTTATTTCATTCAGGAAGGTGAAGGCTCTAGATCGTTCAAAGTCCTGGAAAGAAGACAGGACATTCACAGGCACTGCAGTAGGCAGCCAGAGCTACGTCAAGTCACAGGGCTGTTGGATAATGAAGCATACAGGGTATGTAGCCAATATTAGAGATGCTTATAATCAACTCTCAACAGGCATGCTGTGTGTAACAAAGATTGAACTACTTATCTAGTGGTTTTAACGGCAAACAGATTTTAATCTTGACTTCCTGGACATTCATTAGCAGCAGATATTACTGGAGTATACTTTGTACTAACCCTAGGCCTCCGCAGAGAGGGAGAAGGTTTCCTTTCAGCATCTCCAGAATTGAGAAGTATTGCACATACTCCAGTGATGATTAAAGACTAATTGTTACATCTAGATTTTCCTGTGCTGGGACTGCTGAGAAACTATGCCAAAATTTGAGCTTAAACTCAAAGCTAACTATTCAAAAACATCTGAGGCTTAGACTTTGGAGGGTTCTTGCTCATATCAGTTACATGCAATAGCTCCAAAGGAACAAGTAATCTCAGATTAGCACCCATTACCGATTTTCAGTGACACAGACAAAAGGCAAACTAGTACTTGCAGACGGCCCCTGTGTGCAAGAACCATAACCAAAATACTTACATCATCTGTGATGCAGAGGTATATAATCCTGTCTTGGCAAATGTAATGAAACAGGTAACTGCAAAGAGAAAGGACAAGTCATTTGGAGCTCCCACAGGACTGATCTTGCCAAAAGACTAGTATCTGTAGGGCCTTAAAGACTAAAGAGTAGAAGACCAAATTCCAGTTGCCCTGCAAGAAATCATACAGATGCCCTGAGTTATGCCCAAATATCTTTGTTCAGATAAATCTTGTTCCTGTGAGCTACCCTGAAATAGAGACCAGCTCCATGTCGAAGAACCACTGGCCTCAAACCATTCACAGCATTGTAGATTTATCAGTAGCTTTGTGGGACATTGATTCCAAAGCTACTTCAGGTCCACATTTCCACCAACTGCTTACTTGTAGAAAAAAAGCCTTGATGGGATCCAAGGGATAACATTCGTGTCTAACCCTAGCCAGCAGGTACACAAACATCTATACACTAAGCAACATGTAACATTATCTGCATTTGCTGGGAGCAAGAATATTATTACTTTGATGAACCTTGTTCATACAGTAACTTGCTGCTTTAACCTTGCTTATGGGACTGCAGTATTGGACTGCCAACGGTTTTCATCACAAAAATGAGAAAAATGCAACTAGACCACAAAATGAATTAGATTGATCACACTAAACTAGCTCAAAGTACACGGCTACATTAACTCTTCACAGGAAGATGCCTGTGCTGGTGTCAAGAGAACAGAGATGTTCATTAAATGTAACTCTATCCCAAGAGAAAGCAGTACAAACCATTTCAAAACAGCCTCTCCTCAGAGTTAAGCTAAGCTGTTATTTTTGGGTGTATTGAGAGAGACAGGAAAAGAACAAACAAGCAAAAAAACAACACACACACAAACACGCATCAACTCAGATGTGGATAAATCCAAATCAGAACTCAGCAGACTGACTTCAGCTATTGCACTTTTTCTTATATTGTCCCTCTTATCTAACATGCTCGAGGGACTCTTCCAGCTATTGCAGGAGGTCAGAATAGGAAGAGAATTACAAAAAGACGACATGAATACTTTAAAAGCATCATGCATCTGTTCACTTTGAGATTTATAGACCTCCAAAGTTTCCCAATATGCAGGGGGACCCTTTTGCAAACTCCAAAATAAAGCCAAACTAATGCACATGCTGCACGCAGTTGCCTTGCACAGTTCCGAGGGCTCTGTGCAAAAGTTTTCAAACTCAAGCTTAGTATAAGTAGCTGAACGCTGGGATAAGGCTCACTGTATGACAGAGGGCTCAGAGTTCTCATAAGAAAGCCTCCACATCTACAACTATTGCCACTCCTTCCTGGAAGGAGGGAAGCAAAGCTTATCAGATAGCACCTTAGAAAATACCTAGTGGTAAGAGGCAGAATATCCCCAGAACTCCAGATGCCAGAGGGCTAATTTCCCTTGGAGTTTATGTAAAGACTGAGGCAATCTTCCTAAAAACACACATTAAATAGAGCACAAACTCAAATATTTTCCCTGTTGCAGAATTAAAGCAACAACTCTAAACAGACAGGAAATTGTGCGATTTCCCTGTGTTTAGGCTTGGGCTCTGGCAAGGCAGAAGTATCCCTGAAATCAAGGAAGGAAAAAAAGCGTTTAATAAACTAAAATCTTGTATTCTCACAACCAGAAAACACTTCTGGCTCCGAAGTTTGCATACACGCGCGCAAAGATCTAATCCCCACTCCACACCGATGACAGGAACTGTCTTCACCTCTCCCAGAGCGAACACAGGATACAGTTATTCTAACCAAAGGAGTTGTTCTCAAAATGCTTAGAAACTAATGTCAAAAAGGAGACACGCCAGAAGAAGCTAGTTTTGGAAGAGGCACTCTGGTGCCAAGCTTATGGCCAGAGCTGCAGAACAACATCAGTACATTCTAGGAACACAACGCAAATCAGAAAAACCACATCACTAACATCAGCGAACTTTGTCACTTTTATTGAAGCCTCGTTGAGGAAATATTTAGTAAATGAGCAAAAGATGATACATTTCACCTACAGCTCGCTTTGCAAGCATAAACACTCACTGCTGCCTCTCAGTGCTCCCAAAGCATAGCACTCCTAAAACTCAACTTTGTCATTGGCCAAAACATATTCAAGGCAAAGATAACGCAGAGGACTGTGCCCTTACCATTACACTAGAACCAAGTGTTTCTGGATGCTAAAACTCATCATGAAGCAAGCACCACCTTCATAAAACTTCTCTAGGATTTTTAGCACTCCCAAACCAGGGAAGTGTTCGGAAAGACCATCCATCAACAGCATTCTAAATCCAAGTTCTTACCAGTGAAGTAGGCAAGCAGAATTACATGTTTTCAAATCTTAAGGCACCAAAAGCAGTTTAACACAACAGCTTGGACAATATCAAGAACCCAACCACAATACCAATTCCAAAGACAGAGCTTAAATGGGACTCAAGGCGTCTAAACTAGTCTTTCCTCTATGGTTCCTCCTCTGGTTTGTACACCAGCACATGATGCATTTACTTTTAAGTGCAGTAAGTTGGTACGATGTCAAGAGATGTTATGTTTAAAACCTCATTCCACCAACTTTGATCAGGGCTGTTCAGAGATCTGTAAAAGCCTGGGAAAAAATGTTTGTCTGAGTTTGTGGTAGCTCAGAGTCACTCTGCAAGGTATTGGCAACATGACTTATCTTAAAAGAACCACAAGTAGCCAGAGGGGGGCAAAATCTTTGCCTAATGCTGTGTTCAAGTCTCAAAAGTCAGCAAAAGATTCCACAAGTCAAATTTCAAACAACAGCAAGAAACACTCCAACAGTTTCTGACATCTACAGCAGAATGCTTTCCAATTTGCTTTGGAAACTGTATCCAGTTAGAAAACTTGATTTCAATTGCCTCCCTGCTTACTACTAAAAAGTCAGTGCATGTGCAGCTAGCATGCCAACATCTAAATATGTTGCAAAGAACTAAAGTGGGCTAGAACCTCATGATATGTTCAACTTTCCCCTCCCATTTCCAGAGGAGGGCTACTCACTTCCCATGGGAGTAGGTCAGTTTGTTGTTTTCAGATGGTATCTTAGCCAGGATCTGCTCTGTCACCTCCAGGAAGTTTCCTCCACACCAGGCATGCTTGGCAAGTATGGTTGTGCCCCTTGCAACAACAGCAAACAGGATAGCCATGACTTCTTACTATCTGGAATTAACAATAAAAAAAAACATTAGATTTGCATTATTCAGCAGAAGATATGATCTTCTTTATAACCTTAACAGTATTCTCTCAATTCTCAGCACAAAAGGATGGGACATAGGCACATTTAATACATTCACCATTGTCAACAAGCCATCTTCCTATTCTCACGTCCTCTTTTAGGTCATGTACAGGATGACAGCAAGACTGCACTAACCTCTAGAAGGTGTTTTTTTTTTTTTTTTAATAACTAGGTGTCCTACAGCCAGCAATCCCATAGCAAGATTCATCTACATCCTACCTAAATTGCTAAACATTAGTATATTTTCAGCTCTCCTACTGACCCTGCAGATTTTGCTTGTTTTCCTTTGAAGAAACTGCCTGCAGCCAGCAAGCTACAGCTCAGAAAGAAAGCAATCGTCTTGCAAGCACATAAACAGGAATTAATTGCACAGAAGAGCGCAACACCCCCAACATACGATTTCATTTTGATGCACATCAGAACCAAGACACTCTTAAAACAGACAGATAAGCTACCACCTGCTTAGAGTCACACCACAGACATCCACTTTTCATGGTCTAGAGACACTGAGTATGTGTTTTCAGAGACCCCTGTAAAAGCATGTAATCTGCATTTTTTTCAAGCAAGACAGTGCATTTGCAAACGGATTATCTACAGTCACACATACTCTTCACAAGGTGACATTCTTGCTTACATATTAGACTGCACAGCTGATTGAATGCCTCTAGAGCTGGAAAAAAATGCATGCTATCATACCAGAGGTCACATTTAATCAGCTTGGGTATCACCACATTAAACTGCTCACAAAGTCAAGACTTAAAATGCAAAATCAGATGTTGGGCTGCAGCTGTGACCTCTGCTCAGCTGATTTCAGTACATCCATAAGCCTCTTTACTGCTTAGAAAAGACTTAAGAAGAGTTCTGATCCTGCAAAGAAATCTTATTTTTCCACTTTGTACTTGATACTGCCCATCTTGTGTACAGAAATGTCCACATTCCGGCTGAAAAGATTATGCAGCTATTTCAATGCAACTGAGTAACTTGGAAGCTTCTCTACAAAACAACAGGAGTTAAGCAATGACTTACCTTCAGGATCCAAAGACTGCTCCTAGAAAACCCACAAATACAAACTATGCCCAGTCAGACTTTCCACCCACCTGGCATTGACTGAAATGACCTCTTGACTTCAGTGAACCTCCCTGTAACAACCATCAATCCTACCAAGCCTGTGCAGCTCTTTCCTCAACATCTTGCGATTCAATGTTAACTGAGGTATAATACAGCAATAACAGGAGAGGTAAAGTAAGAAGGGCAGAACTGTTAACAAGGCCACGAAGCTACCATACAGTCACCACTGCATAGTCCTCACTGCTGCAATGCTCATGATTCTCCTTTTACCAGCCAGAACTTGACAGCTTCAGGCTTAGCTACCAGTGGTCAGAACTTCCTAGAGTCACAAGAGCTCAACAGAAGAATAAGCTTATGGACTTACATGAATATGCCACAACCTTTAATTCAGCCCTATGAGAGTACTCTGAGTACTCAGATCTGGCATTGCAAAAGGGAACAGAAAGCAAAGAATTAATCTGACAAGTCAAGCAGCATAATAAAAGCTCTCAAAGAACACTGCTTCAGAGCAGAGCACAACTAAACACACTCCAGAAAGAACCAACAAGGGAAGTTCACAGCATCAGTGAAGGGGAAGAATGAACACGTAACACAAAACCTCGTATCATTCAGACATGAGTTTTCAGATAAGCTGTTCTGCTTCACTCTGACCAGCTAAAAAGCATCAAACCCAGAGGGTGGCAGGAAGCCCCAGAGGACTTGGCAGCAGCAGTCCTCTGCGAACACATTTGCTTCTTTCACTTCCTCCTGGCTTAGAGCTGGCACTCTTCAGATCTGCCTTTGTGCTTTTCCTGCCAAGGGCAGGGGACATCTCCCTCGTGACAACACAAAAATCAAGCAATGCAAAGCAGCACAGGTATACCAACTCGCAGCCTCAGACCTGCCCTCTGACATTAAGTGTCTTGTCACTACAGGAGAAAGAATATGTTATTTTACAACTAAAGATCAGAATAAGAACTGTTCAGAAAGGTTATCTTTAAGAACCTGGATAGATATGGTTTAATTAGATATAACAAGCACCATTAGCATCCACCTGAAAATCACAGAACTTGCAGAATATGCAAGAGCAAAGGTAAAATGGAAAGTATGCAAGGAAGAAAATAAAATTCAGCCTGGAAAAGAGATACCACAGAGCTGCAATTATTCACTGTTTTGAATACAAAACTGAAGAGAATGTTCTTGAGAACAGGTTCTACCAGAAGGAAGTATTTCTTCACATAGTTCTCAAACTTACTCAGAATTCACAAAAACTCTTAGGAAAGAAATGACAAATTTATAGAAAAAGAATCACTACTAAACAAGTACCAGCCAAGCAGCTGACCACTGGAGCCATTTTTTTTTCCTCTATTCTTCCACTCTTTCCTAGGTTTTCCATTAGTCACCATGGACAATACCAGGCAGGGTCAACCTTTGGGCCAACTCAGTGCAGCCATTCTTAACAAATAACCACTTATTCCAAAGAAGTCCTGGGGTTTTCCAGGGAGAAATATTACAAAAAACAAGCAATTCAAGCAGCAGTGTGGAAGGTCAGGGAAGTCAAATCCACAGCACCAACAGAGGTTGACTCCTGTAATTCTTTGGATTTTGTGCTGCTCACCCCCATCCATATGGTGCTCTTTCCATATAGAAAAAGTTAGCAGCTATACAAAAGCTAAGTACCAACATTATCAGTTCAGAGTAGGAAAAGCAGTCAGGCACCAGTGATATTTTGATGCTTTTAGTCTCAACATACTTCCAGCTCTCCAAAGTTTATTTCTTGGAACCTTCCTGAAGGAACAACTGCTTTCATGCAAATAAGCTGAAGCAGAACCAAAGCCAAACACATTAAACAGTCCAAGTCTATATGCAAATATGAAACAAAACTAGACCTTGGATAATTCAAATTAAAGACCTATTGCACCAGAGACAAAAGCAGCCCAACAGCTGACTCTGATCTTGCAAAAAATTCACACCTAAAACCACACAACTGCTCAGCAGTTGTTGCTGGTTTCTCCTGATTAAAGGGACAGCAGCTCCTTCTTCTGTCTAATGAGGGCATCAGGAAGGAGCAGAAACATCTTCCTCGTGGAAATAACCTTGCGTGGCGCAAAAAAAAAGTAAAGCATGAGCGTCAACAGGTATGCACAACTCATCCTGCACAGGCTTGAAGTGTTCACCTATATACCTTACTTTGTTTTGTGTAGTTCAGACTTCTAGCTATAGTTATTTACAGGAATTTAGACAGTTTGTTCTGTTTTTTACTTACGCAACACCTCTTCAGCACAGTACTTATCTCTTCAGGATCTATCAACAGTGGTTCTTCTACCAGCAAGGACCTGCTGAGCAGCACAATTCTAACTACCTGCAACGGGGATTATAACAGCTAAACAGGAAAAAAATGAAAGTAATCGTGTCTGATCAAAGCTCCCAAGGAAGTCTGCAACGCTCAGCCAACCCAGCCACTAAAACAGAATAGTGTCAGCATGCGTCCAAGGATAAACAAACACAGCTACACCTCTTGAGCAATCATGTGACTGCAAGTATCCAGAAAGCAGCCTTTTCCCACAGAAATGAAGGAACAAGACTAGCACAAAGGACCAGCTGTAAAACGAAACCAAAACCAGCACGCACACACACATCATCTGGGAAGCATCACAAGTCTGCCGTACAGCAGCTAACCTCAGAACTAGAGCCCCCACGAGGACACTGCTATGTGCAAGCCCTCCTAGGACACCTGACAGGCTTGTCCATATAAATCTGCAGCATCTTTGCTAATAAAGCCACACAGGTTCAGTCTTCCAGGGGACTTTTGCAGTTTCAGCGGTGAAGACTCCAAACATAGCAGACTGCCTATTATTTTCAAGTGAAATGAGAAAATAGGACTTGCTTGCCACGCTGACTTGGCAGACCACAAATAAACACCCTGATGGCAGCTAAGATCACCAGTGCAAGAGGTCAGCTGCGGGAAACCACCTTCATGAGCAGCGCTGTCCTTACCGTCCAAGGGGACTCACCAGGACTTCTGGACCAAAACACTTAAACTTCAGTACCTGGTGATGGAGCAAATCACTGCTTCTACCTCCAGAAACACATGCACAGAAAGCAGGGGGACCTCACATTACTTCAACCCTGCAATGAGCTTACATGTTGTAACCACATGAGCTGCAAGAAGGTCGTTTGAGTGCTGGAGCAGACAGCAGCCAGGCTTCCCTTTAACCCTTCACTGCCTTCTCTGAGATGTTACTTCTTTGCTTATTTCTTGCCTCAAAACACCCTAGGAGGGCGGGGGATACTCCAGCTATTAGCGCACGAGCAATCTTGGGCACATTAAGCCCAAAACACACATATTTCAGGACCCGTTTGAGGGATACTTAGCACCCTCCTTGCACATAGCTCCCTCTGGTCGCTCCTCAGGGCCATCTCCAGGAACACGGGTCGTTAGCCAACGTTAACCCCACTTCTTCCCAGGCCCGCTTTTGAGGCAAAGCGTGGGGGAGCTGCCAAGGCCTCAGAGCCCCCCCCCGCCTGCGGGCCCAGGTCAGGCCGCTCCCGGGAGGGCTCCTCTCCGGCCCCCGCGACCCCCCTCGCGGCGGCTCTCCCGAGGCCCCGGCCCCCTCCTGGTGCCAGTCCCGGTGCCCGCTCACCGCCCGGCGCGGAGAGGCCTCCGCGCTCGCAGGCGCCACTGCCACCCGCTGCGCTCTTCTCCGCCCGCCGCACGCGCACTTCCGCCGCCGCGCGGCCCCCTGGGAGTCGTAGTCGCCGGGCCGCGCTGCCTCCTGGGAATTGTAGTCCCTGCCGCCGCGCCGCCATGTCGGAGGAGGATGAGCGGAGGGCCGCGCTGGAGGTGGTAGGTACCGGGGCGGCCTGGGCGCAGGTAGCCTCATCGTGCAGCTCCTGACTGGGCGGTGGGAGTGGGTCTGGGTCGGTCTGAGGCGGCTGGAGTTAAGGGCGCTGGAGGCCGCGCGTGGGGCACAGGGGCCCTTCTCTCGTTGCCCCCCTCAAGGCTCTGCGTGGCCCAGGCGTTGCCCCAGGTGTGTGAAGGTGCCCAGGCCGTGTGGCTGCGGCCTGGCCCTGCTCTGAGGTCTGGCTCGAGTAACCTGGGGATTTTCCATCTCTGCAGTCTCTGAAATGTGGGAATGTGGTCCGACCCACGTTTCGGGCTGCCCCGACTCTCAGCTTTTCCTTCTTCCTGCGGCAGGCAAGTAGAAGTGCTGTGTGCATCCCTTGCTCCACGTTTTTTGTATTATTTTTTATTTTATTTATTTATTTACTTATTTTACTCCAAAGGAAGGATAATACAAATACAGCTGGCTGGGTCCATCTGCAGCACAGCTGCATTTATGCAGTGCTCGATTCATCACTGCAGGTCGTGCCTGTTGCCGCTCAGAGCAGCGGTGCCGGGCAGTGGAGACCCTGGAGCAGTCCTGGGCAGTGCTGGAGTTGTCTCTGAGCTATGGAGTATGTGACAACTCTGTATTTGGGCTTCTAGCCCATTCTGTGACTGAATTACAGGTGTGCCAATGTCCCAGCAAACTTAAGTGCATCTGTCTTGTGGGGTTGCTTGAGATTTTGGTGCGTGCTTGGGCGTGCTCCTAATCCTGTGATGGGATTCAGGGAGCAAACTGTGGACTGGGTGACCAGTCCATGTGTTCTTGTCTGAGACTAGAGGAAGAAAACAAGTTCTCAAGTGCTAGTGGGATATTAATCTTAATAAATACTTTCTTGGGGGCCTCATGGTGGGGCAGAGCAAGGTTCTGGGAGAAAGAGGGAGGAGGGATGCTGTGTCTAGAAACTGGAAGAGCAGCGAGGTGTCTTGTCCATGCCACTGACTGCCCAAGTGACCTTTGGCAAGTCACTTATGTGCTGTCTTTGTGTACCGGGGGAAGTGGTTTGACTACTAAGTGGTTATTCTCCCTGTCAGTGAGACTTACTCGATCACAGGAGTGGATTGCAAGATGCTGGAGGCTGACAGATCGTACCAGTCTGATGCCTCCATTGTCACTATAATGTTTCTGTGTCCCCTCTACCCTTTTGGGATGGTTCAGTGTGGGGAGCCCACCCTTGGCTGGTACTGCTGGTCTGGGTGTGCTTGTACTGGCAGAAGGAGGAACAGGGCTGCTGTGGGGGGTCGCTGCGTGACGGGAAACGGGAAGACTTATAAATCTCCTGGAGTGGTCGGGACTTTGGCTGCAGGCAGGATGTGAAGAGTTCAGTGCTCGTCTGGGCCTGGCTCCACGCTTAACCTTGAAACTCTCTCTGCTACTGAGGGAGGAAGTGGTTGGAGACTGCAGGGGCATGACAGGCTCCATGGTGGCTGTTCTGAGCCTGGGGAAGGGTCAGGGCTCAGCAGCCTTCTGACAGCGGAGCGATTAATTAAGTGGCTTGCTGGCTTTGCAGAGGATCTCAAGCGAGCTACTTAAGAAGCGCTCACTGGCAGTGCTGTTTGTGGGCGCTTGAGGAGGTGAGTCAGTCATGGGCTTGCTTTACTCTCCCTTGCATGAGCTGAACTGTGGTTTCTCTTGGCCCTGGCACCAGCCTCTGCCACTCTGAACAAACCCCCAGTCATGATTCTAATGAAGTGCTGTCAAAGTAGGCTCTCCTTAGATGGCCTCTCCCTCTTAGCACTCGTAGGCAGTTGTTCTTGTCTTGTGCAGTGGTGCTGGGGGAGCTTTTAGAGAGTGCAGGCTGCTACGTACAATTTCAGAGCATTCCTGATTCTTCCCTGAGAGGACTGCTTTTCTGGGGGCATCACCCAGCTGGCTCCTTGAGGGACTTCTATGGCTTCCTGATAGAGAATATTTATCTTTCATTAAATTGTATTTTTAAGACTCCTTGCATCAAAGACAGGTTACTTGCCTGCAGGTAGCTAGCTGTGTGTGACCTGGGCTCACACACAGAGTGCCCCCAGAGCAGGCTCTGCACTGAGAGCCCAGTTTCCTGAAACAGTGTCAAATATCATTTTCTCAGCCCATTTTTCATTACCCTGCTGCAGCTCATTTAGTTGGACACACTAATCTATTCTTTGCTCCAGGCTTGGCCTTTATTACCTCCAAGTACCTTACAGCATCTCTTCTTTCCCAATTTGTGGCAGGTCCAGGCAGATGGGACAGATGGAAACTGTGTCACATTTGTGTTGCATGATGAGGATCACACACTTGGCAACTCTCTGCGATACATGGTGATGAAAAAGTAAGTGGAGTGGGGCCTGGCATCATCAAGTGTCCCTCTGTCTTCTACCCTGGATTTTTCCGTACTAACCTGAACCTTAACTTTTGCTAGAGCAAAGCGCTTGGTCAGAAACTGTCTCTGTTCACATCTGTTAGGTTCTTTATCATGCATGCAGTGTCAAAGGCCTTCACAGTGCCTGATCTCGGTCTTGGACCAAATCCATGTAAGAGTGTGTTCTCAGAGAGTATCTCTATTTCCTTCTGGGATGTGGCAGCTCAGAAGCAAGGGCAGGACTAACTAGTATTAAGCAAATTGATAATCTTTCTTACTCACTTGGAGACCCAGAGTTGATTTTGGGAATTAAATACTTGGCTCCCTTCAACAAAATATGCAAATAAGGTCACATTGGTCATGTAATTTTATTGAACTGGAGAGCACTGAGAATTTGTGAAGAGTTCCTTGTAAGCCTCAGAAGAATTAGGGCAGAGAGTTGAAAACATCATCTCAAATGACAGCTACATTGGAAATGTCACGTGAATTTGTCTGATAAATTGTCATGATGAGAAAGGCAGCAAAATCTTTGCAAGGGGCTGTTCTCTTTGCTAAGCACATAGATGTTCTCCCAAGTGGAGCCACCTCTGGGTACAAAGGCAGGTACCATGCAGCCTGCAAACCCTCTGAATAAATCCTTGTGGTGCTCTTGTCCCTTCATGCGCTTTTGCCCAGCATCAGCTGTGTCCTTCACCTGCAAAGCTCCAGCCACAGCTTAGAGAGATGAGAAATGTGAATGAGGCTGCACAGGTAGTTTCCCTTCGTGTAGCCTTCCCATAAGACCCAGTCACTTCAGAAACATCTTGAGACCCAGCAGGTTTGCTAGCTATTGGGATTGCCTGAACCTCAAATTCCTGACATTTGCTTTGAACTTGCCTGGGTTTCACTGCTCTCTTTCTCTCCTGCAGCCCAGATGTGGAATTCTGTGGCTACTGCATCACTCACCCCTCTGAAAGCAAGATTAACTTCCGGATCCAAACCAGGGGTATGTGCATGTGTTACCTTTGTGCTGGGGTTCTTCTGGGGGATTCCCCCTGCTTGTGTCAGGCCTCAACCCTGGGTTGTAAAAAAGGAAGGAAAACACTATCTACCTCCTCTACTGAGCCTTTTTGTTACAGTTTTTCTGTTAGCTGACTATAAGGGTGAGCAGTGTCCTATCGGCTGAGAATGTGGGAATGCATGGCTTTCCTTGGTGCCAGATTGACTGCAGCAATCACTGAACTATAGTGCAGGGGTGGAATAGGTTTGCCAGTTACAGTGAGAAGCGATGGGTGCTGCATTTCCCCCTAAATAAGTCTGGAGTGTGGAATATAAAGCCAAAGTGCACTGACTTACGCAACTGCTATCGCAATCCCACAGCTCATGAGAAAGTTTTTTTGCTGTCCCTGGACCAGAGGGTGGACCATGACATTGTGCTCAGTTCTCTGGCTGTTGCTGGACGGGAGAAGTGTGTAGGCACTTACCTGGGTGCTGGTATGTGAGCCTCATCCCCTGGAGCAGCCAACTCCTTTGCATTGCCACTCTGTGTCAGGGAAGAAGGTTGCCAAATTCCTCTGCAGCCACCTCCCATTTCACCAATGTGTCATCTTTCCCAAAGGGTCCCTTCCAGCCATCGAGCCGTTCCGAAAAGGCCTGAACGATCTGATGGGTGTTTGCCAGCATGTCCTCAACACCTTTGAGGTGAGACTGTTTCCTGAAGAACTCAAAGACCTGTTCTGCCTCACAGTCCAAGAGAGGAGAGGGATGAACTGAGATGTGTTACTGGCACTGAGATGTGTTCTAGGCACTTTAGACATGAAAACATGATAGTATTTTCAGAGGTTCTCTATCTGACCCTGACATGACTCTGGTTTTCCAGGCCTCAAATCACCATTTCATCCCCTAAAGTTGAGGGAGAGGAGAAATGAGTATCTGCAAAGCGCCGTGGGTCCTCTAATGATAGATTTTTGTTTGAGATTGAGCAGAGGTTATCATTTTTCCATGACTGTTTCTGCCAGTTTTCCTTATTGCTAGAGCCCTAAGGAACAGAAACTCATGCAGGTAATGGAGGAAGTTCTCATGAGACTTCCTGTCTCTTCCCTGAAATGAGAACATTTCTGAGCTTTTCCCTTCCTACTGAGAAGCAACACCAGTGCCAAAGCATCCCCAAGGGTGTTTGTTTGAACCAGGAGAAAAATTGAGCTGCTGGCCACTGTCACATTGCATGGCTTGTCTAGGGACTACGTGTCTCTAAATGGTGCCCCTGGGGGTGTATTTGAGCAGGGCACCAAGAGGTGGAATCAGTAAAGGAGATCCTGGGAGCTGAACTGCTACATATGTTCTTGCACCAAGTGCTTGATTGCTCTGAGGTAGGTCTAGTCCTGCCCACCTCAGAATCTCTTAGCAGGATGAGGCCAGTACCTGCACACATTCTCTCTAGGAAACCCTGCTGTGTTTAGGCTTGAGTAGCTTGTCCTGGCTTCCTTTTTTCTTGCAATGGTTGTAAAGTTCAGTCACTTTCGAAAGTATCTGGAGCTCTGTCAAACCTCACTCCTTCCACTTTTCCAGGCGTTTGACTGACAAGCTGTAAAACGGACCAAGGTGGTGATGGTGATGTGTTTGAAATCCTCAGACATCACTGTTAATGTTTGTCTTTTGCTCTTGTTTGCAGAGGAGCATGAGAGAATACAGGGCCCAGAGGGAGGAAGAGATGCAGTAGCATCTGGAGATGACAGTCCTCTGTGGATAATGTGTGTAGCCCATGTGCGTGAGTGTGTGTTGAATTCCTCATGTCAAGAGTTTGTTGTTATTTTCCATGACCACTTTGAAGCAAATTTGTATTTTTTCTAATAATAAAGTGTGAAGTGTGATCCTGCAGAGGTGTCACCATGTTCAGCTCAACGCAGGTGCAGAAGGAGATAGCCAAATGGCAGTTTCTCATCTTTCACTGTTCTGTCTTATCTCCCCCAGTGCTGCTGCCATTTCCTGCCCAGCATTTTTAGACCTGTGCATGCTGGTGCAGTCTGGTGCACAGAATTCACTTCAGTAACACCAGGCTTTTAAAGAAGCAGCATTTCTCTAAAATTTAAATCTTTGTTGCTTCCATGGCTCCCATGCAATTGACTTGAACAGATATGGCCAGTGTTCGTATTTAAACAGGTCACTATAAAATGATGGTCTGCTCATTTAGGGGTGAAGTGAGTAAAAAAAGCTGCTGCCCTTTGTAACCTCCAAAAAACTTCAGCCCAGACTGCCCTTGATGAGCAGGTCTGAAGAGTACAGCACTGAAACCCTGGTCTTGTTTGGATTTGCAGGGAACTCACTGAGTGGAAGCCTTTTAAGTGTAATATGGCTTGAAATTGCAGGAGTTCATCTGCTGTGTGCCAGGTGTGGGAGTGTGAACCTTTCCAGTTTGCTCTGCTCCAGGAGACACCTCTCTGTCTTCCCAGTTACCAGGAGGTCTGCAGTTACCAAAGGAACCTACTGACACTCAATTAAGTATTTAGCAGACTTTGCAGACCCCCTGCCGCTTGATAAGAAACACCCAGAGATTTTCCTTTCAAACACCAACATGTTTTATTAACATACAGAGGAATAAGAGAGAGAACATAAAATATCAGGATTTCTCTATAAAATCATTCTTTCAAATACAAATTGACACAGTTTGTCTCTCTGAAAGGCTGGCAGTAGGTTTGTATTATCAGACAAGGTTGAGAAACCAGCTGGAGGCTGCCTTTCTTAATATGACTCTTTGGCATCTCTGCTGCAGTAGGTTTGTTTTTCCCATATCTATAGTTGTGTGCTGCCTTGCATGGCTGCAGTGGTTTTCCTTTTGCCTAATCCAGTCCGGCCTGTTTTTTTTGAGGCAGAAATCTCTGCCTGGGATAAATAGGCTTTTGCATAGGACTTGGGACCAAGCTGGAGCAGGTGGAGGAAGGGAAAGAGGGGCTTTACCTGGCAATAGTTTCACCCTGTGGCATGGCAAGCATGAACACACACCTGCAGACACAGCTCCGTCTTCTACATGTGGGGTCAAATATGATAATACAAGAAAGCAATTTCCCTGGTGTGGGAGAAGAGAGAGAAGGGAATAAATTTGAACTTGACTCTTGCACCAAGACTCAATCCCATGACTGCTCAGCAGAGGCATGATGGAGATTAACACATTTGTTTCTTTCTAAAGGTTTCAAAACCCAGCTGGTGACTGACGCAATGGTCACTTCCTGCAGCACCCAGGGGATACTGTGTGCCACGTGCCAGCAACATGTTCCCTGAGCTGGGCTGCAAGGCTTGCCCTGTTCTGGACTTCTGTGCTGGAGGAGCAAGGGAAGGTTAAATAAGCTCATAACTGTGCAGCCCTCCTCTGTGGAGGGCAGAGGGAGTTGGCTACAAGGAGCTCTGTTTGCATTTGCACTTCCATGAGCAGCTAAAACCAGACTGCAAATGTTTTCCTCCTCTCTTGATGTTCATTACTTTCTCTTTGGGATGCAATTTGTTTGTCTTGGTCTTTTTTGTCTAAGGGAGACCTCCTAACTCTGGGAAAGTGGCATTTGGATGTCAGAACAATATAGGAGTTTTAGGGCATGCTTTGCCCTTTGTGATAAAAGTTGACTCTTACCCTTTGGGACTGGCTTTATTTTGCAACAAGGAAGACAGGAGCAACTAGGGCCAAGTTTGCAGCTTTAAACTCATAAACTTCTTTCTTGCTTTTGCTATTTCACTGGTTTGTCACTCTTGGCTTCCCTACAAGAAGGATGTGCAGAGCCTGATGCTTTCTCCTGCCTGTTGGAGGCACAGGTTTTCTTCTAGCAGACTCCTGTGTCCCCAGTCAAGATTATTTCTTACCTCAAGAGAAAAGTATCTTCCTCCCTCCATCCTGGCACAATAGGCTGGTGTCCACATCCCTCCTGGATCCCATTTCTAAAGAAAACTGCTCTCCTGCTTATTGATTGATTGATCCTGACCTATGTGACCCCCAGTGTGGAGTCCCCAACAGCCAGGACTATATCCCAGGCTTATGCAGTGCAATGAGGACTCCAAAAGAGAAAACTGTTGGCTCAACCTGTGACCTAATGACCAGACATTTCAGGTGAGGTAGACTTTCAAAGCACTCCTGTTGGAGCGGTTACGTTTCCATTACTGTCACCTGTTTGCTTGACAGGAACTGAGACCTCCAAGGACATCTTCATTGTGTGTCCTGTTCAACAGGCCCTTGTTTAAAGCAACCAGTCAAGAATTTCTAAGAGTCTTAAGAGTTTCCAGTAGAAGTCTTTTGGTGATGTACATGGCATCAGATGGAAAGGTCATTGCATTCCATCTGGCTTTTACCACCCTCCCTTCCAGCCAGCAGCACTGAGCAGCTGCTCTGGCACCTCCTGAACAGTCTAGACCCACTGCTCAGAGGAGTGCAGGAAGTATTGACAGAGGAGCAATAGCGGAGATGCTCATCTGGAGCAAATCACACTAGAGCAGCTGCTTGCAGCCAAGCAGTGCTGGTCCTGGCTAGGAGAAGACCTCCTGTCCCATCAGGAGGCTGCTAGGGAGTTAGGTTGCCTAGAACTGAATTTGCCACAGATTGGGATTGACTGGCCTACCCACTGCTGTTCCCCTGAAGTGACTGATTTCAAGTCACAGGCTCCATTTGCACATGAATGTGGACAAATGTGGAAACATGCAGAATTCACTTTTTAAAAAAAAAAAAGTACAATAATTTAAAAGTTCCTTCTGCTAAGAAAACATCTGTGCTGGAGTTTCATGATTTGTCATTTTTCTGCATTGATTTCCTTTGTGAAGTGCAGCCAGCTAGGCACTGTTAAATTGATATGGACAAATCTATTCTAGTAGGTATGTAAGACTGTAGGAAAAACATGCTGTCTTTACATTTTTTTATTTGG
>VZSV01000011.1:3488045-3542104 GCA_013398735.1 Nothocercus julius | reverse complement strand
AGGAGAAAAGAAAAAAAAAATTCAGAAAAAAAAGCATCAAAATCCTGGTTACTAAAACTTTCTCATGCAGGTTTTCGTGACGTGTCAGCAGGAGATGCAAGCTCAATGATTCTTAGAAAGTCATGCTGGGAAAAGCACTCGGGGATTAATTGTTTTAAGGAGTAAATTTGTGAAAGCTCTTTGCTGTATTTCATTAGCTCCAGAAGCAGCTTGGGCTGGAGCTTCACCATCAAACCGTCACCATCACCTTTTCCAACCTTATTTGACCTTGAAAACAAGCATCTCTGTCCTTTTTACAAATGTCCTGAAGCTTTCAGAAGCTTTTGGCCATGGCCAAAACATAATGAAGTTCAACCTCACTGCCACCCTGCCTTGCTAGCAGGGGAACACCAGATCCTGACCTCCTGATCCAAACCCAGGTCACCTGTTTTTTTCCTTTCAGAGCTGTGGCCTTGCAGGCAGTCCCCTTGGAAGGCAATGACTGAAGAAGGCTGTGGGACTACCAGCTGTTCAAGACTGCAGAGCAAGGCTGGGTGCTTCTTGGGAAGGGCTCAGTTCCTTGGTCCTCTCACTTGCATCCTGCGTCAGGCAAAGAATTAGCTGCTTCAGGTTACAAAGGGGACTTGAAAGGTAAGAGCTGGTAGCTTGGTACCAGCCTTATCCAGATTCAGATGAACTCTGCCTTCTCTTTACTGGACTTACAAACTCTTCCATGGAAGGGCAACACTTTGGGCCAGCTATAGTGCCTGGCTAGAAGGGAGCTAACCCGTCCTTGGGGAGGTGGAAGCTGGAGCAGGTGGTTTAGTTGGAAGCTGCCATTAGCTTTATCAAGGATCTCTGGTCCCTCAAGACTTGCTGTCACGCACACGCGCAGTCATTTTTTTGTGCCATACACAGGTGGAATGAACTTCATTGTCAGGAAGAGAGCCTACGTTAGATTTCCCAGGATCAGGTAGAGAGGAAGGTTCCTCCCCAGGACAGGTTGGTCATGCAATGAGGTTGAGTTGCTGCCTATCACTCCAAATCATGGCTGGAGAATTCAGGCTACTGGTTTCAGTAAGACCTATGTGTTGCCTAGGTCTTATGCTGGCTTTCTGCCCAGGGAAAAATTATCCCAGGAACAAAGAGGGAGAGGATGAGAGATGTAGTTTTGCCTTTGATTTTGCTTTCTCAGCTAGAAATTGCCATTCATGTTCCTCACCCTCTCCTTCCCATCCCACATCCATTTCAAAGTGATCATGTCCCAACCTTTTTTCCGTTTTCACACACGTATCTTCCCACTCGATGTTTCCACCTAAGACAAATGGCTGTTAAGTCGCTTGGTTTTCCTACAGGGAAATGAAAAACCCTACACAGATTCGAATCCCCTTCTTCCCCCTCCCTCAGAGGCAACTTGAACCAGATGATGGACAAGTGGGGCTTGGAGGCCGTATTCAAAGCTAATCTTGGGGTCAGTGAACTGCTGCAGCTCCTTCCGGGTGGGTTATAACAGGAAGGCAAAAACGATTCAGGCTCAGCCAGGAAATGGCTGGGCAAGAGAAATGGAGATGTCCTGCTGTGTTGTCACAGTCCCTTCTCCTCCCTGCCCTGTGGGTGGCCCATCTTTAGGAAGAGCTGTACTTGTTACTCAAGCGGGAGCTGCTGCGGTCCAGACCAAGCTCCTGCCCATTGGTTTTCCATTTCCCAACGGAGCCCTTCTCATCTGTTGGTGTGATGCTCAGAGCTGGTCTGTGGCACCAGCAGCACAGACAAGACTGTGAAGAGACAAGAGGGTAGAGAGAGAAGTTACAAAGCTGGGCTGCAGGATAATAGAGGGAGAAATAATCCCATAGCATTGTTGGCAAATCAACCTGCACAGCATTAAGCTGGGAACTGCAGCTTGCATGTTCTGAGCCCAGCTCTCCTACCAATCTGATGGGAGTGGGTGTTTCAGAGTAAGCATAGGGCTGGTGTGGATTGGAAACAAGGATCCCAGACTTCTCGGGAGATCTTGAAAACTTTGGGTACTTTTTGCAGTTGTGTTTTCTCACCCTTGCGGGACAGAAAATATGGATAATGCTCAGCTGAACTCAACTCCTCTTTTGGCTACAGCAGCTGGGAAGCGATTCCCATCCCATCCCATCCCATCCCATCCCATCCCATCCCATCCCATCCCATCCTCTGTCTCTTCCTTTCTTAGGGCTCTGCTGCCACTTTGCATTCTCTCTGGGTAACTGGTTGGAATTTTAAAGCAGACCCCTCTCTAGTGGAGGGTGTCCGCTGCCATCAGGATGGGATGATCCTTACTTATATCACAGGGCCATGTGTGTTGAAGTAGGAGGGGACTGGAACAAGGAGCATCACCCCACATTAGCCTCTCTGAGTACATTTGTGCTTGTATCAGGCAGCAGGCTGTGCAATTTGAACAGGTGTTTTGGACTTGCTCCTCTCACAAAGACCCTCCTCACTGGTGATCGAGTCCTCTGGCTTTTGCCAGCCAAAGTCTGTAGTTGTCCGAGCCAGGAACTTCAAGGGGTTCGCTCCTACCTGGAAGCAATTCTTGAATTTCCGGCTGACAAAGTAGAGAGCCACAGGATTGATGCAGGAATTGAGGGAAGCCATGTTGATCCCGAAGTAATCCATCACAAGGAGAAAACTGAGACAGGAGGGAAGAGAAAGGGATGAACATGCTGGAAGGAACAGGCTGAGAACAGAGAGGGTTTCCAAACTGCCTTGCCCAGGAACTTGTTTCCGCAAAGAGCCAGTGACATACCATGGAGGAAAGCACAGAGCAGCCCTCCTGAACTTGAGCACTTGCACAGTGCTTTTTCTGGCAAGAGTCATTTACTGAGGAACCCAAGATCACAGGATCTGCTTTCCTTTGGGGTGACCTTATTGTTCCAAGACTCGCACGCTGCAAAAATGTCCAGCCAGAACTGGGTTCTGGTGTGAGGAGTAGGAAGGAGAGGGGAGGGGAGGCATATATCATGTGGCAGGATTGTCTCATTACAGAGACCTTGAAAAATTCCTTCCTCTTGGAGCCTCCTACAGCTTCTTTCTGTGCCTATTAGAAGGGCAATGACATTTAGAAAAGAAACCAGTGAAACAGGTAGGATTTTGGAAGGCAACTCCATGAGTCTGACACGAACTCAATAGTGTCTCTGCCAGTGCCTACAGGAGCATGGTGCCAACGCGAGGGGTGCACCATGATGGTGCCCCTACCTGAGCAATTCACATCTGTTGGGGTCCGTCTGGTCATAGATGGTCTTTTTCAGGATGCGGCTGAGGTGGAGCGGCAGCCAGCAGAGTGCGAAGATCACCACTAGGCAGAACACTGTCTTGGCCACCTCCCGGCGCTGCAAGGAGCAGGTGGACAGAGGAGAAGGGATGATCTCAAGCACAGGAAAGAAGGTGGAGCAAAGCATCACCTTCCCCCTCTGAGCAGGAGCCCTTCAAGTCATTTTGGTCACCTGATGAGGGCTCAGTACTTCTTCCAAGTCAAGGCACTGCTTACAGGTCTCTATTCTTGGTCTCTCTATCCTCATGATATCTGGGTTGCAGGAAGGGCTCCCTCACATACATGCACAGTGTCGGTGTCTGACTTCGATATGATTATGTTCCCTAGGACACGGGTGCCTCACCCATCCACCCTTCACACTGCATTAACATGATCACTATTTAGATGATGTCACCCTCAAAGGATCATTCTGGAAAGGGCAAGAAGGGAACAGTAAGCTGTTTCTCTTCCTGCATCCTTTGCTAGAAGACACATAACTAGGTCCACTTTGGCAGTACGAGAGTAAAGCTACAGATAGCAACCATAACAAACTGAAAATTAAGCTGATTCGTGGTGATGAAGCTAGTTGTTTTGGTTATCTCTGAGATGGGAGATTGTAGAACTGAAAGCCCTTATACCTCATTTAATCCATGTGTCTGCATTGATATGCCAATAGCTGTTGATCTCTGTGGAGCTCATGTGTGTCCTTTACAGGAACTAGCATATGTTCTCCCCTTCTACAGTGCTCTCCTGTTTGAGGAAATACCTGGGTTTCTGCCTTTCCTCTCCCTTACCCGCTTCATGTGGTCATTCAGAGCAATTCTCATTCCATTCCTCTTGCTCAGCATCTCGCAAGACATGAGGCTGTAGAAGATGCCGGTGCATACCAAGGGGAGGCAGAAGTAGAAGCCAAAAAGCCACCAGTCCTTCACATCACGATAGAACTGCATGCAGAACAGAGAGGGACGTGAATTAGAAAGCTAGGAGGAGGATGTGTGTGCCTGGGGAGGGGGTAGCTGGGACATGAGCTGACCTCACAGCTGAGCCTGATACTGACCAACATCAAACTGTTCTGACATTTCTGATGTGAGAAAGTGTTAACAACCCCTGTTTTGAGTGTATATTGGACACTCTTTCTCAAAACTAGTGCACATACTTGTCTCAGAGAATTTCAGGTCACATGCTCCAGCACACCTCACTCCCACAGCTGACAGTCCAGTCTAGCACTCTTGTGCAAGAGGCAATTTGAAAGGAGCTTATTTTGGCAGACAGGCAGTAAGTTTGTGTGCCTTTTTAATTCCCATTCTGTCCCTTAGCTGGTCTTATGCTAACTTTTACTCAAGCAAGTGGTTCTGGAGCTGTTCCGTGACCTGTCATGGCAATAAAGCGGGTTTTGAAGCTTAGTGAGATGGGGCACAGCCTTCTGAGGTGGACAGTGAACACAAGCCAGCTTAAGGTCCAGCTCCCCATTTTTTGATCCCACATTCACAGCAAGACCACCCTGTGTCAGTACAATGCTGGGCCTCCCAGTGTTTTGTCGGATGCTGCTTTCCCCACGGTGACCCTGATGGCTAGGAGAAGCCATCTGCAGAAGCACCAAATTCTGTAAACCATGAGGGAGGATGCCTCATCTGCCTGTCTCCCTCTCTCATGCTGCAGCTGTATTTGGGCAGAGTACACACCATCATGAAGCTGGATTTCTGCTCGGCAGAGAGCATGCACACCCACAGATCTCGATCCCAGTAGTTGAGCTCCACCATGTCAAAGGCTATAGCTTCAGGGACTGCAAGCACAATGGCCGCTACCCAGATGAGCGTCACCTCGACTGCCTTCCACATGGGAATTCCGATCCCCTGGATCCGACTCCAGGAAGCCACTGCTCGGTACCTACCAAACATGTGGAAACACAACAGGGAAGGAACAGAGGGAAGCAAAAAAAGAAACAGGAGAGGATGATAAGGTGGAAATTAGAGTTGTTTTCAAATACCCGTTCTCCTACTTCTTCCTCCTCAATTTCTGAACAGAAACAGACCCAGGAGCATCCTTCAGTGGAATGGGAAGGATCAGAAACGGGCTCATAAGAGACCACAAGAAGGGTGAGTGTGATAATAGGCGTCCTTGTCCTGTGTGTATCTGCCCTACTCCACTGGGAGAGGTGCCACCCATCCCATGAACCCAGCATGTTCCAACATGTCGTGCTCTTCCCCTCAACTTTTTCTAGCAATATTTGAGCTCTATCCCCACAAAGAAGAGTCAGTTTCTGGTGGGTATCTCCTCTGCGTGACAGCATTCGGTGCCCTTTCTGAATTTTGGCTGAACTTTTTTATTACCTGTCGATGCTGAGGGCGCAAAGACTGAGAACTGTGATGCCCACTGAGGCCTTCTGGATGAATGGGACCAGCTTGCACACCTGCACGCCAAAGGGCCAGTCTTTTGCCAAGAGCTGTGGAAGAACCACAGGGTTAACAGACTGCTTTGGGAAACCATGTCCAGCTTCCCGTAATAGTAGGTGGTTACCCACAGGGTGAGAGAAGCCCACAAAGAGCAGCTGAAAGCACTTTGAGGTTACCTCCCCTGGGATTATGTGGTATGTGCTCTCTGGTGCTTTATGTAGTACTGGGAACCATTAACTTTCCCAAGGACTTGTGAAATAAATTGATCCATGGAAGGATGGTCAAGACACCAGGTCCTGAATCCAAACTCTGTGTAGTTTTGGATGAATGTATGTTCTAAAAGTCTGCAACTTTAGGTCACTGTCAGAAAGGAAGGGGCTTTAATTCTCAGATACAGCCAAAGAAGCAACATTTGTTTCTAAGTGAATTTCAAGAGGATCAGGATTTATCCAGTGGACAATGAACTTAGCTTGATTTCCTGTCTTGTTTCTGCCAAGGACCAAATTGCACCCAATCTTCCCAGTTGCTTACTGGACAAAGAAACAAGTTCAGACCCCAAAGGTCAGTGAACAGAGACTCCGCCAGTTGAAAAGAATCAAGTTAGTCTCATCTGCTCCTGCCTTATAAGAAGACATAGCACAAGCGAGGCAACTGGACTACTCTTATAACCACTTTGCTTATAATTTGGGCTTCTCAAAGAAGCATCAGCTTCCCCAATAGGTGCCTGGAAGGTGAGGAGCAGAAGGCAGATGGAGATCCTCAAGTGGACTAGGAAAATCAAAAACAGCAGTTGGGAAATATCAGTGTATGGCTGGATCAGGGAGTCCTGTCTCTGGGGTTTTGGCCCAGTTTTCCCACCAAAAGGCAGGAAATATTAATGCAAGGTGTCAGTGTGGACAAAATATCTTGGCCTTTTCTTGTGACAGCTGCAGGTTGTGCTAGTTGCAGCTCTGAAATGGCCAAATGTTTCCAGGCCAATAGCTTATGTTAAGAATGAGCTGCCCTGTATACAAGGCCTTTGCTCTCATCCATGAAGGAGGGTGAAGAGTCTTGGATCAGTGTTGTTGGCCACAAGCTACTCTGTTTTCTCAGCTGGTGACAGGAGAAGACTCACATGTGTTTGAAATCCTGTATGTGGATCCATATACTGGTGTCAGAGGATTGTCTGGCTTTCAGACTTGGCCACCTGGAGAACCTGGCAGAATGACTTCCCTCACAAGATTTTTTGGATCTAAAATCCCTCTATGGTTTTTCATGCAATTTTGTTAAAAATGTATCTATTCAGAGTGATTAGAGTGACAATCACAGGTGGTTGTTCTCACAGTCAACACATGCACATCTTCCTCCTGCTCTGAATTTCTCCCAGCTACCTGGCCTGTTTGCTACAGGTACAATGTAGGATTCAATATTTGCTTTCTAGGCTGAAGATTAAAGACTTCCCACAAGCAAGGCCAGCTGAGCTCAAAGGCATCCTTCCAGCCATTCTTATAATCCTGACTCCCCAATGACACCAGTCCACCAAAACCTTTCTCAATTGGGAGACAAGAAGTAGCTGCAGTGGTCCAGGCCCATCATACAGCTGTTGTAACCTAACTTCTGCTCTTAACTGGTGCCTCTGGTATAATGCCCACATTGTCCAGCCCTCTCTGCCTTGGTGTAGCATGCAGAGCTCAGGTCAACCTGCTTATTTGTCAGGCACCTTTTCTCGAGCTTGGGGAGCAGTGTTTCTGAAAAAAAGCCCATGTTTTATAATTGCAGCCCTTTACTTTGTTCCTGGATGAGTCCTCAATCTTAGCTAGGATAAGGTACATATTTGCTTGAGGCCAGCTTACTGGGCAGTGCTGGGAGAGGTTTCTCCAGTGCACAGTAAAAACAGTATTTGCTCAGCTGAAATAAACTTTGGGTTGTAGTTTCATGGGACCACAAGTGATTCCCTTCCTGGGGTTTTAAATTATTAAATTATGAAGCTCCCCCTCTCCTTTGCAGAATTGGAGCCTGCAGTGAAGAGCAGAGGATGGATTTTGCCTGGGGACTGGGCATGCAGGAGTCGCTCCCATTCCTGCAATTGCAAGGCTGATGTGACATTCATGCTACACGGAACCTACCTTATACACATTGATGGGCAGAGCGATGAGGATGTAGAGAAGGTCCCCAAGGGCCAAGCTAGCAATGAGGACATTTGGTCCATTCCTCATGCACTTGTTCTTGTAAATGATCCTCAGGAGCGTGGAATTCCCAATGATTCCCACTATGAAGATGGTGCAGGACACAATAGTGTTGATGTACTTAAAGATGTGTCTGATATCTGCAGGCTTCACGCACACAGGCAGCAGCGGTGGCTCAGTCTCAGTGCTCCGGGGGAGACTCTCAGAGTGGTTTGAAAATTTGACATCCTGGAAGAGGCTTGGCTGGACAAGACCATAAGCCTGCCCCTGGCTAAGCACCTCAAAGGGAATGGTGCTTTCCTGGAAAGCCCCTGGGGTCTGGCCACATGCCCCTGAGAAGAACAAAATCAGAGAAATGGCTAGAGCTGCAGGAGCTGGGATTCTCGCCACTGGAGATTGAAATGGCAAAGTCCAGCTGAGTCCTGGTGCAGAATTCTTTGCAAGGCTCATGGTACGTCTTTGCTTGGGTCTTGATTTAATCTGTAGATGAAGAAATGGATAAGGGGTGGAAACTGGTTAGATCAGCAGATTCATGTGCCATCTTTTAGCGCAAAGAGTAAAGACTCAACATATTCTTGCTGGGAACCATGCTGGGAAAATACCACAAGGGCTTTTCCAGAAATGCTGTATCAATACCTGACATCTTATTCCAATTTATGTGCAAAGAGAACCCCCTCTCCTTCTCCATCTTTGTTGTTGTTAATTGAACCACTTCCTTCCCCAAACCACTGTGCCATTCAACTCAATTCCTAGGGATATAAATCTCCCTGTTGTTTGCAGTTTTGACTGCTGAGCGCAGTAAAAGGTCTCTCAAGCTGACCAAGGCTGGACTAATAAATATAATAAATATCCTCCGAGCAGATTCTGCTTTGCAAGTCTCAAACAGGGCTTCCAAACGGAACTGGACACGGTGCTGCTCCACAGACACCTATGGCTTTTGAGAGACTTTAGGATGGCTGTAGTGTTGTTCTGGCATGATGCAAATTTATGGAAGTGGCTTTTGGATGATCCAGATATGGCCATGGAT
This sequence comes from Nothocercus julius, assembly GCA_013398735.1. Taxonomy (NCBI): domain Eukaryota; kingdom Metazoa; phylum Chordata; class Aves; order Tinamiformes; family Tinamidae; genus Nothocercus; species Nothocercus julius. The sequence goes on along the minus strand of VZSV01000011.1, from coordinate 3,533,263 downwards.
TGCATATGAGACCGGAGAGCTAGTGGAAGCTGTCAGCACCCTGCCAGTCTATGCCCAGGATGACTTTGCTACATAGGATCTTTGAAATGGCATTTAGCCTGCTCATAGACCTACAGATCTCAAAGCATATCTCAGATCTTAATCTCTTAATGACATTGCATGTTGGCAGTGGCATAGTGTCATGCACAAATGCTGCTCCTCTAGATACAGCTGCATCTGTATCCTCACATGCATAAGAGACACAAATCAGGCTCTGCAGAAATGCCTGTGCATTTCTGGTTGTTCAGAAGATTCCAGCATAATCCACATGAATCAGGGCTCTTTCCCAATGAACCAGTCTAACCAGGCATATCTTTTTTTCTATTTCACCCTTTTACTTGTGCCAAGAAATCTTAGATCAGGCTTAGTTCCTTCTGACCCTTTTATATCCTTCAGTCAGTTCCTTAGTGCTTTAAGCTGTAAACAAGCTTTAGGAAGAAGTTTAAAACTTGTTCCCAGTTACATGTGAAGGAAACAAGAAAATAATCAAGTTCCTTCAATCACAGTTCAAATAGATCTCATGAAATAGATAATTAAGTTTTTAGCTCCATTATAGCAAGGCATCTTAAAAGTGTTTCTGTTTGAAATCTTCAAGTTAGAATGGCACATTAGCTATGGTTTCACAGAGGAAAGTAAAAGATTCCGTCACTTCTCAGCTTAGAACCAGCATGCTTTTATCTGCTAAAATAGTCATGCAGAGTCATCCTGTGTGTTCACTGTGCTTTTCATCTCTGCAGACTCAAACAGCTTTGCAAACTTAACCAGCAGATAGTCCGCGCTGGTGTGAGCCAGAACAGCCACTACAAAGCTACCTGCTTGCCTGTGGCAGAAAGCAAGCCATTTTCAATGACTTGGAGAGCATTTAGAGAGAAATCTCCATATGAGAGCCAGGAAAAGCATTCATGCCTCACTCAGCTCTCAAATATGTATAGATATCTCAACACCCAAGTCTGTAAATCCTAAGCAAGAAGTTATCTTAAGACTGCAGAAACCCTCAGCCGTTACTGTGTATCTTACATGGGGGGAGATAAGTGCCTAAGGAAGGGATCCATGGTGGGGTATCAGTTTATCACCTAGGTTAGTCAATATAAAATCCTATGGGGAGGGACTAAAAGAGGCTGCAAAACAGCTGGCTACTAAGGAGTCTGGATAATAAGGAGCCTCCTTCCACAAAACAAAACAAAAAATGCTTTGAGGAGATACTGGTCAAAGCTGAGGAGTCCTAAGAAAAGTTGTCAGCAGGCAGAGCCTGGAGGGAGAAGTTCCACCTACTTCCACCATGAAGAATGAAGGTCCTAGAACCTCCTCTGGGCTCAGCATGCCCCCCTAAGTTAGGTGCAGACCTAACTTAGAAATCAGCCACTGTCTGTGGTTCTCTAGGGCCTGTGAGCAGCAGTGGACAGCAGAAGCAAGCGCCTGTCATTTGGACACCCATGCAGTCATCAGGCTGGGCTGGGGTCTTTAATAAAGATGTTGGCTCCTGAAGTCAGAAGCTGACAGGACTGCTACAGAGCATCTCCAGAAAGCTGTGTCCTGTGCATATTGCTGGCTGGGGCTGCTCCTCTCTGCTCTTACAGATGCAGAACTACAGAGCCCAATGTGGCTGTTCAGCCCCTGGGTATTTGGCAAAACAGCTCATGTGAGTAAGGATCACAGGACACGGCTTGCTATATCCGGCCTGTCCTCTCGACAATGCAGTTGCAGAGCCATTTAAAAAAAAAAAAAAAAATCCTCCTCCCTCTTGCATTAAAACTCAAGGATTTCGTAAAAAAAAAAAAAGGAGCTTTGTTTTCTCCTGTTCAGCGGCCCTTTGGCTCATTTACTTCTTCCTCTCCACATTGCCTCTTCTCTCACATATCTCAGAGTGCTTAGACAAAAAGGAGAGTATCACCCTTTGTCACTGATAGCAAAAATGCAGGTCTGTGGGCTTGTTCACCGCCCAGCAGATGTAAAGCCAAGGGCAGCATCACTTGACCTAAAATCCACTCAGCTTTGCTCCCATTGCTGATCATTTGAGGCAGTGACTGTATGCCTGAAGTGACACCTGCACTGGCTTGGGCTCTTATGTCAGCAAATAGCTTGAACACGTGAAAATGAAGATCATCCTTCCGCTGTGCTGGGTCCAAAACCCAACTGAATCCCTGGCGTTATGACAGGGACATCAGGAGAGTAATGCCCAGGCAGGAGGTTAGACTGACACGCGTTGCTAACCTCCCCTACACCCTGCTTTCACCTGAAGGGTGGTGTGCAGGATTAGGGGAGAAGCCAGCTCCTCCCAGTGAGGTTACTCTTCTTAACCTCTCCACTCCTCGCCGCACGTTGCTGCCTGTAGCAGGGCACCTGCTGCACTCAGGGGCAACTTGGAGCACAAGAGCGTGTGTTCTGCCAGACTAACCTCACCAAGCGCAAAAGGAACCTTTCCTGAAGTTCAACATCTCTTGCAGGGAAAATGCCATGAGTGGCGAGAAAAGAAAGCTCAAATTTATATCACTTCCACACCTCTTTCGAACCTGAACACAACCTGTTCCCAGAGCAGAGGCAGGATTAAAGCTTTCATCTAGAAATATCCTGGATCCCTTTTCCAGCTCAAGCACCCTCTCTCTACCCACCTGTTAGACCTTGCTCAGGCACCACGATCCCTTTAACGCCTCACTCAGATTGGGAGCCCGTAGAGGACAGGCAAACATGCAAAAATTCACATTGAAGCACAAAATCCTTTTGTTTGAAAATTAGTGCATGGAAGAGCAAAGATTTTCAGGAAAATTAAATTACCTTCCTTGTGGCTATGAACTTTTGATGCTCCTGGGATCAGCTTCTTTCCCCCTTATGGCTCCTTCTGTCTGAGCAGGCAGTTGAGCGTGTTCTGTGGGCCCTGGGAGAGCTACAGCAGTTTAGATCCTCTGTTGGCTTCTGTGCATGACCTCGTGTGCAGGAGGATGTTTCTTCCTCCTAGTGATTTGCTGAGGTTTCTCTGAATGGAGCTATTGGTTTTATAGAAAATCACAGGGCTCTCCCCGCGGTGACCAATAGACAAAGCACAGGGCCGGGATGGAGGAGGAGGGTGAAGTAGGAAAAAATGCAAGGCGGCCCTGTGAAGGAGAGGAAAATAATAAACAAATAAACAAACTTCAGGCAGAGGGAGGGAGGTGGGGGAGGCTGATGGCCACAGACCACAGGCCTGCGCAAGTCCTGCCCCGCACGGCAAAGGGACAGGCTCTGCAGGACACCCCGGCTGGGCTTTTCCAGAGGGAGTCTAGTGCTGACTGCTTTTAGGGAGGAGATTCTGGAGACATCAAAGTCTGTTTTGCCCAGGGTGTGGAAAGCCTGGTGCTCCACCTGGGGCTTTTGAAGAAGATCAAACATTGAGGAGCAAGAGCTGCATGGCTTGTGCTATCTGGTCACAGCAGCTTTCGGAAGTCAGACACACCCCTGGTGCCCTCAGCCGTTCCAGGTGCCACCTCCCCAGACACGGTCAGTGCCTCGGAGGTCTCACGCTAGTGAGGTGCTGCCTCGTTCCCCCCACCCCGCTGCTGTTGGGAAGGTGTGTTGGTGCAGCAGTGCTGGGTGAAGGTGAACACAAGGTGACTTGGTGAAGTCAAAGCAACTGAACTTTGTCGTAGGATCGCATTTTGGGACCCTTTTACCCCCAAAGCAAGGACAGGAAGAGTGAATTCAGGCTGTCTCCCAAACCATCCTATCTGTTTTGTGAATCACTCTCAAGTTAACTAGAGATTTTTTTTCCCCTTTTGTTACAATGTTGTAGAGCAGAATGAAAAGTAAAGTTTTCAGTTTGCTACTAGATTCAAAAATACGAGAGAGATCATGCCACACTGAGCATAAGGGGAAATGTTACTGTCCCTGAAAGAAGAAAAAGGATAAAATAAGACAAACGGGAAAATTATTTTATATTGAGCAAAATATTTTCCTTCAGCCCAAACTTCCAAAGCTGAGCTGCGTCAGAGCAGCTTTCAACTTCCTCCAGCTGGAGCAGATTCCTCCAGCTTTGGATCCTGTCACTGACAGTGTCTGAAAGCCTTGGTCAAGAGAAGAGAGTGAGAACTAGAGAAGTGTGTGATGCTGCCTTGAATTCTTTTCAGGACGTTTAAGCTGCTTGTGGATATGCTGAGCTAGATGTGGTTTCTATGTACAGAGTTGCTCTCAATGGCTTTGTCCTCTCTGAACTTCTCCAACTCTGCTAGGAATCCACGTACACTTTGACAGAACGCAGCATGCCACAGCCAGGAGTCTGACAACTGACCCACATCAGGTATAAAGGACTATCTTCCCTTGGTGTCTTTGGAAGCCCGGTTTGCTAGACCTTGCTCATATTTCCGTTCCCTTTTGCCAGAACAGAAGTCTAACTCTCATGTAGGAAGCCATCCCATTGCCTTGTTCATCATTTTTTTGCCCATTTTTGAACTTTTTCCAATTGTATCATGCTATTTGCATGCTGTTTTATCTTCAAGTTATGATCTCTTCTAATCTCTTCTTATTATGTCTTTCATTACCATTTTTTAAGTCCTAATTGCCAATTAAGCTTGTCTGGCTTAGAGAACATCACATAAAATGTTTTGTCGTTTCTTCTTTTCTGCTTTTTTTCTTTCTCTTTTCTCTCTCCTTAACTGAAAATGCTAAACAATGGAACATTTACAGATTTTTTAGCATATTTTAGATAAACTCTAAATAGATAAAATGCCCCCAAATTATGCATCACTTTTGTAGCAGTTATTTTTATAAGTCTGCTGCAACCCTCTTTTATAGGCAGACTCCTGTACTGTGTGTTCCTTTTGTCAGCCTGAATACAGACAGTTCAATCTTGTATAGTAGGAAAACATCAAATACATGATGCACAAATAATTTTGATTTATCGAAAGTGAGAGGGCAACAAATCCCTGCCATTCATCCTGTGGTGTGGGTTGATGTAGGCTGGCTGCATAGCTGATGGCAGGGAGAGCTATTCATAGCCTTGTAGAAGAACATGTTTCCATGGGAAACAGTCGTTTTGGTGCTTCATTACAAACTCCTCACTGTTGTGGCTAAGCAGATCCCAGGCAGTGCAACTCAGGAGAGCTCCTCACACATTTGGGGTCTGCAGTTCTCCTTGCATCTCCAGGAAATCACTCTCCTGGACTACCACAAGGCTGCTGAGTTTAGATCCAAGGTTTTGGCCTTGCAGGCTCCTGTACTATATCTTTACGATTCCTATTTGCTCTGTGAAGGGCACATATTTACCTGTTACTTTCTAATGAAAAACAGCACTTTGACTAAAGCTGTTTTCAGCCCCACTGGTCATTGCTAAATGCTATTGCAATGCAAATGCAATGCATTGCTATATCTTAAAACATGGTTTACTAAACCTTTAACCATTCGGTACTCTGAAGACACAGAACAGCATACTATGGATGCTATTGTGGATACTCCTTTGCAACCCAGACGTCCTTTGTCCTGGGTGTCTTCCTGGCTTCTTAAAATCCTGAATTAACATCTAGTTTCCTTGACCAACATCTAGGGGAAAAATGCTTTCAAACCTTGGCAGTTTCCAGAGGACAACTGATTATATTGAATCCACAATGATTCTTTCTGGTCTGTTTTTTTGTTTTGTTTGTTTGTGTTTTTGGTAAAAAAAGTATGGTTTACGTGACTGTGTCATCTCTCATTCATGCTTCCTCTGAGATGTCAGACATCTCAGAGAGAAGTTGTTTTCCACTCTATTTTCTGAAAATCAGCATCATAGAAGAAAAGAGAAACCCAAACCAGGATCCCCAGTGACTGAGAGGTCAGCAGAGCACAGCCACTGCCTGCTCTGGCTAATGGCAGCTGGCTCGTCAGTTGGGGTGGACGTGCTGGCCAGCCAGTCCACACCCAGAAATAACCCTACAAACACTCTGCACTCTCCAGTGATGGGAGCATTCAAGGGTAAGAGCACAAACTAGTCAGAAGCCAGGTTTAGTTTGGTACATTATTTATGGACAACTTTGTTGTTCTCTTGGGAAAAGATCCAGCCAGGCTGTGATAATGACTGTGTGCCACTTCATGCCTTGTTAGCAAAAGGTTAGGAGCTTAGATGTTAGAATTTGGAGAATTCATAAAACAACAACAATTTCTAAATTCTCCCTACAGTGACTCTTCATCCCAGTCAATCTGTAATGCACCAAACACCAAGGAGAAGTCCACAAGTCCAACCTCAACAAACCACCTCAGAGTTAAAGATAGAGAGTAACCAACATAGAAGAGGACGTTTTTCAAAGATACCTTTGAGACACTAACAGAAAAGTCCCCCTTAATGTTCTTGTGACATGTGCAAGTAAATCTTCTGCAACTGAGAGACATTATGTCTTTTTCTTTGAAATGAATTATAGTTCTTAAACAAGGTAAGAACACAGAACAGATTATACAAGTCTATAAGGAGCTGAGAAACGAAGAAAAAAATATAGTGCTGAAAAATAAATAGAGCTAAATCGGTGAGGAACAGATCTTGAAGTGACTTCTATTTTCTAGAAGAAATGAGTATCAGATCATGACAACAGAGATAACAACACCCAGGGGTGAAAACTTTTTTAACATTATTGCTGCTGTTTCCCAGGCAATGAAATACAAGATACTACATTTGCCTTGACTGCTAATTGGCTGCTATTCTTTTCACAGGGACTGTAAATGAATCTGTACAATATCTCTGCTACTTATGAGAGAGAAACAGAAGTTCACAATAAAATATTTTAAGGTGTAAATGCTGTTACACTGGTTCAGAGAAAATCTGAGTGGATCCAGCTCTCCTATCAGGACTGGAATAAAAGAGCTTTCGTGAGCGATTTCTGATGCAGGTTTTTGAGTTGCAAACTTCATCAAAACATAACTTCTCTAGAAAGCCTGGTGCTCAGCTGGGAACCAGCTTCAAGAATGCATTAGACTTGGAAGAAGACTCCCTCTCATCGTCTGATGTGGTATGAGATACTAATAAGAATTTGGCTTGATAGTACTCAGTTTTTCCTGACAGGTTCTTTCTCAGTCTCAGTCAGACTGAATGACCCTACGAGTAAACATAGGACTTTGCCCCCTCTGAGCTACGGCCTTGGGCTTGAAGAGCACAGTCTGACTTGTCAGCAGGACGTTTCTGCACCATGTGGATGCTCTCTACACAGTTGTCGGCTGGCTGGACCTCCAGTCTGAGACAATGGTGGTCAACAGATTCTGGTGCTTGGTGGTGTCTTTGAAGACATTAGGAAGTGACCTCTAATGATTCTCTGAGGGTCTATCTGAATCTCTGCACTCGTACATTTGTAAAACTGATAAGGAAATATGCACCTCTGAGAGTTTATCTCAGCATAGGGCACGAATTGAGATTAACTAGTTGCTGCCCCCTCTAACCCTTTGCCCTGATCAGAGGGTTGCAGCATCTCTTTGTCTCTCTTCCCAAAATATCCGAGTCTGCATGGCACCTCTCGTCTCAGCCCCACTAGGGAGGTATCCTGCAGCCCTATTCTGGGACAGTCACATTTCTGCATGTGACAGAGGAATGAATGGCAGTTTTGTTTTGTTGGAAACATAGGGCAGCTCCAGCCCCTGTCAGAGACCCCCCCCAGAAAATAACAATCTGATTGTACAGTCAACCAGGGTCCTCGAAACACAATTCAGTCTAAAGGCTGATGTTAAGTATCTCTTAAGTTTTTAGAATTAAGCAGCTATTTCCAAACTAAGTCATGGTACAATTCAGCAGCATCCATATTCATGCAGTCTTGAAGACCTCAAACTGTTAATAAGTGTCCAGGGCTAGAATTTCCAGATAAGCAACAGTTTCATGGCATCTTACCAGAGTGCTGTGTCCTGAATGTACAGGGTCCTGTGTGTACTGAATCTATATATGGATTTCTGTTTCTCTATTTTCTAGGTCTGGTTGTACAAGAATCCACCCTCTTTTGAGGCTGGATCCAAAGTAATTGAAAGACAATATAGACCTAGTATTGTGCCAAAGTCCTTCCACCTCCTCCCTCCCTTCTTAGATTTTGAGCCATGACCCTTCTGTTTCACAGATGTCTTGTCAGGTATAAATAACTTGACTTTCCGCTGCCGCTTGTGTTTAATTGATTCCTGAGCAAGCTTCTTAGAAGGCAGCTTGGCAAGGTTTGCAGGCCTGTACACTGCAAACTCAAAAATACACTGAGTAGAAGATAACTGATACTTCATCTTCATGCCATCTTTAAAACTGGCTGATTGATTTGCAGCCTTGGACTGAGATCTCATTTGGAAATCAGACATACACTCAGCTCCTTGTGCTAGCATATGGATGAGATCCTGCTAAAGACGATTGTCTATCTGTCAGTGCTTTGTGCTCCTTCTGATTTTTATGTAGGATCATATATCAGAGAAATCAAGTCATACAGAAGCAATTGTAAAGCAGAAAAAATCTCTAAAGGAATCATTGAAGAGATTCATTTTGTACTTACATAATGTATGGACACACACAGAGTCATCCACTCTCCTGCAAAACGGATACTGATGTTTATCATGATGTAAATTCAGGCCTGGAGTAGAGGTAAGTGTTAGCATCCTGAAAGAACCAAAAAGCCTTAATGGCCCTGACTAGCCCCACCTGGGGCCTCCATCCACACCATGCCCATGGGCCCGTTTCAGCCCAGCTGTATAAATGCTGCATTTCACCTCAGCCCCAGCCATGCCCATGCCTGGGTATAGACCTTGTTGCTCTACACCCTGACCCATGGACTGATTTCCTGGCTTGACCTCTGGACCTGCCTCATCACCATGAATTTACCTGATGATTTACCTCTTCTCTCCTCTTTCTTCTGCCCTCTCACCCCCTTATAGTGTCTTTATACCTTTGTATCTCCTCCCACTCTGTCCTTGGCCTTGCCTCATTTCTTCCTCTCCAGAACACAACATGATGCAGAGCTGACTTGACTACAGGAGGCAGCATAGTTTGTCCAACATCACTCTGAATATGAATGTAACTAATCCTTCAATTAGCCAGATACTGTATCCTCTGTTTCTCTTGTCAAAGGTGGCGTCTCTTGTACTATCTCAAGTGTTCCTAGTTGCCTGAGATCCCCATACCACCTGCTAAGATCAGGGGCTGCACTAGAAATCAGTGTGCAATAAAGCAGGGCTGTCTGGAAGGAGGATGCCCGTTCACATTCTTTGGGATGGATGTGTGGTGAAATAATCTTGCTTAGCGCACAGAGAGATTTGGGACTTTTCCTTCCTGTTGGAGGAGGGAATGTCTCAAGAGGCATCTCTGCACTGTAGAGCCAGATCTCTGCTGTTCCCACGGGCCCATGCTGACCCTGCACTTGATGTATTTTTGCCTATAACACTCTTATCAGCTGGGGCCAAACGAAGTCAAGCTGGCTGGGGATGACAGAGCCTTTTCAGCTCTTGACTTCTGAGACGCAGGGTGACTGAAGACAGTGACCAAAAGAAGGAAGGGAAGTTTGCCAGTTCCTTCTCTTTGCCTGCTATGTCCTAGTATCAAGGTTGAGGAGCTATGTGTGTATGAATTCCTGTTCAACACGGGTTAAGTTAGGACTTTCTATAACTGGGGACCTCTCTGGTTCTTCAGATGCCTTAAAACAATGCCATCCTTGCAAGCCTTATTGTATCAGGGCTCCAGATAATTCTGTACTCCTCATGGGTGGAAAGAGCCTTCAAGGACTGTAGATATCTCTGTGCTCCAAAAATATTGCCAGAGCCAGAGTGATGGGAGGATATTGCTCCAGATCTTGATGAAGAGTGGAGGGGTTGTTTTTCCAGAGACCCCACAAATCCTAAGGATTCTGCCTAGACACACAGAAACATCTACAAGGCATTGAGCTGATGTTCAGGGACATTTTGCATTGTCAGTGAAATGCAGAGGGCTGTGAAGTATGTGTTGCCTTGCCACTCTGTAGGGAGATGTGTAGTTAAACTCTGTATCAGAAATTATGTGAGAACAGTACCCTCTCTGTATTGCATCTAGGAGGGATTTTCTGTCAAAGCCTTTTGGAGATTTGGTTTAATTTTGATTTTCTTCATTTCCATCAAAATTAGAAATTTTTGTGGAAATGTCCCAGGTCTGGTAATAATACTCCTCTAGTGTCACTGGAATTTGCAGTCTGCTCTACAACTGAATCCAGCATCCTCATGCATGCAGCACCCATGTGAAATACAAGGCCCCAAGTTCAAGTACTCACTCTGCCCAGTTTGGGCCAGGGATTTAAATTGGTCTTTCCCTAATGTGAAACTGTGTCTCCAAATGCCTCCATATTTTGTTTTCTGCACAAAGTGAAAATGTGCCAATAAGACAGAAAGAGGAAGTGCTTGGTGGCTGGGCACAGAGCGGACATGGGGAACTGAGGTCAAGGTCTTTGGTCTGGTTCAAGAAAAGAACTTGTTTGCCTGATCACTGTCTGTTGGAGGCACTAGACCTTGGACATTTGCTTTCCAGATGGGTGAGTTTTGCCTTTGCAATTTTGATGTTATTACACAAAAGTCAAGATGTTGACAGTCCAATGCAGGTAGTCAGGTAAAAGGTATTCAGGCCAGAAAAGTCTGTGGAAAATGCACAAAACCTCAAGGTACCAAAAGAGAATAATCCCTGAGCAACCATAAGAAGAAAACCTCAGATTTCCTTACTGATTGGAAGACATGCCTGTGATGAGCCCTAGAGGAAGAGCAGGGGGGATTGTGGATATCAACCTATTTCCCACAGAGGGCATTTTTTAAAGACTGATCCTAACAGTCCTACAGAGGGATGAGTCTCTCTCCATACTACTCCAGACTCCTTAGCACATTGATTTTAAGAAGCTAAGAATTAAAGGAGCTCTAAGTAGACAGAAATGAGGCTTCATAGTAAAGCAGTGTGAATTTCCAAGTGCAGTCCCACCTTTTAGGATCACTTAACATGTTAATAATTTTCTGAGAAAAGTTTGGAGAAATCGGTTATTGCCCCTGAAATAATTGCAGTGAATTATATAAAGATTAATAGCCTCTTCAAAAAGAGCCACTAATACAGTTTTCAGGCTGACCTTTCCAAGAATGAGGAATGAGGAAATACAGTGTGAGATGGATTGGATAAACAACATGTAATTTAGATTCTTGAAAATTAGGGGGAAAGCAAGATTGATGCAATTCCCCACACTCCACCCACCTTGCTGCATCTCACACACTGTTGGCAGTTCACCAGCAGAAAGTCAGAAAGGCTAAAGTGCAAATTGCCTTATAGCTAGGAGAGAAATATATTGGAAGGAAGAAAAACACAAGTGTATATCATTTCTCCTCACCGTCTGATAGAGGCCATCTTCTTGCTATAGTCTGACCTTTGCTTATCACTGAGGAAAGTGAGTACATAACCAAGGAGGAACTCAAGGAATTCTTCTTCAAGGCCTTTACATCCAAGAACAACATACCTTGAATGAGCTGCAGTAAACACATAGAAATCATTGTAGTGAGGAAGTTTTCCGTTTGCAGGAATCTTTGTGTTTGAGTCAAACCTAATCTTTCCAGAGCACAGAAACACCCAAGAAGAAATAGAAATGGGGATGGCTGGATCTAAAACAAAGGTTCCCTGGTCATGATGATGCAGAACAGCCAGTGAGACAAAACAGGGCTGTAAATTGAAACCTCTTGTAAGAGACTTTCCTGCCGAGACCCCCCCATTGGGGCACTTGTCTGTTTACAACAGAGATAAGAAGTTTTGTGTGTTCACAGCATTAAGTGTATGTGTGACCAAGGCAGTGTCTTGGAAAAGGTACTTAGCCTGTGTCCAGAGACATGGGTTCCCTGATAATACTTAACAATTTGGTAGCCAGCTCAAGGAAGAGCAATGCATAGGGACAACTTTATGTACAGGGTGTCTAATTTACAACTGGCCTGCTCCAGTGCATGCTGGCATCCAAAATATCCTTCAATATTGGACCTTCTTAGAAGAAAAACAGGTTAATGAATGCTGTCAAGATGACCTTGCAAATCCTGCTGCCAGGACAGGATCTGGCCCTTTTGTTGAGATATCTGCAGTGAGTGACAGCTGTGGCAGAGATGTGGAGGAGCCATTGTACAACATTGTTAGAGTTTCATTACTCTGAGCTTGATCACTGAAAGAGCCACCACAGAGCAGCAATTTTTTTGCTGGGAGTTTTGCAAGGGAATCGCATCACTGTTTGGATCATGCCAGTGGGACTCTTCGGGATGACTGCAAAACTCGTGGAGGTAGGCAACTCAACACCATGATGTGCGACAGTTTCTTTGCACCAGACACTGGGTACTTGAAATTCATGTCCCAGAAATGTATTAAGAAAGCAGAGTTGATACGAACCCTCTAGCCCTAATTAATAGCTACATGCTGCCACAAAGTAATCCTAGAAGAGAACATGGAGAAAGCATTTAATACAAATCTACAAGACTGACTTTGTGAACTGTCAGTTCATAACTTTTGAACTACCAGTGCAACATCTGATCCAAATGACTGTATCATTATAGTCAATTGAAAAAGTACCAAAAACTTGCTGGGACAAATGAAATATCTATTTCTGTGGGTTTTTTTTTTTTGCTTGTTAGTTTGTTTGTTCTTTATTTAGCAAAGCTTAAGGGTTATATTTGAAATGACAATGTTTTATGGATTTTCTACCCCCTTCTCCTCTCCAGAGAAATGCTTTCTTTTGAAATGTATAAAATAATATTGCTTTGGGGGCAGATTCTTTATGCATTTATTCATAACAAAAATGTGGAGAGGTCATGGTTAGCTAGCAGCACTGAAACATTGAGCAGAAATTACAAATTTTTAGCAGAAAATGTTTCTAATGAAATTTTCCCCCCAGTTCTACAGATAAGAAATACAATGTTCTTGGAATGCACTGCAGTCTTGGCCTCAAAGTCCATGGCAGATGTGGATACCCTGGACAAGATATTAAGGAAGGCTACAAAAATGACCCGGTGATTGTCTGTGCTTCTGCTTAGTATTTGACAAGTATTTATGTTCCCAAACTGATTCTTTTAAATATTGTTTCTTGGGGAAACTTTGAGATATTTGGTTATAATTTGACTAGGAATGAAAAACAGATCTGAAATGTTTGTATTTCCTCTAGAAAGGGGAGTTCCCAAGTTTTAGAATAAGTAAAAGAGGACCCTTTGGATGATTTAGCTGCATTGGCCTGCAGGGACTTTCTGCTACTGAGTAGCTTCATGAATGTCTATTCGAGGCTAAATCCAATTCACTCTGTAATTCTCACAGATTTCCAACTCCTCCTTCCTCTTGAGAATATGAGCAATCCTCCTGGACATGCAGCCTTCAGAAACAGCAAAACCGCTTTTGGACACAAGTAATTCTCCACCCAAATGTCAGCTGTAGTTTTGGTGACTGCTCAGTCTCCTGGTACAATTCATCATTTCAAATATCATCTTCTTCACGGGCATACTGATAGCTTTAGCAGCCACTAATGTGAAGATCCTGTTTTAGGTCTAGTATTAGCTCCAAGGTTAACTCTTAAAAACAATAGTAGATACCAGAGCTCAGTTCCGTTTTGGAACTTAATGTCAGTAACCTCTAAACTCCTCTTGTAAGTTTGATCGCCATCCTAAATGTCCCACTCAGAAGATTTAAAGCTAGCAAGAAGAGTGGTCGACTATCTTTGGGAGCTTCATGTCAGATAGGATTTGCTGAGAGAGACAACATAAAATTATCCCCCCAACTCTAAGATAAGTCAAGTGACATTAATATAAGAAGGGGTTCACACAAGGTTTTCATCATGCTGGACTAGAACAGGAATAGCACTAATAGCGGGGGGGTGGGAGGGAAAGATGTCTTGTAAATCAAGGACGGCCTGGAGACAAAACCTGGTCACGCGTGTTAGGACTGACTAGTTTCATGTGATGCTTCTCAATGGTGCCTCTGTGCAGAGGAGACACTGGGCCTCTGTGGAGTATTGCACATCCCAGGGGGGCTGCTGGGTCACAAGCAGTGCATGTGACTGGAGACTCTTACCCAAATGTGGGGCCCCACCATGGCCAATCCATCATCTTGTCTGTGGAGTTAAGGACAGTGTCTGTGGGGACATCGTGTGTCAGAAAACATCTCCAAGCTCTGTCAACTCTCACAAGCATGAGAGTGAGAGAAGGAATGAAAGAAAATTTTTGTAGGGCTCCATGCTAAAACTTTTTCCCAAAGTCACAAGTTATTTAAGCTTTAAGATATTGCTTTCTGGGAACTTTGCAAGCTCCTGGACGGGAGACCCCTTGCAGAATGGTTCTTGCTGCTGTGGAGTGATGAGCCTTCTGGCTTTTCTTGTGGGTGCTCATCACTGATTACATACAGCTTATCTTTGGGATTTCAGACAGGAAAGCTGCTTATTAAGTAATTGTAATCTTCCTATCCTGTAAGAAATCATACCCAGCAGGGAATTCCAAAAGTCATTTAGTCCATCCCCTTCACTCCACCTGCAATCAGCTCTACCTAACCCCCCAAAAGGGTTTGTCCATCCTGTGCTTACAGTCCCTCAGGGCTGGAGATGCTCCAGCATGCGAAGTGGTGCATCAAATGCTCCAGAAGCCTTTGGGCTGGAAGTTTTCCTACAGGAGGATGAAACCTACCAAATCTGAGCAACTCATTTGCCTCTCCAGGAGCAGATCCCCCAGAGTAAAAGTCTTCCTTCTCTATCCAGTCAGTGGAGGGACAACTAAGTCTTTGAAGGTCGCAGAAGGAGGTCCTGTCTGTTTAAATTTGTGCAAAATTCAGAGTTAGAGGAACTGAATCCCATCTTCAGCCTCGTCTCCTGAAATTAAGGGCTATCATGGACTGCCCTTTCCAAAGTGGACAGAGAGAATGGTTATTCTTCTCCTCCCTGCAGATTTGTGTTTCCTATTTGAAGAATTACTTCTCTCTGCAGAGACTCTTCTCGGGCTGTTTGAAGGCTGTCAGTCATTTCCACTTCTATCCCTGCATTTTCATTTCAATTGCTCCTCATCTTTCTTAAACTGTGATCCTCCAGACTGGACACTGTCCCATGGCTGTAGCCTTATGGATACTGAGTAGAGCAAAAAGATCTCTTCTATATATCTTGTTTGCTGCACTGTTGTTAATACATTACAGCGGGGACGTTACATTTTTCTCAGTCTGGGACACGCAGCCAGGCCCCTGTTTCCCACTTGCACAGTTTGCTATTTCTAACATGCTGCTCCAGTCGGAGGAAATGCCAATGCCAGGCGAGCAGGATAGGATTGCTGCAAAGGAACATCACTCATGGAGTGTCTTGGGACTGAAATGAATTCCCAGTGCTTTCCACTTCAGAAGGTGAAATGAAGAGTAGAATAATAACTGCAATAAAACCCAGGAGCCTAATTCATCTCCCTGAACTTTGATGGGACAGTGGCATTGAGCCAAGGGTGAGCTAGGTTTTGCCTGTTTATTTTTTTTAACTGAAAGCCAAGATCATCATGCCTTTTTTTTTTTGAAAGGAAAAGTTTGTTTCTGTGTCTTGATAATTAATATCCTCTGAGAGACACCCAGAACCCATCTCTGGGGCCCATAGTGTTGCAAAAACATGGAAAGGTTAATTGAAGGCAATGAGAAAACAAGAATCCAGGCTTTAACCTTCTTGGTCTCCCCTTGTTATGCTAACAGCATGGTGCAGGCAGATTTAATGACTCCTCATTACCCTGCTACCTAATTAACCTTCTGCCCTGAAACACAGAGAGTCCAAACAAGAACCTCCTTGCCTAGGAACCCATTCTGTCGATAGCCCCTGGGGTTAAAGGAGACGTTTCCAGCACTGACAGACTCAAACCCCTGTATGACTTCCAAATGATTCCCATTAAGCAGAGAGAAAGTGCAGTGAATTGGTATTTCCGTGCATCAGCATGGCACAGGTTGGCTTCATGAGAGCCAGCAGCATTTGTTAAAGGCTTATCTGCCTGCCCATCACTGCTGGTGCCGAGACAAGAGTAGAGTGGCTCCTAGGAAAAGATGGCACCAAGCTGGTACTGGTGCAGACAAAACTGCAGTTTGCCACTGTAAGCAGGCTCATGCCAGAGACAAGTGTTGCATGAGGTCCCGCGAGTTCTCATGCAACCCTTGCATGGGTTGGGTAAAATTGAATCTTCTGCACCTGCCACCACAGAGGGAAGCAATGATGCTGACATCTGCTCTTCCAAGAGGAATCCACTCCTTTAGCAGCAGCAACAGCTATTGCTCCAAATGCTCTGTCTCATTTTGCAAGGTAAAAGGAGTAGCTGCCAGCTGGTCTGATTAACCAAGCAAAAGATGATAGCCGTTGCTTCTGCTGGATCAACTTTTCCTTCCTACCTCAAATGCTGCTGGCAAGTGAAGCTAAGGTTGCAGTTTGGTCCCTGGACGTTGGGCTTGCATGCATCTGATTTTCAGACGGAAGATTGTCCAGTTTTGTCCACCTCATACTCTTAGGAATCAATCCTATAGCTGCAAGTGTTCTGGGTTTATTTTGGTTGATTTCCATCCCCGGTTGAGTCACTGACCCAGTCAGTTCTTCAAAGATCAATGTGCCCACAAATAGTATGTGATATCCAGTTATGTCAACAGCTCTGCCGTCAGAAATTCTAAGGGCATTAATAGTACCTACCACTGCTTCCAGTGTGTGGGAGCACTGATGAGATCAAGCTCCAGCATGTTTGTTGTTGTGCACAGTGACTTTCATTGGAGTCTCACTGCAATAAGAAAGTGCCCTAGTATCTGCTTTCCTATGTCTGTGAAGGTGACAGAAACCAAATATAGGATCCATGTGCTTTGCAAATTGTGGAAGAGATGCACAGATCTCTGCTTCCTACAGAGCAGTTAGGAGCTGACATTGCTTGGTGGGACCTGGCTCTGCCTCTGTGTGGTGAAGGTTATGTTATCTGTAAAAATGCTGAGCTACCAAATACAAAACCTGTCTGTTCTTGCCCATTGTTATGAAGCTGTAGGCTTTTACCTGGTGTTCCTGTCTCGGACATGTCTATGAGTGCTAAGTAGCAAAGGGCACAGGGCGACGTGACCATGCTCCTCAGCAGTTGTGAACACCTTGGTGCATATTAGCACCCACTCTAGGAGCAGCTGAGTGACCGTGGGAGCTTTGGGACAAAAGATGGGCAATGGAGGAACAAGGAGCAGAAGCATCTCAGTGGGCCACAGTCCTGTGATGGGAGAAGAATGCGTAAGTTAGAACTCCAGAAAAATAATGTCACCCCAAGACCTCCTTGAAAGTGCAATGATCTATAAGGCTTATCTCAGCTTTATTGGCAGTACATGAGTCTCTTCCTTTGATGTGTCAATGAACTGGAAAGGAGAAAGGGCTTGTTGGAATTCATTCTCCAGAACAGATGCCTGAAGTTCAACTTCTTTCAGAGCCGCCAGTTTGCTCATATCCTGTCTCTCCATTTGCAGAGATACGCGGTCGTTGGCAGGGGCTGGCCTGCGCTGCTGTAAGACTGAGTGTCTGTGTGGTATGTCTGTCTACTGGCTGAGCACGGGGTGCTGCAGCGGTGTCACGGCTCCTCGGGCCTTTGTTCTCACTCCCTTCCTGGAAACTGTTCATCTTGTTGCTCCCAAATGTTGGGAAAATGACTCCCAGGGCCAACTGCTTGGGGAATAGCAGCAAACCCAAGGATGCTCACATGCTGCACTGCAGGTGGATAGGTGGGTTCCCAGCTGACAGTGGTAAAGTGACCCCCCCCACACGCACCTCCAGCCTCTTGCTTGTGTACACTGGTGGCAAGAGAGGAGAGGACACTTGCTGGAGTGTGCAAGGCAGCATGGACCCTGACAGCGCTTTGCCAGGTGGCTTGGTGGCCTCTTATATGCAATCAGCATATATGCAGTTCACAGAGTGTTTCCCCAGTTTTTTTGAGATACTGAGCTAATATTACACCATGGAACCAGAAGGTTCAGGGAACTTTACTACTTTTTATCTAGGGTAATTTTTTTCCAAAGCTGGCTCTCTGTCATCGCAATATTTTTCCACCTTCTGGATATACTCCCATATTACACCAGAAACATGAACATCACTCTTGGTTACCTGTGCTTCAGGGAAGCAAGAAATACCGATGCAATTCATGTCAGCATTGACTTGCAGACTGGCTATGCCTGTGCTAGTAAATCATGATGCTAATGAATACTCCTAGGTGCCATAATACAACTGTTTGGTCTGCTAGGTCAATATGGGGGTCCCTGGCCTTGTTTCAGTCTGGGGCAAGTATCAGCATTCAACCAATTGACAGGCATGGTGTGTGGAGCTGGTGTGGCTCCAGAACATGCAGCTTGGATACCAACCCTGCTGCTTGGTTCAGATGTAATGTCCCTGTGTAGGCACAGTAAGAAGCTGAGACTGGTTGCTACTCTTGTTTGGTGGCGTCTGAGCAGCTGCACTGCCTTGGGCATCTGCATTGAGAGGCCACCATGGAGCAGGCACAGACTGTGTGTGCCAGTGTTCTTGGCAGGGCGGTGAAGCCCAGCCTCTCTAATCTGGAGACAGTGCCAAGAATGGTTTCTTCTAGACCCAGAGTGAAGCTGAGGAAAGTGAAGGGTCTGGAGGTTGTGCAGCAACTGCTGTGCTCCCTGAGGAACTGGTTGCTGTGCCAGCAGTACCAAAGTGCTAAGTCAAAGTGAAGCACTTGGGAAGACTTTTCCTCTTCCTTTCCCATGGAGCTGGAAGAGCACATGCCTTTGTGGGCACTGGAGTGACTGTGTGAGGAACCACTCTCCCTACCCATGCCCTAGGAAGTAGGATGCTGCTATTCTGAGACAACTGCAGTTTGTTTTGGCCCTGACTTAACTGCTTATGTCACCACCTCACTCAGGTAGTTATTTTTGGACCCCCAGGAATTAACTTCCTGAAGGACAAAATGATGTAGGAGGGAAAATGAGACTTTATGTTGTTGAGCTCAGATAAGATTTCTGGTTGCTTCTTGGCCTTTCCCAGGGGCAGTGGTGGCAGAGAGCACTCTGTCTGCACAGGCAAAGGCCAGAGCAGGAAGAGTTGGAGAGGAACGTGCCCTGTAGGGACCGTCATGACAGCTCCTGAAGCACTGGGGCAGTGGGAATGCAGTGTCACCTGGTGATCATCATAGTCCCCTGGCTGGGGATAGTGGACTCGACTCTGCTTGCTAGAGCAAGAGGATGATGCCCTCCCTCATAACATAACGAGTTAAGGATACCAAATTATTTGAGATAAGGGGGAGTCCAGTAAACTCACTTTGCCTTTAGGTCACTGGGGTCACTATGGAGAAGGAGGGACTGCTGTGAGCTCTTCTCCTTCGTGCAGGCAATGGGCTGGGTAAGCTGGAAGAAGTCCACCCCTCCTCCTCATCTGCAGCCCCGGCTGCCTCCTGAGGCAAGATCTCACCAGGCTTTTGTGTTCCTACAAGGCTGTTAAGCAGCCCACCATATCTGAGTGGCAAACACTTCTCTAATGCATTTATCTTCTTAGCATCCCTGTGGGGCAGGACTGATAGGGAGAAGATGGCTGCTAATTACACAGTTAATCACAGATGCTAATGAGCATTTGCATTCTTTATCAGACCACCACCAGCCTCATGGGTATAGCAGGCAGAGATGCTGTGATGCAGCAAATCAGTGGGGGCTACAGCCTCATGTGAAGATGGCTGTCCACCAAAAATTCTTGAATTTGATTCCTCGCGTCACAGAAACAGTTTGGCCTGAACCTTGGGCTTCTCACTCTCACCAAGTGTGACCTTGTCCTTCAGCCACTCTCACTCTTCTTACCACTACTCCCTGCCCCAGGTGCTGGGCTCCCCATCACCAGGACTCACGTGAGGTTGCTTCTTAGCAACCTCATTTTCCCTAAACATTTTCCCATGTTAGGAAGTCAGAAGGCAAAAATTATTTAAGCTGAAGCAGTGATTTTGTTGGCAACTGGATTAAACCTGAAGGTTCAAAAAGGTTTTGGGATCAGTGCTTGACCTGCTCATAGTTCGTGAAGTTCCTGAGAAAACCCTCCACATCTTCCTGGGAACTTTCAAAACTCTTACAGAAATGGAAACTCCCATTCCCTCTACTATAGGCAGCTGCTAGGAGAAGATGAAAACAGGTATAAACATTAACATATGATTTGAGGAAAACAGTCATTACTTTTAAGCTTTTAATTTTGCTTCCAGTTTCCTTTTTAATAGTGTTTTTAACCGAGAAAAAAAAAAAAAAAAAAAAGTTGAAGAAACCAGTCCGATTCTAATACCTATAGGCTTTAAAAATCCAATGTGAATTGAAATGAAATGTGGAGCCAAGATATCGAAGTACGATGGCTTGGTAAGTGTCTCACCTGGCAAGATGTGCTGGACCACCCAGACACAGGAACCTGCGTGGCTCTTCCAGATGGATCCTGCAGCCCCCTGTGCCCAGCCCAGCCCATGCTGCTGCCACACTCCAGGCTCAGGGACAGGGACTGGACTTGGCCAGGAGATGGTGCTGGTAGGAAAGTGATTAAAGTCCTTGCTGCTTCTGCCAGCAGAGAAGAGTTTAGATTTGGATTTTTTTTTCACCCCCTCCTTCCTATAAGAATCGTTGTAAAAATAACTCAGCATGTTTAATGGTCCCAGCCCCACCGTGCATGGCCCACAGAGTTATTTATTACATCCAGCAGGTTACTGAGAGCTCAGCTTGGTAACTCGAAACCCGCGAAGTGGAAGCTGCTTCTGGGCAGAGGATTCTCTGGGCAACTAATGGAAGCACAACCCTGATTGATAACGGTTTTACATTTATTTATTTCTCCCCCGGATCCTTCTCATAACATCCTCCTGCGTCGTCTGTCCGCGCCAGGCTGCCTCCACTGGGGTGGCTCTGGGGATTCCCCATGAGAAGTAGTAAACTGTGTGGAGGGGTGATCCTGGGGACAGTGTTTGGGGAGGACTCCCTCCTAGAGCTGTTTCCGTCTGTGACAGTGTGGGCACAAGCCCCAGACAGCCTGGGGAAGGGGAGCGGAGTCTGCAGTGCTCCAGGCTCACGGCTTTCCGGCTGTTCCCGTCTGCGTGAGTGCCACCATGGAGAGGGCTTTTCAAGTTGGGTTGCGTTGTCTTCTGTGTGGGTGGATGAACTGAAGCAGAGGGAGAACAAGCAAACACCATCTGTGGCTGAGGCAACGAGAAGACCCAGGAGTCCTGAAACTCCAGCAGGTTTCAAGCCCTCTTGACTTGCAGGCAAGGGACCTTTGCGGATGGCCTGAAGGATGAACCCGTGGAGCTCCAGGACCGTGCCATTCTCCATGGAGCAAAAATGGACCTGGTTAGATGGTCTTACTAGGAGGGTCCAGTGTGTCACCACGTGTTCGGCATTGCCCTTCCTGAGCAATGTCTGCAGCAGGCTGTGGAGCTGCACTTGTGTCTCTATTCTCTCCAGTCACAGCTGCCCACACTGCAGCATCTCTGACCCTCCTACCCACACTGCCTGCATGAGATCTCGGCTCCTGGTGCGGGGGCCAACCTGTCCCTGTGCAAAGGTAAGTGGAGGAGAAGTCAACAGATACTGAGGTGAAGCTCCTTTCCTTTCTCTGTCTGCACATCTCTCCAGGCTTCTTGGGACCAGGAGCTTGGGGAAACCTGCTCTGGCCTGGAGCACTCTGGGGTGCTGATGACATTTGGAGATGCACTTCAGAAGATTGCTTTGGATGAAAACAGTGCACTTTCCTGCACATCCCCCTCCTATGCCAGTGCACAATGCTTATCCTTGGTTTTCATGGGACCTGTGACTCACGCTGTTGTAGTCACAGCGTGATCCTAAACACTTGTCTTAATAGCAGTGAGCGGAGCTTGCTTTAGTCTGAGTGCTGTGTTGTTCTGTTGTAGCCTAGGGCCACCAGTGGCTGTTACACGAATGTCCAGCAGCCCCATCAGAGGCAGGGATGTAGCACTGGGAGATGCACAGGAGCTGATTTCTACTGTGGCTTATAAGCTGTAAAATCTATTAGTCAAGTCTTCTAAGCTATGAGAGTTCTCAGGAAAGCTAGGAGACTTTCAGTCTGTTTTTTTTTTTTTTTTTTTTTTTTTTTTTTTTTTTTTTTTTTTTTTTTTTTTTTTTTTTTTTTTTTTTTAATGTTTTTTGTTTGTTTTTGAAAATGTGGCTGAATCCCTCTACTGGGAGAGATATAGCTAACCAGGTGCTAACCAGGAATGCAGAAGTCTCTACCTAGGCATGTGACAGAGTAGATGAAGAAATTGGACAGCAGTGAGGGTTGCAGCTATTAGTGGCATCAGTCCTGCATGCAATAGTTCTGGCCTGGCTAGTAGCAGAAATGTCTCATGAGCTGCTGATGCCTGAGTGTGCACAGAAGCAGGAAAGGCAACGTCTTGGCCGAATAGATTTAAGTGGAAGGGGCTGGTGAGCTGCTTGCAGCCTCCCAGCTCTCTGGATAGGGCCTAGAGGGGAGCAGAATGTCTCTTGCCAGTATAACAGGATTTGGGATGGGTCCCTGAAAAGGATTGCTTTGCCAAAAGCTATGGTGTGGAACAAATTGCTTGTTCAAGCAATGCCTGAATTTACCAACATCTATCGCACCTGGAGGCTGGTCCCTGCAGAGTGCTGCTCTGGTTGACCTTTTGTTAGCCCATCATCTTGCTTTGTCATCTTACTTTGGTGGGGGGCTGAACCCTGAGGGCCTGAAGGGGAAGATGTAAAGATATATAGAAAGATGGATTATGGAGCCTCCGAAACAGGTAAGACTTGCGTCTTTGGCCTTGAAGACCATCTGAAAAGAGGTGGCTTCAGCTCTTTGTCCAGGTTTTTCTGGAGAGGCTCCAGCACCACTCGGGTGCTCTGCCTGGAGCCTGGCTGCTTCAGGGGCCAGACTGGGCTGAGCTGACCACCCCCAGCCCCACCTTTCTCATGTGTGCACTGCAGACCCACAAGTTGGGGGGCTGCTCCTTCCACAAGGCTATGACAGGGTGTTAGGGCAATGGGCTGGAATTTATTCTGAGCTCGTCAGAGAATTAAATTGTTATCCTCTGGGGCAAGTACTTATGGTCATGGCTTTCAAAGCCCACTGCACAAGCCAGGTGCATGGGTGGGAGCTACTTCCAGGTGCTGTGCTGGATCAAAGGGAGCTGGGACAGAGGGACTGGTCCTTACATGTGACTTATGGGCAGAGGCCCAGGGCCCTACAGGACTCCTGTCCCTTCTGGAGGGGGATACTCAGTTTGGACATCCTTTCAACTGCAAACCCTCTCCACTGGGATCCCAGGGCCTATTATAGACTGATTAAATATTAAAACAATTCATTTTGTACTTAAACTGTTCCGAAGGCTCCTGCTGACGATGACTTTGAAGTCTGCAGTGAAAGGGTTTGCTCTCGTTTTCTGCTCTCCCCCCGCCCTCCATCCCCACCTATCCTTGGGCAGGGAGGGGAGGACAAGCTGCTCCAAGGCGTGGGTTTCCCAGTGCAGAGAGGTCTAATGAGAGCAAAGCTGCACTTTGTCTCTTCTGCAAGGAGAGCAGGTCTGCCCCTGTCTTTGTGTCCTAAGAGGTGGGCACATTGCAGAATCTGCCCACTTCAACAGGGAGGAGATCCAGGTTAATGTCTGTGTGCGATGCTCCCTCCTGGCAGCTGGAGGCTGATGTAGGGCAGTGAAACTACTTCACAGATCACTGATGGCTTGAGAAGGCTTGCAATGTCCTAGTTCTGGGTGGGAGTAAGGACAAGGGGTGCTGTAGATGCAACTGGGGAGGAAGAATGGTATGTGGCTCTTGTCTTCTACCAGTTGTCCCTCACCCAAAATACTTGGCATTGCACTGAAGGAATTGAGGAAGGGGACAGATGAAAGGACTAGGCATCAGGAAAACCCATCGTTGTCCCTTCCTAGGGATGGAAGAGCAGGGCTCATTTGGGACTGAGTAGGGGTTGTCCCCCCAGCAGTGAAAGGATACTTGAACATGTGGTGGGCTCAGGGCTTGATTTCAAGGTGGTGCTCAGTACTGCCTTGTGCCAAGTCAGGAGCCAGAGCACAGTGGTGTGGGAGGGCTTGGGGCTCCTCTGCCTGCTGCAAGTGAAGGAAAGGTGAATGGCAAGAGACAGCTTACTTCTCTCTTCCCTCCCCCTTCCCCAGCCCCATCTTTTACATCTGTTGTATGTGAAATCCAGCAAACTCTCAGCAGAGCTCATTACTCAGAGCCCATTGCTCTGAAGAGGGCCGAAAGGTCCTGCTCGTAATGATTTGGAGGTGATTTGTATTTAAGACGCTTGGCTTTCAGATGCTGGGGGAGGGGAAATTAAATAATTGAAAGCTGGTGGGGAAGGGAAGGTGAGAGTCCCAGACAGAGGGAAAGGATGATAGTTTCTTGTGGTGTAGAAGACTTTCTGCTTTCCTGCCTTGGTGAGGTAAGCAGAGGTGTTTGGGTGTTCCCCACTGAGCTCCTTCATTGCCACGACAGATCAGAGGCTGTCTCAGCTGGGCTTTCTGCTCCCACCTACTGCTGGTGGAGCCACAAAGCTAGAAACCTCTCTGTGCTCAGGTGGTCATCGAGGCAAAGTGGGTGAGAAAGGATAAGACACAGCGTGCTGGAAACTGCAGTGCTGCCCACAGGTGTGTGCATGGCAGATTGTGTGGCCCTGAGCTATGCAGAGAGCATGTCCCACTAGTGAAAATTTGCAATGTGTGCCTCACAGAGCAATTCTCTAGATATCAAGTCAAAAAGAGATCCCAAGGGGTTAATGCCTCATTTTTTTAGGTGAGGAAATTGAGGCAAAAGGATGGGGCTGGTGGCCAGTTGTCTAGAAGCTCAGTGAAGTGCACTGATTGGGGCTGGATGTGGAATCTGTGCAAAGGTCCTTTTGGCCTGTTTCCTTCTCGACCTCCTTTTTTTTTTTTTTTTTTTTTTTTTTTTTTTTTTTTTTTTTTTTTTTTTTTTCCTTAAGCAAATTACCCTCCAAATCACCAGTCTGGTTTATCTAAAAATAAGCCTAACTGAAGACAGCAGGTTTGTGTCAGGGAAAAGATTCATGCTGGTTGCTCATGCTCAGCTCTTTATGGCTGGGTTGTGGACTTGTGGGGCCCTCCAGTGACAGTGGGTGTTAGTAGGGCCTGGTTATGATGCCAGCTTCTCAGTGGCTTCAGAAATCAGATTATGTGCCCTGGGTCCCTTCTGCTCTTGAACTCTAAGCTTCATTCCCAACACCTGTTTTTAACCTTTACCCAAACTAGTTTGTGGCTCTGAGGCACAGGAAACCTCAGATACCGATATCCTTCCCAATGCCATAACAAGTAGCCTCACTCACATCAAGTTTCCAGTCTCCAGGGACATGCAGATGGCCCATTAGACAGTGCATTAGGGCTGGAGAGGCGACTTTTATTTAAATCTGTCAGCCTAAGATCTAAGAATCAAGTCAGATTAGGCTGCCTGATCCTGAGCTAACGAGTCAGAGATGGCTGGGGGAATGAAGGTCAAAAATCAATAGCCTGGGAAGATCTGACAGTTTTACACATGCCATCCTTGTGTTTACCAACTCTGTACAAGGAGCAGGGAAGCTTTAGGACTCTCTCCTAAAGTCTGGTGTTTAACCCTTGTGGAGTCTCTCCCATGGTCTAGTTTTATTCTCCAAGATGCACATCCATTTTCTCATAGCTTGCTCAAAGCAGGATTATTTTATTTCTGCATCCTCCCAAAGGACCACTTTTTTTTTTTTTTTTTTTTTCCAGAAAATATATTCTGGATTTGTCTGATTGCCTGGCTATCAAGGAAAGGAAAATAGAAGAAGAAAATCTATTTCTTTTCGCTCTTGAAGAAGGTGGTATCAGCTCAAACAGGACTTGAGGTTCCATTGTCCCCAAGCTTCTTCCTAGGTTAAAGTGTCTGAGAGGGAAACATCTCGGAGATGTAGTGACTCCCATGCTGGAGGGCCAGGTCTCACAAGTGCTAAAGTCCTCATCTCCCATGGATGCAGAAGAGAACTCGGTACCTCAATGCATTTTCTTCAAGGTGTCTATGAAAATCCTCCTCTATCAATTTTTCAGGAGAGGATAAATTATACTTTTGTTCTCCTTACACCACTTGTGCTCTAATGTGAGTCTCAGGATGAAGCTGGTTCTTGGTGCCCTCAGCTTTCCCTAGGGCTTCAAGCCAATGGCTGCCCAAAGCTACTTCTGGGAGACATCCTGCTGTCCCTCCCTTTTCCTTGCGTCATGTCTAGCACCGAGAGCAGGTGCTACCAGGTGGTTTAACCTGGGGGAGTTTTCCAGGTTCAGCAGATCCCTGGTGAATTTCCACTGCCCTCACATCCCTGTTAAGACTCGCTAAGCAAGCCAGTAGCCCACGGAGCTGTTTGTCTGAATCCTGTTTATTGCTCTAGCTGTGAGATGTTGCTGCCATGCTGACTTCAAGACATTTCCAAGTCCCGCAGCAAGCATGATGAAGGAGTGGAATCATTACACCACAGTGCAAGCAGGGAAAGTGTTTGCAGGAGGTAGACCTGAGACATTTCCAGCTTTCCACGGAAGAGCCCCACAAAGCTGCAATCACCGAGCATGGCTTGTGCTGCCTCTTGGGCTGCTCTTGCTTGGCAAATCCAGCCCATCACAATCCCTGTAGGAAGGCTGAACCCTACGAGGCTCCAGGACACCTGGGACAGAGCGATCCTGAGTCAGCTTTTACTTCTTAGCAATTGCTCTTCCTCTCCTCTGGTGACCCATTCCCTACACAGACCCGGGTGGAGGGAGATGAGACGGATGAGGAGAGCTGTGGCAGCTGGCTGAAATTCCTCGTCCTCAAGAACAAAACATATATTTTTGCCCTGGGAGCCCTCAATTCCAGCGGAAGGAGAAAGCACAGCAAATGAGCATGAAAGCCCCTCTTGGGGTTCTGCCTGGTGATATGAAACCTCCTGAGCAGCTGCCACGAACAACCTACTCCATGGAGAAGTGAGGCCACCTCTTAGGAGCTGCCCATGCTAGGGACAGGGGCAGAGAGAGGAGCTGCTCCAGGACAGAAAGAGGAAAGCAACTGCACTGTGCCTCTGGAATTTGGGCCACATACAACCGCTCTTACCATTGTTTAATCCACCCATTTCGTGAAGATCAAAGTTATCAGAAGTATTAAAAATACCAGACCCTCTCACATTTGCTTGCAGCTAACTGAGGGAGTCTCGTTTTGTGTTAGCCTGCAGTAAATATGGTCCCCACTGTCAAAAAAGGTGTTTGGTATCCCCTTCTGTTGGGGTAGAGATAAAGAAAAGGAGGATATTGTCTCCATATTCAGATAGGTGCTGCAGAGAATGTCTCACATGCAAGCTCAGCCCTTGCAGCCTGTGCTGAGTTAAAAGTAATTTGAAAATGATCCATCCCAAAAGTGAACGAGAAAATAGGAGAGCTGGTACTAAATCATCCCGGTCTGCCAGACACATTTCCCTGTGTCTAGTACAGCTCATAGCTATTTAGGGAAGAATAAAGGAATGTATTTAGAAGAAATCCTCCTCCCACAGCTGTTTCTGTAGCTCCCAGCAACTGAGAGTTTGGGGTGTCCCATGTCGGCAGTTTTGCTTGGACCTTATGAGTGCCTGTCCCTGATGTGCCTGGTCTCTCTCTGCTTGTCACTTGTTATTCTGTGATAGTGAGTTCCCCCTTTTTTTGTGGCATGGAAAAGCACTGCTTTTGGTTTGGTTAAATCTGCTACCTGATGAACCACCCCTCTTAAATCCCTCCTTCTCTGTGCTGTTCTTTGGGGAGCCAAGTTCTTACATTTGGGATTCAGGGTTTAAACCAGACAGGAAGACTGAGAGAGAGCAAGAGCAAATTTTACATGCACATGTCACATGTTCTGGCTGGCAAAGTGGACAGTATCTGTCATTTGTCGTAATAAGACTTATTGTCCTAAACTTCTTAAAAAATGTATTAGATTATGTGTTAGAAAAAAAGTAGGGGATGTACAAAACATCAGTAGAAATATTTTCCTGGGAAATTAAATCAATGGTAAACAGTGTATAGCAGAGCTATACAAGAACAGCCTGAATGAGCCCTAAATATTTATTATTAATGCTGTTTATTTTTTACATATTAAATAGGTCATATATCCCATTTAATAAAGCCTCTGTGTATGCTGCTGCCTCTTCTGGGCTGGAAGAAGATTTTGCTTTTGAGGTCTGTGCAGATAGTGGGAATTCAGGAGTCCCTGCCTGGGCTGTGCAAACTGTGTTACCCATAAACTTGCAGCCTTCAGCGAGATTTGCAGGGAGGCTAAAACAATCTGTGTCCTGCATGACCACACAACCTGTCCTGGCGCCTCCCAGCACATGGCCCAGGAGAAGGATCAAGGGACATGCTCAGAGCAGGGAGTGCAGGTTCAAGTCTCAGCTCACCCAGGGATTTGTGTCAAGATGGATAAACCACTTAACCCAGACTGTGCTTCAGTCTAGAAATGGGATGGCACCAACCTGCCCTGCAGGATGCTAGAAGTGATGGGGAGGCACATGGTGACAGCAAATGCTCTGCTTCCTCTTCAGAGACATCATTAACAAATAGCTGCAAAGTTCCCCCAGTGTTAGGAGCTGAAAGCTTGAGGTAAGCTGGATGCTTAAGTGCATCAGCCTTATTGCTGCCAAGTGTAGGTGTCAGGGGGAAAGAAGTGGCACACGAATGCTGCCTGTATTTCAAAATCCTCATCCAACAACATTAATCCTGCATCTCTCTATTGAGACCTTCCAAGAGAAAGAAATGGGTATCCTCATGGAATTTCCTTCCAAAAACGATGAAGTCCCCCGTACTTTATAGTATGACACTGAGCTTTGGAGCTGACTGTCTTCCCATTCTCCCAGTAACCATCTAGGAGGGACTGAGCAAATCATATGTGCCTTATATGGCTCAGTTTCCCAGCTTCCAGATGAGGGAACCCATCCTGGGGGTCCTATTGCTTTGAGAACTTGAGATGTCGTCATAATGTTTCAATAGCAGGTCATGTCCTTTTGCATGGACCCAGGGTAGACTTGCAAGAAAGGAGAGGAGTAAGACAGTGGCGTGAGGCTATGAGCATTTGCTCATGTTGGGGTATGAACAAGTCTTGCAGTATGGGAACCAGTATTTGTTCAGTGCTTTGGAAAGCAAGCTGTTTCCAGGAGACTGGAGCTATTCAAACTCTTCAATGCTCTTCAGAGCAGCAGCTACTGAGCAGATTTGTCTCTGCTGCATCTCTGTGAATGCCCAAGCTCAAGCTTGTTGCTTCAGGAGCATTAGTAAAATTCACTGCAAATGTATTCGTTGCAACACCAGAAGGTGGCAAAGGAAACTCGCTGACACTGCAATGACCAAGATCCATCAGCTATATGTTGTTGGCAGTAGTAATCCCAAGTGATACCTCTGAAAACAGCACCATTTCCTCACTGCTGAAGCAGCACCACTGCTCATCTGTTCAGAAACAGTGAGGCTGTTCAGCCCCTCGGGTCCCACCTATGGAGATGTCTCTTCCTCCTGAGGAAAGCACACGGTCTCCATCCCTCACTGTGAAGATCCATCCAACAAATGGGTTTTGTTACTCTTCTTTTCTCTTTCTGCTTAACTTTAAGCTATGGGAGCACGTTGTGGGCTCCTCTCAGCCGAGTGAAGCAGTCCCCCGGTATAAGCTTGCAGACCTCTGTCCTGGTGAAGACATGATGGTTTTTCACCGCTTCCAGTTTGCAACCGAAGTCTTTGCAGAGCTGTTCTTCTGTCCAGAAACACTTCATTTCACAGTTCAGAATCCTCTAGGATCACATCTTTGCCTGAAAACCTCAGTCTTGCTGTGTCCATCCTTGCAAACAAAGACAAACCAGCCTCCTGAACTGAGAGCTGAATCAGTATTTTCCTGTGCTTGGTGCTTTGCTGCTTGTAATAAAGGGATGGTTTTCTTCAAAACACTGAAAAATCAAGAGGATCCAGAAAAAAACAAGGACAGAATAGAGGAACATTGCTGTTTCGTGCTGGTCATCTGCAAGAGAGAAAGCTGAAGTTGCCTTAAGCAAGTCAAGGAGTGAGCTGCCAGGGAAGCAGCATGGGTGTCCATGCTGCCTCTGCTCTGGATGTCCTGTGTCCATGCAGGCTGTGTAGTTTTTAGCATGTTTGCTGGCCTGGTTTTGCCTCTTGCATGTTGGTGCCCTTCAAGACAAGGCCCAAACAGAGTTGGCCTAGGCCAAGTGCTGCTCCCTAAGGGCAGTTCAGGTTCAACTATCCTGTTTGTGGGAAGCCAGGAGCGGATGTGGAGGTAACCATGCTATGACACTCCGGCTCAGGGCAGGGACTGATCCCTTCCATAGCTGATTTGGTAGCAGAGATATATTCTGAAAGACAGAGTATCTAATTTTCAAGATTCAAGGGCTAGGCTCAGCTCTGGGAGTATTTGCTTCCTAAGCTTCTGGCCCAACGGCTGAATACTGGCAGTCAAGCCTGTGGATGACCTGCTTAAAGATCAGCTGTGCTTCCAAACACTCCAATTCTAGGACTAGATCTTGGTCCCAAGATTGTCTCCCTCCCTCTGTTGCCTAGTTCTGAGATGGAAAAGGGATGATCAACTGAGCTGAATGATAATCTGGAACTGTGATGCTACCATGAAATTCACGTAATTTTTCCAAAGACCTGAACCTCTTCTGAAGGTATGCATGTTCCTATATAAAACCAAAAGCATCTTTCCCACCCAAATCTGAATTCAGCATGAATGCTATTCTTTGGCTCCTTCTCTTCAGAAAATGCACACCCACCTCTGCATTTGGCAGCTCCAAGGTTAGGACCAAGCTCTTTTCAACACACAACATAAATAATATTCACCGTGTATTTACATTTACACGTTGCCCTGCTATATACATTAACGTTTAAATCAAAATAGTCAGCCCCATCAAGAGCATCACTCTGAGGGTTGACAACACAGTGCAAACATCATGTAAGTAATTTGTTCAACATTGGTGATAATAAGCTACACAGAGCAATAAGAACATAAACACAGGCAGGGCTTTTTGTGAGTGTGTGTGTATATTTTTTTTTTCTCCCTTTTTCTTCTTCTTTTTCTTCTATTTTTTTTTTTAAGGAACCTCTGAGGGGAAAAAGGAGACATGAATGATTCATAGATGCAAGGGGGGAAAAGACAGGGCGAGAGAGAGAGAGGGGGAGAGAAAGAGAGAGAGAGATTAAGAGAGAGGAGCTTCAAAGTGACTGGAGCCGATTTGAAGTCCTGAGCGTTCCTGTGCTGGGTAGGGCAGCAATCCACCAGAGAGGTCCCGTCAAACTCCCCCCACTGCTCAAGCCTGGACTCATCCCCACCGCCGCCGCCGCCGCCTGCGCGCGGAGCCTCCAAATCACAGGTTCAAAGTTCACCATCATCTAATGATGTGAAGGCCTCCCAGAACCTCTGTGAGTGGCATCTGTTTATCAGCATGGCCCTTCCCTGGTGGATTAGGCTGGCTAAAAAAAAAATAAAATAAAATAAAAAATAATAATAATAAAAAAAGGAAAATGGAGGAGGAGAAAGAAGGAGGGAGAAAGAGGGGAATGAGATGCAGTGCTCCTTTTTCTTTAAATATGTATAAAAAAATCTACTGGTGGTGAAGTGCCTTTGATTCTGAATATTAAAAAAGCCCATTAGGTTTAAATGTAATGAAAATACAGATCCTATTGCCTTGATTTGTATTCACTGGCTACCACGGATGTAATATGGGAGCACAAAAAAAAAATACAGCTCATAGCTAGGTGGAAATTGGCTTTCCCTGTGGGGAATGGTGAGTCCCCGTGTCAGGGGGACAGAGGGAGATTGGAGGGGGTGCATGAGATGACGGGATAGATTTTATCCCCATCTTCCTGTCAAAATCCCAACCATAGGGTAGATGGAGGCTTGGGGACTCCAGTGGGAAAAGAAGGCATCTCTGTGCTGGTAAAACTGGTGATATCACCAGCAATGAGATTAAAAATCTGTATTTTTTTTAGGGGAAATCTGACATTTTGGATCTTGGTTTTGTTATGCTCATAAGGGAAGAAAGGAGTCTTGTTTTCCAGGGAATGCAAGTCTTGAAACATTTTTTTTTTTCCCATTTCTTTAATGCCCCATTATAATTTTGTCACTTTAATTCAATGTTGTAATTAAATTAAACAGTATGGTATCATGACAAATCTGCAGTATAAAGGGATAACATCTAGAACAAGGCCTGTAAGACCTGTTATTGGTTATATGTCACAAAATAAATGATGCAATAATGAATGGCTAATACCCTAATTAGCATTACACGCTCACTTTGTTTTATTAACCAAAGACAGTAACATTTGCTAGCCTAATGAAGCATTTGATGTTCTAATGCTTTCAAAACAGAGAAAGAGATAAGGGCTCAGTGCTAATTAGACAGCATCTGATTTTAGACAAAAAAAATCTGAAAATATGTCCTGGCTAAAATAAGGATATCAAAAGCTGCAAATATTCCAACTTATGAAGCATGAAGAATGAAAAATAAAATCAAATGTTAAAATAATTTAAGAAATAGAAGAAATAATAGAGTTGGCTGCCCTGTAATATCAAAATATTTCATGGCTTGTCAATAGTGCTAACATGTGTGAGATCTGCACTTCTCCAACAGAAAGGGAAAGAAATTGTAGAGAGTAAATAATACCGTCACATTTCTTGGACTAAAAATAGTATTTCATTAGAAATTTCAGAGATTTCTAAATTATTTTTAGGATTTTTTAAAATGCGGTTGAAATATGGAATTGCAAAAAGGTTTCAATTTTGGCTTTGGCATTTTTAGAATGAAAACACAAGCGCTGAGGTTTTCTCACAGCTCCAATCAGAGCTGAGTATAACTGAAAGCTTCAGTGAAGAGGGGCAGTGTAAGCACTGATGAACTAGAGACATTCAAATGAAGTAAATGAATCACAGAACAGAGATGACAAAGAAGCAAGGAAAGAAGATTTGTGCAGGGATTTCTCTTAAGTCTGGGCTAGGGAGAGGAGACATTCACTGTGGGGAGAGCTGAAGGGGAAAAACTCTCTCCCGAGCACGAGACAACCCTCTGCACATTGCTCTGAGCAACGTGAGCTGCTCCTTGGTCTCCCTTCCTTCCAGTCATCCTCCGCTTCATCTACCTTGCCATCTCGTCTTGCCATCTTCAATAAAAAAAAAGGTAAACTAAGTGCTTAATGTTTATCTTAGCAGAAGTGACAGTGATGGCTTCTTGACACAGGATCCCATGAGCCAACCAAAGGCTAACTACGACCAGTTCTCTGCTCTGTTCTGCAGAGTTCCACGTTTGGTGAAATAACTGGGGACTCCTGAGCCTCTGTCAGTTCTTTGGCTTGAACCAAGTGCTTCTTGCTCAATCTGAAGAGCAAGGACCTGAAAAGCTCTGAGTTATTGCTCCAAACTGCAGACACTTCCATGGTGTTTTCAAGAGCTCAAGGAGTAGGGGAGTTATTGGCATCGGGTACCGTGTGGCTGTGCAGCAACGGAGCTCCTCCATGCAGATATCCCAGGACCTGGCTAGTCCATTGCAGGAGGAAGAAATGGGGACAGATGATGTTGCAGCACAAGGATCACATGGAAAAACAACAGTTTCCAACTTGGTGTGCAAATCCTGACCTACATTGTAAAAGTCTGGAGATGGGTGAAGCCACAATGATAGCAGGAGGACCAGGTGTTCATGTTCTCCTTGGTCTGTAACATCAACAGAAGTGCTGCATGAGGTAATGGATATGGGGACGGGGGAAGAAGGATGGGGCTGTCAAGTCACTAGCCTTCCATGGCTCTTCCTTCTGGATGAGGCTCAGGTAGGAATAGCTCTTAGACCCAGAACTCAGAAATTGGATTCCCAACCTTCTGGTAGCAGATGTAGGACTGAGGAAACTCTGGAAATGACAATGTTATGCTTTTTGGTAGCATGAATACCAGCCAGATAGCCATGTGGCAGGCATCTCAGTGAGGACCTATGGAAGGCACTAGTCATCTGGCATCAGAAAATCAGGAAAATCATGATCAGAGTGGGCTCTAAGCAGAAAAACACAATTTCAGGGAGGCAACAGACACTGACTTGCATGGGCCCAGGTTTCCATTCATGATTCTTAAATCAGCCTCAGAGCACAGAGGTATTGCAAAGTAAGGAATAATGTGTCATCCATATGTGGTCTGGCCACTACAGCAATTGATCTGAAGTGTCTTCTCGTCCTTGTTCCATTCATGATGTGTCAGGTCTGGATGACTGGCAATTAACTTCATCCAAACCAGCTGCTAGGCTTCCTGTGAAAGACTCACATGCTCCTCCAGTGAGGATAGTGGCAAGTTATCCTAATGCCAGACTCCCCTGAAGTGCTTGAATTCAGCAAGGCTCATCCAGCTTGTGCTAGAGGACAGTCTAGGCCAGTGTGTTGCCACTGCAGACTGTTGCATGATTTCCCCCAGAGGAAAATTCCTTTTGCAATGCACAGACACAAGAGGAAGCACAATTAACTTCATTGGAGGAGCCTTAAGCCCGCTTTCCTTGAGTGTTGTGTAATTAAAACCTCAGCCTTGTTAATACATTAGTGAGATGTTTGCATATAATTCATCAAATGTTTATGAAAATGCGTAACAAATAATCCTGACAAACAAGTTGCTTAATTGAGATAAGGGATGGAAAGCCTTGTGAATTTTTAATAAAAAGGGGAAAGAAAGCATACTATGTTAATCACATGGAGTTATCTCATTCAATATTTTCAAGTGACTTTTGTAGTGCACAATTTATTTAATATTTACGCAAAAGAATGCCTTGGTCTCCCAATGAGATTAGCATAGAAAATCCTCTCTTGCAACAAGCATGCCATGGTCTTAAGGCCTTCCCATCTATTGATCAAGTTTTTTTTTTTTTTTTCTTCTTGACAGATAACAACATTAAAATTTGACTTGCACTTTAACTGAAAGACGAACAGCCTCCTGTTGTCCTGGACCACCAAAAAACAACAGAGTGTTTTTATTATCATGTAGGTAGCAGTCACTGTCATTTAGCATCATTTATGACATTGATACATGTAACGTAGTGTCTGACTAGTTTTGCGTCCAGCTGATCTTAGTCCACATAAAAGCAATGGCAGGCAAACTGCCTTTCACGTGCCTCAGCCATAACAACCGCTTGATTTTTTTTGTCTCTTTATATCAAGGCTTATGACCTTGGGGTGGTTTGCTTCTCCTCGTATGTGTTATCTGAAAATTAAACACCCCAATCCACATTAGCCATCCCAGGTCAGTAGAAAGAAATGGGTCTCATCTGACCTGACTTTAAAGCATATTTTTTTCATTGCAACACCTCCCTATCTGCAAGTTCTAAGGTCAACCTGAACTTTCTAGCGAATGATTTGGTTTAAGTTTTAAAAGAAAAGTCAAGATTGAAAGAAAGAGGAATAAGGCTTGGGGACAGAGGAAAGAAAGAGTGGAACAGAAGAGAAGTATGGATGGGAAAGCAGGTCTTGGAGTAGGGAGAGCCAGGTAATAGCTGCTGGTGTCAATAAAGGAGGAAGGAGGTGTCAGGTTTGTGGTGGGTAGAGGGTGGGAGGGAGGACAGGCTCAGCCGAGGGACTTGGACCTCACACTCAGACTAGCCCCTTTCTTGAGATGTTATCAAACTTTCATGCCACACCACTACTGTTTTGATTTTAAACTAATCTGGAAATGCAGAATACAGTGTTCAGTTTGTGCACAGAGGCAACAAGTCCAGGTTGGAGCACCATCAATGTATAGTCTCACATTGGTCAGCTTAGGTTGCCTTGCGGGACCCTTGCAACTACTGTACAGTCCTTCTCCAGTCACAGGTCCTGCCAATGCCCCTGCCAGTCCCCGCTACCTTGGTGCCACCTGCCACATGGGCTCTTCTCATGCCGGGGGCTGGAAGCAGGCAGAGGGGAAGTTGCAATTAGGAGCTTGAAGAGAAAATTGCTCAGGGCCCCTCGCCGCTCACCTGACGTTTGACTGCACTCCCAAAGTACTCACCCTGAGCAAGCCAGCAATGAAGAAACATAAGCTACGTGGTTTAGAAAGCTCCCAGCCCAGAGTCAGCATTTCTGCCCTGACCTGCCTCATGTATTATTGAGCACCGGACTTGTTGATGCGCACTTATATTTTTTTTCCCAGTGGAGTAGATGATCTTCCTTCCCCTTAACAGCCTCCGTGCTCTCTCCCCACGCAGACGCCATGGTCACTGGCGTGCGGATGGAGCAAGGCTGGGTTGGTGCTCACCCCTGGGGAGTTATTTTTGTGGGGTTAGAGAGTGGCCGTCATGGCCATAGCTGGCACTGGCAATGGGAGAGGAAGAAGTGGGGTCAGAGATGGGAGAGGGGTATATGGAAAAAAAAAAAAGTGGGAGAAGTGCAGTTGGAAGTGAGTGGTGTTAATGAAATATTCAGCAGTGGTGGGCCTAGACGCATTGCCGAAATTGCAGAAGCAGAGATGATTAATATTTAACAGGGTAAGCTGCCACTTGGCTGATTTCTGCACATGGATTCCAGCCCCACGTACACATACACACACACACACCCTGCTTTCTCCTTCCCATTCCCTCCATTCCCCCCAAACTCCTGCCTCCACCACACCTCACTGGCTCAAACCAATGACTCCCACTGCCTTGGTGTGGTTGGGGGATGTTCTCAGGCCACTCCAAGTGGTCTGTCCAAGAGAGGGTGGTCCAGGAGTTGCCTGGTGGGAAAAGCACCAGAAGGCAGGGGAAAGTAGTCAAAAGAAAGCACATCATTTATTTTTCATGGGGATGGGAGAGCAGGTTGTCCTATTTAGTCACATTAGATGCTCTGTTAACATAACAGGAGAGAAAAAAAAAAGAGAGAAAGAAAGGATGAATAAATGCTTGTAGCAGAAGGAGGCTGCTCTCTGGCTGTCTGAGAAAACAGGGTCTGGTCTTTCAGGGGGTTAAGTGTTTTGCTCCATTTGAATCTCCCCCGAGGTGTCCCATGTAAATGATGGACAGCTAACCAGGAAGGCTAAGGAGGGCATAAAATTTTTCACAGGGTGGTTTAATGAAGGTGGAACGGACCAGGTTATGGTCCTGGAACTTGCCCTGATACCTGGAACTTGCCCATCCACCCTTCCATCTGCTGTGGACATAGGTAAGTTCCGGCAGACTGGAAGAGTTCCCTGTAAACATCCTCACCACTCCCTCCCTGTCCTCTTGCAATCCTTCCCAAAACTCTTCTTTGCTAGGATGCCTTCTAAGAAACCGTGACAGTGTCCTGCTGTAGGTGTGCTTGCCATGCCCAATATCGTCACCTTGGGTTGAGCTTTTTTTAATTCATCTGGTCTCTTTCTGTATGCTCCTTTTTGCTATGCATTGAAGTGGCTGCTCTTTGACATAGGACTCATCTCCATGTTCAGAATTTGCCATGCTCTTAGTAAAATGAGTCTTAGTCCATGTGTGTGTCTTGAAGGCCATACCGCAACACAAAAATTAGGCAGTGGAATCATTAATAAAAAAGGAACCTGTAGCAGACAAGGGTATCAGTGTACATGCGGGACTTAGAATGGTGAGCCAACCTTGCCTCTTGTATCTGTACTATTGAGATTTCTGAGAACAGTTGTATCTCAACCACCAAGGTTTGGGAGAAGCACATAGAGAGTAAACAGAAGTATATCATGAGATCAATCAGTTGTCTCCATACAACTGCTAGTTTGAGAGCGAGGTGTGTTGCAGGAGAGCTTGTCTAAGCCACCTCAGTCCATTTCTTTTAAAAGCTGATATAAAAACAAAATGAAGGTGTGAAGATATCTTCCCCCCTCTCCTCCTCCACATTTTGGTCTATATTTGAAACCCAGGGGACAAATCTCCACTGAAAAAAAAAAAATTGAAACTTTTTGTTCCCTATCTCACCCATCTTTGCCCTTCAGCTCAAGACAGAGCAGCTTTATCCTGGAAGAGCTCTACTGGCTTTAGTGAAATGATGTGGCTTTTTCCAGTCTGAATCTCACCCTATGAACCAGCAAAAGCATGGAGAGCACTTTGGGAACCCTACTACAGACTCTGGAAGCACTTTCCAAGAGTAGTTCATATCTTAGTGGGACAAAACCTACTGCTGACCAGAAAAGAAACCTCAGGCAATATGGCTTTTCAATTAAGCATATAAGTTAAAGTAGGGTGAGTCAGGACTGTTAAGGAAATAGGATATAGCGGCCATAATAAGGATTAATCAGGACAGATGTAGCATGTGAAAACTTGTCTTGGGTGAAAGCTGGACCATCCATGGCACAAGGAGGAACCACTGTCAAAAGTCCCAGAACTAGTGAGAACAGATGACTAGATTTCTATTGTGTAAGTGGGGATTTGTCCACGATGGTATAGCAACAGCTAGAATTAGAAAGGAATAAAGAGTGAATTCTTCCTTCATCCCAAGCGTGTTCCCTGTGGGGCAAAGGTCAAGCACATTGCGTGGCGGTGTTTGGATTCAGAATAAAATAAGTGACAAGGGCGAAAACCTAGGGCATGCACAGGGACTGAATAAAGACGAGTGCGGGTTAGACTCCAGAAACCACTCTCTCACCCAAGGGGTCATTAACATGTGCAATAAGTGACCTCGTGACATAGTACAGAAGCAATAGAGACACTAATGTGAGTCATTTAAATGCAAACTTGAGTGTATTCAGCTATTGATGAAAGCATATTTCTGGGCATAGCTATGGTGAAGTGACCAGCTCTACCAGTAAAGTGAGCACTGGCTCACTTGCTCGTATAGTTTCCTGAGAGTTACTCTCAGCTGTGTTCCCTGTTTCTCCATGAAAAGAAAAAGGACTTTGTCAGGCTCTGTCCTCAAATTCTCTCTCCATCCTGTATGCATTTCATAGAAGGCCACACAGTGCTACCTGGAGCTAATGCTTTTGTGAAGGTATCAGGAAGCATGAAACACTGTCTGAGACAAAATTTGTGCAGAACGTTAGTAGAAGGGGAGCTTAATGACCCAGTAAAATTCTGCTAAATGGTGATGAGTAGAGTCCCCACCTTTGTTCTGAAACTGGATCAAGCCTAAGCCACTCGCGGTTAAATGTTTGTCTTCTTCCTTAGCACCTCCCCCAAGTGACCTTGCCACTGTCTGAGAGGTCTAGTCCAGTGCTGGCAGTGCTGCCAATTTGCGCAGTTGAAGGGCTGAACTGTGACCTCATCCAAACTCAGCATCCTGCCTTTTAAATGAAGAGTTTGTTTCTTTTCAAGTCTATAATGCTCTTGATTCTTTTGGCACTCTTCAGTATACAACTGTGTCAAGGAAATGCTTGATGCTCAGTGCACCAAGGAAAACAAAATTCTGCTAAGCATAGTTTTATCCCTCAGATAGATATGACAGAAATACGGCCTCAGAGGAATGGGATGTGCCTTGATTTTTGCTTTCTTATTACGATTTTCATTATGGTGCATGGAGGAAGGCTTCTTGGCGGTCTTGACAAAAAGAAAACACAGGGAAAGGCTTACAAGAAGTGACTTTTTAACTCCCCTGGCCACAGCAAAGGTGCTTCAGAACGAAATGTTTGGAAACAATTGATGTGCTCTTATACCAAGATGACCTTTGAGTGTGCCAGGCATCTTCTACAGGGCCTGTAACTCAAGCATTAATAATGGATTACCAAAATCAACGAGCTGCAAGAGAACCGCTTCTCCCCGCTTAGATAATTCCTTTCCCTGAGAAGAAGAGCTATTGATTTTGATACTGATTCCTTCCTCCCCAGTGGAAGGGCTACACCCCACCATCGCCCTCTGCGACAGTGAGCTCTCTCCTGATCTGCACACACTCTGTGCGTGAGCCACATCACTGCGCTCCAGCAGTAGAGGCAGCCCCCAGGTACAATGGAAATGGCCGTTTAAGGCTACTTGCACTTTTATTTTCATACCAGAAGAGTCAGCCAGCTCTGCAAACCAGCATTTGTTTCTCTCTGGTCTACACGCAGTGACATCTCTGAGCACCTGAGCCTTGCTAGATCCACACTGTCTTTGCAGGATCCACAGCTAAGGGGCATGGAGGAGTATTAGCCTTGAGCTGCTGCGTGTGCACAAGGCGGTCCATGCAAACAGCCTCACACACAGACACCCTTGGTTCACCCTCTTCATTTGGAAGTTTCTGTCAGCCATAAATAAACTATATAATATATAAATATTTTATAAATATATGTAAAAAAATATAAATACATAAAGGAAAAAAAAAGATATCTGGAAGCACAGAGTCTTTGTGTTTGTGTCTAGCTGTCCATCTTTCCATCCAGTGACGTATGAACTCACTAACCATTTTCAACCACATATATGACAGTGGCTGAAAAATGAAGTGGCTGAAACATGCAGGCTAAAACATATGATGAAATGAAGCAATTGGTTATACCCCTCAACCCTACTAACAGTCTGAAAGGGGACAAGTCTGCAGGATATGTTCAACCTTAATGAGACAGTGAAGAATCCATCTGGGAAAAAGCCTTCCAAAAGCCCTGACTGTGCAGGAGCTTCTAGTCTGAGTTCATACCTCACCACACTTCAGAGGATGCAACTACAAGACACAAAACTGTGGGGATTTGGATTTCATTAGTTTCTCTGCTTGTGGAGGAACTTGTTTTCCCATCATCTTTCATCTCTTTTCAAAGGCAAGCAGTTGAAACAAAGGTCTGGATTCATGGCAGGATTCAGGGTGCTGCTGCAAAACGGTGGGAGCAAGGGTCCTTTTTTACCTGCAAGGCTGCTGGAATCCAGCAGAGAGAGGATCTGAGTCATGGCCACGCGGGTGGGTCCTAGGTGAGAGAGGTGACATTGAGCATGGTCTGAAAGAGGTATCTTGTGAATCTAAAGTATGAGCCCGCTTTCATTCCAGAAAAGCTGTCATGAGTGGTTCGGGTAACCTCAGGCTCGTTCATGGGGTGAAGTGAGCCCAAATAAATAGCTGAAATTACTCCATGTTGCAAATGGGAAGGAACCCTTGGAATCTGCTGTTTTAGAGCATAAACATTATTTCCTAAAAACAACAGCAAAAAGAAACTGATGCCAACCTCTCACTGGCCACAGCAACCTGCAGTCTGCTTGCTTGCCATGCATAGCTCCTGACCACCCTGAGCTCCATGGGCAGGTCGTCAGGCTGAAAATCAGCTCCATCAGAAGCTTTATATCCACTTCATTATGCGGTTATCACAAACTTACCGCAAAGCAGCAAATCTGCACCCTTAAATTCTAGAATATGAGAAATCCTGTCCTTACCTGACCTCTGTCCTTCCACTTAAGTGTGCAGTAAAGACTCCCTCACATAGCTCAGCCACTGGCTTACCCCGGGCTTAGGTGCTTACTGCTTGACAGCACACTCTGATTTGCAGAGCGCCAGCTAATATCTGAAATCCTCACTCAGAGTCAGGTGGTAAGATGGGAAATCCAATCATTTTATACCAGCCAGCAAGTGAGTGTTGCTGAGCATATGGGTTAGTCAATAATTGCCTTTAATTAAGTAAAAGTTATTTCATTCATATCAGTTTAAATGGATGCTCTACAAAATCTGCCTGGGGGAATCACCGGGATAGGGGAGCTTTGCAACATACAATGCTGCAATATAGCTGAAAAGGGGCTCAGACAGCAGCAAGATGAGCACAGGATAAATAACCAAAGTGACTGAGGGAGAGAAGGAAAAAATAGCAACAACAGTCTCATTAGCTGCTCTTGACACAGAGAAAGGGAACGTTAACTTAACCTCAACCTGAATAACTCAGCAAGCCTTTCTGAAGGGAAAAGCACAGCCTGTGGCATGACTAGGAGCAGTTCCCACAGATTATGTCTATTATTCATCTAATTTTCCCTGATGAGTCCTGCAGATGCTGGAAGCACCGTTAAACCAAACCATTTACACCAGGCTCTGGATCCCCAATGTCCCATTCCACCCAAGAGTTTTATTTGGTCCAAAGTCTGAGCCAGGTGTTATTTTTTGCCTCAAAATGGATTTGTTTTTCAGGTTTTCTCTGCACTGGAGCCTGGTCATAACACTGGCTCTTTGGAGAACACTGAGGTAGTAAACACCTTTTTCCTCTAGATTAAGCCAGCATTTTGGATCTTGTCTTATGTTCCGTGGAGCTGAAGCCTGCTGCTGGATGCCAGCATCCAACCAGTCAAAAAGTGCCATCAAATTGTGTACTTGCATTCACCCTGCAAAGTGACTTATGTTTTTTTGGTCCTTCTTTCACAGGATGCAGAATGAGCCCATGGGCTTCCCTGACTGAAAAACTAAGCCCAAGATAGAAGGACATTGCCCCCAAAACTGGATCCAAGTGCTGTTCAATGACTCTGTACTGTCATGGGGAGACATTGGAGATGTGTCTGTGCATTTCTGTAAGCAAAGTGCATTGTTTTCAGACTCTGTTTCTCCTCAGACCCAAGTGGTAAGGGCTGCATGGTCTTTACATTGCTGCTTTTGTTTTATGGGGAAGGGTGTTGGGAAGGGTGCTGGCTCTTCTGTATTGGCTACGACAGTCCAGGAATGG
Organism: Nothocercus julius; assembly: GCA_013398735.1. Taxonomy (NCBI): domain Eukaryota; kingdom Metazoa; phylum Chordata; class Aves; order Tinamiformes; family Tinamidae; genus Nothocercus; species Nothocercus julius. The sequence continues at coordinate 3,490,854 of VZSV01000011.1, read as the reverse complement.
AAAGCTTCTGATTAACACATTGTGCACGTAACAGGACATGTTGCCCAGTTTTAATATGCTCTTTTATCAGGTCATGCAGCTCCTTTGAAGGTTCTTTGCATAATGCCAGAGCACAATATCTACAAACATCTCCTGCTTCCTCTCTTCCCAGCCTCTTACACACATATTGACAATCTGAATGCTGCACTGCCTCGTCACCAGGAAGCTTCTCTTTTGGCTTGTATATTCTCAAATTAAAAACAAATCCAAGGAAAGCAAGAGGCTTCCACGGCAATGCTCCTACCCTGGAAACCATAACCAGCCAAAATCACCAATCTGGCAACTCCTCCCTCACAAAGTGATGCTCCTTTGGTAGGTTCAGGGCTGGTGCTCACCCCAATTTCCATTACAATAAATAATTGAAATTGCTGTTTAAATCCTCTTATTTAGTGTATTTTTTTTAAGAAATATGACTTAAACTCAACCAAGTTAGGATGTTTTATTCCCAAATTAGCCTTTTTTTTTTTTTTTTTAACAACAAAATAAAAAAATGTGAGTTACAGTGTGGGCAGTTACTGGAGAAAATACATGCATCACCCAGGGATCTCCATATCTGTAGGTTTTGCCTGTGTTACTATGAATGGTAAGTGAATGCCATATGAATATTTCTGCATTTTCCTCTCTACATACTGGTATGGACATGGCATTTGGCATTTTATCAACAAAAGGCCAACTTCACTAATATGTTGATCAAGGAAATATGCTATTTATTAAAGTGGTTCTTCAGCCAAACACAAACTGTTGGACTCAGTTCGAGTATGGCCAGATGAAAGCCCATGGTCCATACTGTGGAAAAGACAGGTGTATCTTCTAACTTTAGCCATATGAAAGGGAGTAGTCCAGGTTTTCATTGCAGGGGGTGGAGATAGAGTCCCTTTGGCAGATGATTGTTTCCATCCATCTTGAACGTGTAATTCAGGGTGGGTGACTCAGCTCTGGATAGCACTGCTATCTCTCTCCACTGTTTCTATAGGGAAACTTAGACTCAAGTGCCTGATTTTCAGACAGCTGGAGCAGAGTGAGGTCTGTTTTTCCTGTGAGGCTCTAAGAGAGACCTCTGGACTACAGTCTTTGCTTTAGGAAAAACACCCAGTAATAACCTTTGGCACTCAGTCTCCAAAACACACAATGATATGGTAAATGAACTGTCAAAACCCCATAGCAGAGTACACAAGGTTAGATATGGATAGATAGACATGGACAGTGCTGGTTTTTACCCCTCTTTTTACTGGCGCTACAAGTCAAGCTGAGATCCCACCAGCTCATGAGCAGCAGCCCAAGAGAACAAAAGAGTTTCCAGCTGGCACCTTACACAAAATTTTGGAGTTCATATGAGTGCCTCTGTACTAGGCTGAGAGCAACTAGGGGAGGGAAATAGCCTTTTTGGCAAAAGTTGAGCTCCCAGGCTCCCCTCATAAATTCAGTCATCTTCTGGCACATATCCCTCAATGATATGGGACAGTGCTGGTGCTTGGCTCTCCATGTGAGCAAGAACTGCTCACATGGCCATGTGGAAGGTACGTGCTCTGTATATCTGCAGGAAGTCTGTTGCTGTCCAGCAAGCTGGAGACGTCACCTCACCAGGAATCCTAGGAAACAGGGTCCTGGTGGCTCATGAGGAGGATGGAGGAGCTGGAAGAAGCAGTGGCGAGCCCTGACAGCTGGTTGACCTCATCCCTTGGGTACTACTGCCTCTCCAAGCATCCCCTCAGCAAACCTGGGCAGGTCTGTCCGCATGTCCCCATCCCAACAAAGCTGGAGGCCACTCTACCAGCTTGCATACCTCCCAAGCTGTAGGAATACTTCAGACAACGCTGCCCTCTTTCCCACCTCTAGCTGGGGCCTTACTTGTCCCCCATAGCAGTGACCACCTCTTAAGTTGAAAGCAGCTGGATTTTGGCATGCTTCTGTAACGAAAAGGAAATCTTTTTCTTTCCTCTTCTTCTTCTCCTGCATTTTGATGGGGCTTGAGATCTCTCAGAGGAAGATGCTCTTCCCTTTTTATCAATTAGGAGCACACACGCGCGCCCGCTCTCCCACCCCTACTCTGCTTTCCTCCCGGCTCCCCTTGGCTGCTGGTTTCAGACAAAGATGTGTGAGTTCTTTGATCTGCCTGGCAGCCACCACTGGGGGATTGGCTTGGAGGTTAATTACACACAGGCCGTCTCCAGCTGTGGCAGGGAGCCATTCGGCTGGAGAGGGAGCTGTCCCTTCTCCCCCCCAGCTACAAACTTCAAGAGGACAGGAGGGCAAGGAAGGTACCACTGAAACCCCTTTTGATATGACAAACGGGCTCCTTGCTTGCCTCTCTGGTTCTTGTTTTGTTTGTCTAACTGGTGTTTGAAATATGGATGAGCTCTCAGTCCTGAGGGTCCAGCCACTGTCTCACAAAACCTTGTCTTCTTTCCTTCCTCCCACTCCTTCCATCCGGGCAGAGCTGGAGTTTGGCTCACTCCTCTGTCCATCTCATCTATCTGCTTGTCCTTGTCCAAAGAGCTCTCTTTCCACCTGCCTAAGACTCAGTCTGTTCTCAGGGAGTAGTGAAGGGTGAAACCCATGCTCAGCCCACTGGAGAGCAGAGCTCTCCTGAGGCCACAGTCAGGAAATAGCATCCAGCAGAGAAGAGTTGTTTGAGCTGATGACTGGCACTCTCTGGGGGCTTGAATTCAATCCCTCTCTTTGTGGCTGAATTGTTCTCTGATTATTTCTTTTTTCTTTCTTTTTTTCCTTTTTTTTTCTTTTTTTTTTTTCCTTTTTTTTTTTTTTTTTT
>VZSV01000011.1:3449584-3488026 GCA_013398735.1 Nothocercus julius | reverse complement strand
TTGCTACTGCTTTATTTCTTTTTTCTTTCTTTTTTTCCTTTTTTTTTCTTTTTTTTTTTTCCTTTTTTTTTTTTTATTTTCTTCTTTTAAAGCCACTTAAAACCCTCCATGCCTCAGTTTCCCAGTCCTCATAATAAAGGCAAGAAACATTTATCCTCTCCTCAGGGCTGGATTGAGGCTGATTGATTTGCTCATCCAATATCCCAAACAAAGTAGTGCGGCTGAAGAGAGCAGTTGATATAATTCCCTCTGTATTAAGAAAATCCTTCCCACAAAGAGTTTAAATAGATGCTTCAAGGCAGGGTGTGGCTGGATTTTATTTTTTATTTTTTTTCAGTGATTCACAGGCTCCATTGGCTTCCAGGCTTCCCCGGCATGTCTGAGTGTGGGGCTGGAGTCAATGTCCTATGCAGTGAGCAGAGGGAACCCCAGGAACAAGATCCATAATTTACTAACATTAAAAGTTGGCAATAGTCTGTAACCTCCAGGGCATCATCACCTAGACTGCACCCACCTAGGAGTGTTTGGACTTCAGAGCAGATTTAGCAAGATTCACATTCCTCATGCTGAACATTTCTATTGCAGCTGAGAACTACAGCCCGCTCTAACTTCTCTTAATGGAAACCATCAGTGACATGGGGAAAGACAAGTCTGAACACACGGGAAGTCAATCTGCCGTTGTGCTTGCCCTGGAAATGAGTGAGAGTCAAGCAAATGGAGAACACATTTCCATGTGTACATTTTTACCAGCATACATAAGGCAAGTATCATGGACCTGTGGGAGCATCCAAAGCCCCACACATCATGATGGCATTAGGACTCCTCATATGCTGATTTGTGCCTATATGTATTATTAGTATTTTGATTAAACAGAGAAGTAACTGTAGCTGAACCTTCTCCTCCATTCCCAATCCTTTAGTCACCATCCACATATTGCAGGGTAGAGGACATATTGCTTTTCTGAGCCTTTCACCCTTGACTCTTCCACATCGAGAGCCACCGACAGCTGCAGAGAGGCTGGGCTGTTCCTGTCGGGGCATCGTGCATGCTATGGAGAGCTTGCTTGCCCCTTGGATTGGGCCAAGCTGCCTTCTTGCTCACTTGGCAGATGGAGCCCAGAAGCTGCTGCAATCCTGCAGCAGCAAAGTGATTACTCTGTGCTGTGGACCCTTCACAGCTTCATAATGAACAGGAAGGCTGCTAACGTTTTACAAAATGTTTTCTCTCCCTGGGAGACAGCCAGCACCGACACTTTGAAGCTATTCCAGAGTCAACTTATTCAAAAAAATGAGAGCAGTAGAAGGAGACAGGCACATGGCAGGGGAGGAGGTGCCTTCTTTCAGCCTTACAGACCAGTCGCAGATGATGGGGCTGAGGGCTGCATAGGTGAATTGCAGCACCTCAGTGTGACCTTGCTCAAAACCTGGACAGGGCTTTCTCTAAGTGAAGAGAGAACAGCAGAGAGTGGGTGTGATGACTCACTGTGCCAGTCCATGCTGCCCATTCCTGTCTCAGGGGTTGTGTAGAAAACAGACAGCCAAGCCCAGTCTCTCCTGAATAGCTTCCTCAGCTCAAAAAGCCCATTTCCAAAGCCACTGTGTGGACAGGGGACATATCTTGAATCCACTCAGGAGACAGCACTTGAGGGATAGCACCCATCACCTTTAAGTCCCTACTGTCTTTCCTTAAGGATGAAGTGCAAATGCTTGGCCAAACCAAGTGCCTCCAGCCATCTATCTGGGAGCAAATCCTTCCTTCTTATCAGTCCATCTCCCTTTTCAGTCTTCTTCTGCTGTCTTGCTCCTCTGTAGCCCTCTGACTCCTGTCCCTCTCCATGATGTCAGCTCTGTCCTGACCCCCTGAGCTCCTGCCATGCCAAGGCAGGAGTTGGAGGAGGGAGAGGTGGGAACTCACTCTACTGCTGTCTGAATCTCGGCCTGACCCTCTCATGATATGACTCATAACATGAGTCCTTGGGTAAAGAGGGAGGTAAAGAGCTCCTAGAAGAGTTGGAATGGAGACCGCAGCCTTTTCACATCCTGTTTATATTGAATTAAATTGATGTTTCAGGGCTTCTGCTGGTCATTAGTAAGGCCAGGAAGGATTTTCTTTTTTACCTTTTGGACTTTATAGCTTCGTTTCTGGATGGCTTTTCCCTATTTTGGTCTGAAGATTCCCTGGCACAGTAAAGATGACACATCCTAAAATCACAGCAGACAGGTGTAAGTCTATGTAAGACATACCAACTACTGTCTGGCCGCAGGGTATCTATGATGCTTTCAGTCTCTCTCGCTCTCCTCCTGGAACATATGACTATTTTTTGAAAGCTTTAAGCTCTTTGGAGGAGATTTGGGAATCTTGGTGTTTGTTGTGGATAAGGAGATGTGCACTGTGGTCTTTTCTGATTGTTACATGACCCATTACACAACTTCTTGCAGACAAGCAAGGCTGAACCAAGATGGGTGCCCTTATCCAATCCTTGTTTACACTGCTCCTTTGGTCAACATGCAAATATCTAATTCCAATTCAGCTATAGTCCTCAGTGTGGAAATAGCTCAGAGAGTATTCTCCTGGATATATGGATACAAAAAGGAAGCGCTCATGTTGGGAAGTCTGAGCCGTGGATAGACAAACTGCCCTGACATACTGGCTCCTTGCAACATATAAACTACATCAGTTACCAGTCACTGCAGGACTCAAAAACCCAACTCCCAGAGTGTGATTTATGGTAAAATTATGTGGTGGCACTTCTGCAAGTATCAAGCACTTGTTGCATTTAATTGCAATCCAGCAAAGCTATCCAGTAGAGATAGCTATAAAATTTATGCAGTCTTGTCTTGCCAGCTTCCCCTCACTGAAATCTGAAGTGCTCAGGTTCTGACATTACAGAATATTGGCTGCATTGGCTCTAGCCAAAAGATTAGTAGCCTGACTCCAGAAAAGGCCACCAGCAGATGATTAAAGAAGGAGAGTAAAATGTGATGTACTCTTCCCTCCCTGCTTCCAGCAATAGAGTTTTGGAAACTTATGTTGAGGAATATATACCAGGTATGTCTTGCAGTAATTCTTTTGATCACTCTTTGAAATAATTTATATTTCTAGTCTCCTCATTATCTTGCAGCAAGGATTTCCCTGTTGCATGAAAAAAGGCTGTATTTTTCTAAAACTATCTCCTAATAATTTTCCTAATAATTTTATTTGGTGTCCGTATACTGTAAAAGTGGGAGTTAGTCATTCCCTGCCCCTTTTAGACTCCAGTTATTAATTTATAGGCTTCTTATTTGCATCCAGATCTTTATCAAGGACCCCAGTTTACTTAGTTACTCTTCATGCAGAGTCCTCCTCTGCTTTTCTCCTGCCTCCCTTTCTCTGCACCTTGCTGAGGTGGGAACCTGATCAGCCCACAGTCTTCAAGATGTGGCCCATTGTACTTAGCCCAGTGACGCAGCAGCTTATTCTCTTCCCTCCTTCTCTCATAACTTCTGAGTCGCCGTTCTCATCTCAACAGAATGTTGAACTCTGAATTCAAAGACCTCACCACTTTACCTCTCAACTGTGGGCAAGTCTGGTGCACAATCATAGCAAAATGTCCTCCCAGCTACTGGATTCCAGTTTCTCTTTTGGGTTAGGGTGCCAATGGTGCTTTCCATTATTGCAATGTCAACTGTCATCATCTTGCAAACTTTTCCACTCCTAAGCATATCTGGCAGGATGTGCAGGTGCGATGTGGAGGTGCCAGGAAATATATGGAGATGTACAATTAGAGAAGAAGTTCCTTTCCAGCTTGCCTGTTGGAAGAGATGGAAGAGATGAGTTCAGTCTGCCCAAGAATAATCTGCTAGTATTAAATTCACTTTATAAAACCCTCTGGGACTTTTCATCCACTTGCAGCAACTTCATATACCTCCTACTAATGCTAATGGGAACTACTCCCGTACAGGGGACTTACTTTGCTCAGTCACTTAACAAAGACTAGGCTAGGCAAAGAAAGGGTAGGCAATGAAAATACGCACAAATAAAGTCTGGCTACTGTCATGACAGTTTTAGATAATATGGAGTCTTTACCAAACTCATTCAATACTCATCTGCTAGTTGTAAGGGGTTTTATCTTTCTTTTTATGTCCTCCCTGGGCATTTGAACAACAAGAGAATCAAAGGAACATGCTTCTTCTGTCAGCATGCCCGACAGCCAGGTAAGAAGCGAAGGACACCCATTTCCATTCAGATACAGATGCAGGTACAAGTATGGTGCAAGTACACGTACAGGACAGATATGGTGGTCACATTTTTGGGGTTCAACACAAGACCCAGAAGTATTTTCTCTTCTTAATGCATATAGGGATGACTGGGAACCAGCTGTGAAGGAGCATCATTTTCCTCCACCACCACTACATTGAAGCTGGTGCCCTTGTGGGCCTATTGCCTCTGTGTGTCTCTGTGTATCTACTCTGCTCTGCTGCACTTGGCACGGTTGTTCCTGTGAAGACTGCCATGTTCCAGAGGGCTCTCCATACACAGGACTTGTTCCTTCCAACCTCAGCCATTCTGTGACTCTGTGGCTTTACTGGAGACAAAGCTCAGAAATAGCTAATTCCAAGGGCTCTGCTACTGCCAAGGATGGGCAGACAGGTGGAGCTGCCACAGTCAAGACTTCACTCCATCTACAGTCAAGGCTGGATGTTCTCAAGAGATAGATAATGACAAAGTGGAAAGTAGGGAGAAGAAAACAACCACCCAAGAAATGCTGCGCAGCAGAGGGAAGGGCACCGGGGAAGCTAGGAGCTGCAAGGTCAGCGAACATGAGCAGAAATGGAAAGGTCTCAGGGTTAGAAAGAAAATATGAGATGCTCGAGTTTCCTTAAGCTGTTACTGTCTCTCTAAGGTAGACACACAAGTAGAGAAACAGAGGTATGGATAGTCTTCTTGTCCTCATTAATGTGTTTCTTCTGTTGCTAGTGTTAAGTCTAGAATCCCACTTGCGTTCTCTGTAGCAATGTGATTTACAGTATGCAAGGGGTTTTCTTTTTTTGAGCTTGCTTTGATCTGTTGAGCCTACTCAAAAAACTTCCTTCCTGGAGCAATGATGAGCAGTGAGACTGCTAAGCATGGTTCCTGCCCTGTGCAAATGTTTGCACAGCTCTCCCTCATCATGCCCATATAGATTGTCTGATATCTAAGTAAACACATGTTTACAAGCCTTTCCATCACTGGTGTGATATTCAGACATGATGTCCATCATTTTTCTTTACATCTCTACCATCTGATTGCAATTAGCCAAAGTGATCAAAATGATAGATTGAGTCAGACAATGAGGACGCTTAACTTCCTTTTCTCATGCTGTGACATTACTCATTTTTTTTACAGTTTACCACCTTTCCAGGACTGTAAAACTTCCATTTACCTTTCCACTTCCTATCACCCCTACCTTTCACTTCTCCTTCCCCTCCAACCATTTATCTCCATATTGGTCAAAGTTTGAAGGAAGGAGTAGCCCAGGACAGCAGCTGCAACCCTGGTACCCAGAGCAGCATCTGATTTGTGCAGAAAGAGCAGGGCAACATTCTCCGGTGTGGGTCCAGCAAGCTGTCAGTATACCTCGTGCCTGCATCCCCTTCTGCATCCCTCTAGGTCTGCTCCAGCCTTTTGCTCTGTGATGGAGAAGGCAGGAGCTGGGAAGCCCCCAGAGAGCCAGGGCTCACCTGGGAGGGTCCAAGCCCAGGAATGAATGGTTAATCTCCTGAAGCAATGAACCCTAGTGGGCTTTTTTTCTACAATAATGAGAAGTGGAGTGTGCACATTGCGGCGTGATTATTACCTGTTTATTTTTTCATGAGGCTTCTCCACTGTGTGTCACTCTAGTGTCATCATCCGTAAACACATTGATTTAACCATTACTTTGGAACAGCGCTCGCCTGCTCCACAGACTGGATACCTGTCCCCTGGGAAGGACCAGGAGTGACAAAGTGGGCTCAGAGTTCATCCTAAGGCTCTGGTTCTCTCCTCCTGCAGTACTTGTCCCTCCTCTAGCTCCTCTCTTTCCTCTCACCTCTTTCTTTCCCCTTTCTGTCTTCTTTTCACCTTGTGCTCCACATCTCACTTTCACTCACCTGCAGGTTCTGTGTTCCCTTCACTTCATCCAGCTGCATTCACAGAAACTGAAAGAGCCACATGCGATATCCCAGTCTAGTGGTTTGCAGACTCCAGCAGCTCAGAGCATCACCACTCTAATTCAGCTGCTGCTGCTTGATAAACACTTCTATCTCTTGGCAGCTCCAGGAATCCCCTCCAGCCTGGCTGGGCTTACTGACACTGTGGCACATGCTCCTAGAGAGTTTTCTTGCAGAAGCAAACACCTTTAAGACCACTAGATTGGTGCTGAAAACCTGTGGTTGCACATCAAAGGTATCTGAGGGAGGTTCCTGGAGTAATTTGATTCATTTTTAGCCCTGAAACACTCTGGGAAATGTTCCTATGGCTCTGCTCTGGACATGTTATCTGCTGTGTGCTGCCTCTTTGCCCATTCAAAACAGAGTCAGGCCCTACCCCAGCTCTATAGTGTCACATGCACGAATTCATTAAGAAAAAGTCTGCAGGGCTCAGATACTCTGGAGCAAAAGGATCTATCAGTATCTTACTAAAATGGCTTTGCTAATCCTCAGCGTTCAAGCAGGAGTCAGTAATGCTCCCTAAGGGACCCTTTTGTTCTGCTGTCAACGCCTGGGCTTCTTAGGTGAGCATAACAACAAGGAATGCTTTTGCAGGAATGCTCCATGTGCATTATTTATTATTGTCAGGATGGTTACGCTTAATCGTCACGCTCACCTGCTCACTGTGGGCTGAAGGGTGATACGATGTCTTTGCAGTTACAGCCTTGGTGATGTATGACCCTGTCCTGCAGGGTAGGGATTGATGTGAATGTGGCAGGGTCCTGGCAGAAGATGCACTGGCAAGATCAGGGCCTCACTTGGCCAAAGAGCAAGCCCTGGACAACACACAAGAAAAGGCAGCACTGTTGTAGCCAGAAAGACAGGAAATCTTTGAGAAAGGCCAGTGGCAAAAGGGGCGGAGAGAAGAGGGTTAAGTGTCTTTAGCAGCCTGGCAGAAAGTACCGTATCTGAAGACCAGTGAAGGACTCCTGTCTCTGGATCAGGAGTTCAGGAGAGAGTGAAAAAGAATTAAGAACGGAGTAGGATTTTGGAGCCCACTGATGATGACTGAGGAGCTCCAAGGGACATGGCCTCCATCTTCCAGAGGTGTCACAGAGGTTGACAATGGATGGCAAGGTCCCTTCAGCAACACTCCCTGTCATATGGGAATGGAGCTGGGGGGACACAATAAGCCTGGAAACCTCCTACAGAACTGTGAACCCATGTGATGCTACCTGACACCAGTGTCAGAGGAGAAGGGATATGTTCCTGGAGACTGTGGCCATTTTGGGAAGAGCTGAAGGACTAGGCTGCCTGTGGAGGATGGGTGGCTACCCGGTGGGGACGCCTGTATCCCTAGTCTCGTGCGGTGCACGGAGGGTGAGCGGGGTCCCACCATGCTCTCTGTGCTGTGGACTAGGCCATTACCAGGCTGCCCAGGGAAGCGGTGGAGTCACCATCCCTGGCAGCATTCAAGAAACATGCAGACAAAGCACTTAGCAGGTATGGTGGTCATGGGTTTACAGTTGAACTTGATGATCTTGAAGATCTTTTCCAACCATAATGATCCTATGATTATATCATTCTGTGATCACCATCTGGTCCCCGCCACCCATGGTGGCCACATTCAGCTGGACAAGGGACACCCCAGGGAAAAGAACAGGAGCAGAAAGTGAGAGAGGAAAAGATAGGAGAGGGAAGCAGGAAAGGAGAAGAGAATGCAAAGCAGAGGAGAAACACAAAAAGACAGGCAGGCAGGCAAGGAGCAGAGCAAGAATACATACTGGCATCCAGATTTGGTTTTTCTTCCCAGAAGCTACCCAGTTTTAGCAAAGTTCTTATCCGTCTTTAATGAATTCTGGCTCCCTTCCCCCTGACGACCCCTGAGAAGATGGAACATTTCCAAGAGCAGGAGGGAGGGAGTGGCGAGGGGGGTTTGGGTAGAAAAAAATTATAAAAAAAAAAAAAAGCCTCCTCTTTAAAAGTCACTTTGCATCCCTTCCCCAAGCGGGAAGGGAGCACGGGTCATGTCAGAGCCCTCCGCCGATGTGCCTTGCCTTTGCTGCTTTGCTAATGACACTGGAAATATGCTAAGGAGCCGCCTGCGCTGGGCTCTTCCAACGCGGTCACTTCCTGGGACCTCAAAGAGGCTCTAATTGTGGGGCCGCTGGGACAGCAGGTGTGCTTGTCATGTCTAATCAGCGCGTGGGGCCGCGGGGCCGCCCGCGCCAGCGCAGCACCGTGCTGGCACCCGCCGCCCTTGCCGCCCTCGCGCCCCCCAACTTTTCAGGCATTGCACACCTGTCAAAATGATTATGGGAATGAGGCTGGATTATGGGAGCGGGCTGGAAGGAAATCCTCCTTCCCCCATCCCACTTTCACCCTTTCTTGTTTTTGTGCATGTGTGTGTGCGTTTTTTTAATCTTTTGCTCTCCCAGCTCAAGAGGGATTAAGAGAAGAGGGGAAAAAATATCCCCCTGGTAAATGGCTCCTAATCATGCTTTGTTGGCACTGGGGTTTTTCTCTGGTGCATTTGGGAGCCAGGGCCAGGGCTCTGTGCCGAGAGCTCATGGATGAAGCTGTAAGGCAGCAAAGAAGGCAGCGGTATTGAGAAACACCGTCCCATCTCTCGTGCACACACAGCTACCCGCAACACACACACAGAGGCTCTGGCACCCACGAACTGTCAACCGCACACTCACACTCTCCAACTGCAGGTGCAAATGTGCAGCTACACGTGCACTTACACACCTGCCACTATGCAACTTTTTCCCCCCTTATACAAGTGGATCAAACTCTCTTTTGTTAAATTCCTCCTTAAGTAGCAATTAAGAGTGAGCAAATTGTGCAAAAGCTGTGTCCTGTGGCAAGCATTATGTTGTTGGTTGCAGAGCTAGTTCTGGCAGAGAGGATGGCTTGTCCCTTGTCCCACACAGACATCAGAAAAACAGCAGGCTGGGCTATACATTAAAACATGTATTAGAATAAATCCCAGCCTTTTTACTGAATCAGTCCATTTTTTTTGTCCACCCAGAGTGCAGCCGCCTGGTCAGGCGCCAGCCCACTGCAGACAGACAGCTGTCACGGCACGCGGACGGCTGTTGCTGCAGACAGATGGAGAAATGCCGGGCTCCTCTGACTGGCCTCGGTGGGAGGAACTGAAAAAACCCTCTCAGATCATGGCAGTTCAGGGGGTGTCATGGCTCTGTTTAGCCTTTTAGCATGGCTTTTGAGTGATGCTTGGGATGCCCACATGAGAGGACCTGCTTTGAAACCTGTAAATAAATAAATCCCGCTGGGGAGAAAGGTAGAGGATGGGAGGAAAAGCAGGAGTTGTTGCACAGCCTGTAACATGGTGCCAAGCAAGGTGGGGAGGACCTGCACTATATGTTTATTTCATAGTACATGGACAATGACTTTTAAAGCATCTCTGGTGATTCTATGAGGCCAGCTGAGCTCAAAGTTCTCCTAACCTTAGTCATCTTATCCTAGGTTGTTTGGAAATGAATTGGTTTATTCTGCCTGCTCCTTCTATCCCTTCCCCACAACATGACTCCCCAGCCTTTGCCACCTCCAGCATTACTGTGGTCTCCAGTTGCTCCCAGCTCCAGGAATGCCTCGACATAAGAGGAGGCCCTCAGCAAGCTTTAGTGGCAAACCTCCAACTTATTCTCCACAGAGAAAATGTGCCCTCCTCCTTTCCCCTCGAAAGACTGTTCCACCAGTTCCTTCCTCGTCCCACACCAACTCCACACCTCCTATTTCCCCTAACTGTAACCCACATAGAGCACCGACTTCTCCCCGTCCCTCCTTCTCTCTCTCCATGTCCAGCCATCCCCCCATTGCTCCACGTGGACATGTTGATCTCTGTCACACTGCCCAACAACCAACCTGCAAAACTGACTTGCAGTCCATCGCCTCCACTAGGACGTTGATAAGCGTGTTGAATAGAACAGGTCCCTGGACAGACCCTGGCATGGGGGTCACCGTTACGCCTTGTTACAGGCATCCCATTAACAGCTACTACTGAGCCCTGCTGTCCAATCCGATCATATGCTGTTCTGCCCATTTGGTTCCCCCGCTTCCAGACCATGGTATTCTAACATGAACAGAGGAATGCTGTGGGAGACATCACCCAACCACCTTATTCTTTGCTGCCTGTCCTGTCTTTTACATCAGCCATGAGGCTGGCAATGTGCCTTGGTGGCCTGTCCTGGGATGCCAGCTGTCACTTGCTTTGGTAACAGGATATTTTGACTAATCTCTGCTTCAGCCTTAATCTCTTTCCCTGAGCCCACTGCACAGTTACAAGTTCTCCCTTTCTATCAGTACATCCCTTTTCTGCTGTGGGCACTTGCTGAACCTATCTGATCGATTCATGTCTTCAATAACTTTTTTTGATGAGCCAGGCTCAACTCTGAGATTCCTGTATGTCTTATGCTTTCTTATCATTCCTATAGTTTTTCTTGGGTATGTCTGGCAGAAATACACAGCCTGAAAGATTTTGAAATCTTGAATTCCTCTTAGGGGGCATGGTTGTATATAATCAGTGGGGCAAGGGACACAAGGGACATGAGACAGAGTATCTCATCACCGTCAGAAGCAGGACAGAATCGCAAATGGTCACCCAGGAACACTTCAGAAGAAGTAGAGAATAGACCTTAAAGCCTCAGCTTTGCTCAGCTGTGCCATTGGGTTTTTATATGAATTGAGCAAAGCATTTCCGCAAGGAAAAGGGTACAGGAAACTTGGTGTACAGTGCTTGATGCTTGGGGTGCTTGGTGTATAGTGCTTGGGGTTTTCTTTGCCCAATACCTGCTTATATCAACATACAAGTGCACAGAGCTCCAGGATCCAATCTACATGGTGAAGACAGCATGTAGCCGTGTGCCAAAGAATGCCTACCACAAGGGCTTGATGGTGAAGCAGTGCCCTCTTCACACCACTGAAGAGGAGATGGCAGTAGGGGTAGGGGAGATACCAGAGGGACCACAATGATGACTCAGATAGGTTCTGAGGAGAAAAGGTCTGAATGGGAGCTGTGGGTGCAGTTCCCCTTTTCGTGAAGAACAGTTCTCCTCTGTTTAGTTTGATTGGGTTTCTCAGTCTGCATATTTTGGCTATGCATGCCCTAGTGTACATGGGCAGTCCTGTCCCAGCAAGGGTGAGCCGAAGCCCACATTTCAGTGCTTGGCAGGTTAGTAATAATCCTAAGTGTTCTGAAGTCCTACAAACCCAGAGCACAGACCTTAGTCTAACAGCCTCCCTGCCCCCCATCTCTTGCCAAAGCCAGGGGTAAAAAAGGAAAATGAAAAGCAGAATTTCTCCTTGTGGGAGGCACCTCTGCCACAGCAGAAAAGGAAGAACAGAAGAGAAGACATAAGTGAATGAGGGAGGACAGACATACTCATTTTGTCTATTGAAAAGATTCTGTTTAATAAAAAATTGATGACATTTTAGTCTCTGAAATAGGCCTGTTCCCCTTTAAAATGAATCCCATCACTCTATTTTTCATCTCACTTAGCTCCTTGCTGATAATCAATCAGGCATTCATTCCATCTCCCCCATATTGCAGGATCCACCAGAGACTCTCCTGCATGCTGCCTCTTTTGAAGCGGGCTCTGTTCAGTGCAGAAGGGAAGGGAAGGGCTAATCCTAAATAGACAAACTTACTAAATTCTTTTTTTTTTTCTGGTTGTTTTTTGTTTGTTTTCCTACAAGGAATAATGCAAAGGATTTCAAAGGAGAGAGGAAAGGATCGTTAGACCAAAGAGAACAAACAGTCCAAACTTCAGGCCCAAGAGAGCCCAAGCAATTCAGAAACCACCCAGGTTAGCCAGCAGCCAGCCAAGTCCCTCATGAACACTGCACCTGCTTCTTCTTTTCTGCGTTAACCAGCAGAGTTACAGGCCAGACACCGAAATACCTGATTGTCACCTCTCCTATCGCAGGAGGACCTTGAACTTGTGGCTGATAGGTCCAGAAGAAATGAGAGGTCTTGGTAACACACATGCGAGCGTGAAGATGTGGCACTCTTGGCCTCAGCAGGAGCTCTTGCTAAAAGTTCACGTGGGTTCAGAAAGTGTCTGTCTTCCTTTTTTTTTCCCCCTATTTTTTCTTTATTTCAGTGAAAATTTTCTTTCTGCAAATCTTCTGGGTTCTGTAGTAAAATCTCAGCTATTATGCAGAAGTTTTTGTTCTATTCTGTGTTGTTTTGTTCTGGAGAAACAGGGGTGTCACTCTTCCTCAAAACCAAACAAGACTTTGGAAAGGGTAAACATTTTGTGGGGAGTGACTCTAAAACTAGAAATGTGAGATTTTGACAGAAATGCAGATGTTTGCAAAGCACAGCTGGCATTTTTCAGTCCCATGTGCTCACTACTCATTTTCTCAAAACTGTCTCTACAAAACTCATCTCTCAGAGAACCCTTAATTAGCTCTTATTGGCGAGCAGATAGTTTCTGAGCTCTTGTTGAAATTCACAGGCAACATTAAAGTCCTTTCACTTAGTGTCTGGCAGTCACCAAGACACTGAGGGGGTGTTAACAAATTAGCAGCTCTGTGGTTCATCTGGGTTGAATATGGGGCTCTGGCACTTCTTATCAAACAGAGTAAAATTGCAATTTAAAATTGCTATCCAGTGCTTTACAGGCAATGACCAAAACAGGCAAACTGAATGGATGTATTTCTCTGTCTGCACAGAAGAATGCATGTCAGCTTTGTGTGCATCTTCTACATAAATTGTTGCACCATTCTGTGTGTAAGTGCTATCAATATTAATATGAATTTTAATGGAAGAATTCAATTAAAATTATTCTCCTTGGGAAGCATGAGAAATAGTCAATATCTTAAAGCACAAAGAAATTCCTCTGAGTGGATTACTATGTCTGCCTAGTACAGACCATTACGCAGCAACCCATGACATAAAAGATGAATTTTGTTTGTAGATTTTCCAGAGTTTACAAGGTAACTAATACTTGGGGAAATCAAAAAACATAAATGTATGTTCAGGTCACCCAGCAAGTGAGTGACAAAGGTAAGCATGGTGCCCACCTCTCCTGAATCCTATTTTGATGTGCTGTATCAAAGTGGTTGATTTTGATGGAAGCATGCCAAGCAAGGCATCAGTGAAAATGAATTCCAATATTTGGTCCTACAGATTCATTTATGTTGATATGCCATCCTCTTGTTAACAGAAGTCTTGCTCTTGCTGTAAGGGCTGGATTAACCTATCTCCACTGGGAAGTTCTGTCTTCATTCACTGGAGCTGGAGCTCAGCAAGGTGTTATTGGACAAGTCCAGCAATGCACACAGGAAAGTATACAAAGCACACAAACTCTGTCATCCAATTTATTTAAAATTTTATTTAATTAAATTAATTATTTTAATTAAATTTATTTAAAAGCAGATTGGGAAATGTTATTAACAGATACTTTTCCCCGAACTATACCTCTCAGCAATTAAAATGAAAGATACTATAGGTCATGCATGCCATTCTTTTTTTTTTTTTTTTTCTCAATAAAAAGAATAATAACTATTAAAAAACCAAGAACTTGGATAAGAAAAAAAATCCATCGGATCCAGGTAATTCCTTAGGAAGACACCCTCTGATCTGACACTGGAGATGTTTATTTGGATATTCTTCCTTGCAAATGGTATCACTAAGATGCCAAAAGATTGATACAGATATTTAGCAAAGCAGTAGGACTTAAAGCCTTGCAATGATTCTTCCAGGAGTACCTTCTCTCTCCATCCAGCTGAGCTGGTCTCTAACCAAGATATTGGGGTGACAGGACCTCAAGTTGATCCAGAGGTTAAAATGACAACCTTGAAAGAAGAGCTCTCGTAGATGGCAGACTGATATTTGTGAGGGGATGCACAGCTTGGAAGAGCCCAAGGGCAAGGAGTGAGACTGGACCAACTTGCTTAAAAGTTGCAAGAGAAGAGGCAAAAGAAGCCTGTTATTGCCCAATGGATGAGGGAGTTGTGGGTAGATCATGGCAAGTGCTGGAGGCTATGTAATCTGGTAAGTCAAGCCATGGAATGACCTGGCCTAAAAAGTTGAAATCTATGATGAGCTATTGCCCCTCACACTACACACGTCTCCTGAGTCTGCACTTGGATCTACAGGCATAAGTTGATGGAAGCTCCATCTCAAGGTCCGGCCCCTTTCAGAAGGAAGATGGACATGGGAAGGACCTTCCACCCACTCTGGGAACAAGTGTAGAAAAAGGGTTAAAAGAACCAGTCAGATACAGCTGCAAAGAGAGGACAGTCTGTAAGGCCAAGGCCCGTTTTCTGCACCAAAAAGCGTTTCTGCAAGCTTAGCCTAATTGCACAGAGGTGTTGGCAGCATGTCAGTGCTGTAGAAAATCAGGGGAGGTTAAGATCATGTTAATTTGTACACACACAAGGGGATCAGGAGGACTGGAAGCAGGGGAGGGAGAAAGGGAGGGTGGTTGTTAAGAGGAGGAGGAGGAGGAGGGAGAAGACTCACACACGAAAATGTTGGGTTTATGTGTGTGGGGGGGTCCATTTCCAAAGCAAGAATACAAATGATCCCAACAAAGCCCAAGCTGTCCTGAAACCCTGTAGCCAATTAGTGCACATCAATATTTAATCAGATCTCGCTATTGTGCAGCCTGGACTGTGCTACCCCAGCCCCTGCCACACTCACTCTTTCCCATCACAGACACACTGTTATGACACATAATGATATTGTCAATGAATAATTTAGAGCAGTTTTTCTCCTCTTCTCTCTCTGTCTCTCTCTCCCCATGCCCTTATTAACAGAAAATGTGGAACAACTTCTGGGAGGAGGAGAGGGAAGAGCTACTTCCGTTCTGTTACTGGAGGACTGGCCCAGCCTCCTGCCTTCCTCTGGCGGGTGTAATCGGGTCATTAATTCTCCCAGGATGGACTGGAGGCAGCCTTCCCATTGTGGTGGGACTGAGGGATGAGCTAAGAGGGAACACTGAGTTGGAAAAACCCCGTTGAAGCCCTTGAGCTAGGTAACCTCTTAGACTAAGCCACCTTAAATGGCAGTGGTCATAACCAGAAGAGAAAGGACCGGGCCAAAGAGACAGGAAATGTCTAAGAAATATCTCTGTGCCTGAGCTGGTGAAAGCAGATGGATCTACTTGGGGTATAATGTTCCTAAATATCTGGTGAATGTAGGCAGAGGGATAGACCAGGGGAGTTACATTAGCTCCTGAGAGGCTGAAGGAGCCGGGTGATGCAACTCCTGTTTGTCAAGTCCAGTACAGATGATGAGAAAAGGAAAAATTATCTGTGCTTTTTCAATTGCAATTTAGAAAGACTTAGATAAAATATCTTCTCCTAGCATTTTTGTTACCCAAAAAAAAAAAAAAAAAAAAAAACAGAGGTTCAGTTCAGCTGAGATTACTTTGAGGAAAGAAAGACTTGTTCTTATTTCAGCAACTAGAATACAGGAAATTCTGTCCTATAGAGGCCGAATAATTGTAGGCAATAATTCAGACCTTCTGTCCATACCTGTAGCGCTCACCCAATTTTTGGTGTCCTTGCAAGCTCATGTTAAGTGTTGTCTCTACCCCCAGGGATCTAAAACAGACTGCTGCTCCCACTGGAACTAAAAACTCAGCAGCAGAACAGTTAAGATTGCATCCCACTACCTGCACATTGGTAGTCCTCCAAAGTTTTCTCACAGTTTTAGAGCAGATGATGGTCTCGAGTTAATTAATGGCAAAAGGGATGGACACAGTAGGATTTTAGGGATAACTGGAAGAGGCCTGGAGCTGACAGGGAGCCAGAACAGGGAACACCACTAATTTGTATATGAAATCCAGCAATGGTGTTGTCATGAATTTAGCAAACTGACAAAATAATAATCACACTGCATACCTAATTTGAATGTCATCAAAATGATACCTCCTAGTGTTTAAGAGCTCATCAGCCAAGAAGTAATATGTGGCAGAAGAAACAAGTTTTTTTTTTTTTTTTTTAATTCTAAATTATACTTTTCTTAGGAAATGAACTAGAACTGAGCTGCTGCATTTGTAATGAAGTAAGAACTGCTTCTGCTTCTTACCATCCATGGGGATGGATGATCAGAGCTGATTTCCTACCACGTAACTAGGTGCTCACAGGGGTTCACTGCTTCCTGCAGGGCAAAGCCAAGCAATTCATAGTGCTCTCTGAGGGTGGGACAGCACAGTCCGAGCAATATCTCCAAAGAGCTTGCAAAATACTTCTCTTCCCCGTAAAGACTTATTTAAGCACAGGTGTGTGAGGCAGAGGGAGATCTGTTTGTTGAAAAGAACGGAGAGGTTGGCAAACTGCGGTTTTGCGCCTTGATGAAAGTCTGGAAGTCCAGCTAAGCTTTCCAGGCACATCACTGAGGTGTCCTTTGCTGTGTGCAGTCCTGACACGAAGACTCCATGTGTGCCTGTTGTCACTGCACCTCAGCCGCGCACTTTCTCATGTTACATTTGCATGCTCCCAACTAAGTAAATCTGATGTCTGTTTACATCCCCCAGGATTCCTCCCCTTCCAGGGTTGCATGTGGTGCTGGACCAACCCCAGCAACTCCCTGCCCACTCTTCCACGTCCCCAGAACAGCATCAAAGATCCTCTATCCTGTCCTGAAATCATTACTATTGGCAAAATAATTGCAACAACAAAACTACTAAAAGCCCCGTTTGCTCTCCTTTCATCTCAGCTCAGCCTTCATAATATGTACTTTTAAAAGCAAAGAGGAAGAAGGGGAAGAAATCTCATCCCTATCCTCATCTTTACCAGGGCATCATTGGCTATTCTTATGCTATAAAGCACAACATTATTTGAGTTTAGAGGGATTTTGTGTGTGTGTGTGTTTGCTTCTGAAGCAATGAGTGTCAAAGTTGATTATTGATTGAGACTGAGGGATCTGAGAACTGCATGAGGAAAACTGACTGATTATTCAAGCCCCTTTCTCTCTTCTTTTCCTTTCTTTTGCACCGCGATTGGATTGATCGACCCTGTCTTCATTATCTTCTCTTCTCCTTTCTCTCTTCTGGCCCCTACTGGGGATTCCCGACTAAACTATGGCAGGGCTCAATTGATCCTCTGCAATTCACTCGCTCCTCGCAAGGAGGAAAAACTGCACCACTGCATAATTCAAAAAGCAAACACAGAGAGCAGAGGGAGAGAAGGGAAAAATCAATATGGCTACAACTGATCCTGCAGATAAATGAGCCAACAAGCACTGACGAGAGGGAAGATCCCTGGCAGAGCGCAAGGAAAGTTCATCAACTCTGAGGTGGGCCCACCAGACCAGCGTGAAACCCTTTCAGAGGAGGGCAGGAGGAAAAGGGGTCCCTCGTGTCACCTAGCAAGTACCCTGGAGGGGGTGGATGAAGTTCAGGGCAAAACAGAAGGGCCTCTCCATCTTCATCATGCTGGGCTGTGTTCAGAGCAGACTCCTAGCTCCCAATGGAGTAAGTGCAGCTCTGGCTATGCTTGGTTGCTGTGGGTCACTTGTCACACTGCACAGCATCCTGGCTCCTCCATACCACTCATTTCCTAGTGACCCAGAACCTAAAATCTCCAGGAACAGTGCAAAGCATAACACAAGCAAATCAAACACCGAATTTTCCCTGACTGCAGGGGGAAGGTCTCCAATCTGTTGCTAATTTAGAGCTTCTAGCGGTAAAGCAAGAAGAATTTTTCTCCTTGTCAGTGAAGGATGAGTAGGTAAAGGGACTGGATGTTCTGGGCAAGTAAGCATGGGATATCTCTGCTACGGTAGGAGTAGTCTCCAGCCCCTCTCCCCAGATATCTTGTGCAGGAGAAATTGGGAGAAATCAGGCCAAAACCATCTCATGGGTGTTCTATGTGTGCTGGAGAGATAAACGAGCCAAGCTGATGCCAGGGCAAAGGAACAATTCTTTGGCTGTCTGGATTGCTGCTAGTGAGTGAAAAACCTCACTCAACACCCTCCCCAGGTGTCAAGGCTGTGTGCCAGGGCTGAATAATGCCCAGGAAGGGCAGCTGTTAAGGGTGTGGGATCTGGAGATGATGCATCCCTGACTGCCCAGGCCAATGTCCTTAGTAACTCCTCTCGTCTCTTTCTTCCTGACACATATATTGTTATGTTTGGAATTTAAACTGAACAAGAACCATGTCCAGAAGTTTCCAGTGCTGTTGGCAAGGGGAAACTGAAATAGCAAATATACTCCCATCCCTCAGGAGGAGGTAGAGCCCTCTGGGTCTCCACAAGAACCCCACCACCTCATTCCTCCTGACAGTACCTGACAGCATCTTACATGAAGGGGAAAACTGGAAGAGTGAAACAGCCTGGACTTGAAAGCAAAGTCTGGATGAGAAGGACAGGATAAAGGATGTTTTATCCAAAGCTGTGACTGAACAGGTAGGAATTGGGTAATTTTGCTCTCTTGTCCCTACGGAACTTAACTGGGTAAGAGTACCTAGAGGCACAGACAGCTAATAGATTAAATGACAAAGCAAAACAAAACAAACAAACAAAAAGGAAGGTCTGGGCAATAGACAGGATGCTGATGGAGAGCCTAGCAATGATGTAGTGAGAAAACCTTTGCTTGGACCAGTGCGTTGTCACTGTCAGGCAGTGCCCAGCCCTTTTCTGGCTCATAACGGATCCCTGGAAAGCCCCTGTGCTGGTGCATCACAAGTGCAGGGAGCTTTGCTGAGCTGCACAGACGTTTCCTGCAGCCAGGAGAGAGCAAAGGCTTTTAAAACAGCAACGCTCTCTATTTTGAAATGATTTAAGAAGCCAAGGAACAGCCCAGCATTGGGTTTGCCAGCAGAAGGGATAGATTGTTCACTTAAAAGCTTTTAAATGCATATGATAGAAAGGGGAAATACAGCTGCCTCGTTGAAAGATATTGCTGTGGTACCAGCTTCCACCTTGCCCACATACCACTTTAACTCTTCTTTTATTTGCACACTTTTGTTCTGTGGACTGGATCTTAAAGAATCCCAAGGGAATGAGGCACCCAAGAGAGAATTTTCACCAGAACTTAGGTGATAAAAAGTATGGGAAGTTTTGTGCTTCTCATTCATTCGGGTGCCTGAATGAATCCTCCTGAAATGCTACCGTTATTCTGAGTCCACCTTCCTTGTGCAAACCTTGCCTTCACTATTGTCCTCCGAATGCCAGGTGAGGTCCTCTTTCCTGAAGTCTCCAGCCCAGTTGGAGAGGAAGATGCTGCCATTCTTTGCAGACACGTGGATGCTGACACACTGCACCCACTTGAGAAAAGAGTGAAAGCAGTTCAAGCAATGCTGAGTGAGCCTGGCAACCAGCTGAGCCCCAGCAAGCTGCAGAAACGTATTTGCATCTTGGTGCAGGACAGCTTGGCAGAGTGCAGACCTCATTTCTCATCACCCACCTTTATCACCCACTTTCCTTCAGAACAATCTCATGCCTGAGACTTTGTTCTTCACTCCTCTGCAGCAGAACTGGCTGAGTCAGTGTCCTGGCACTCAAATGAAGAGGGCAATGCTTGGTGACCACCAGTTCCAGATGCACCATATTGGTGCAATCCGCAGGGTACCCTGAAACATATTCCCAGTTATTCCATCTGTGCCAAGCACTTTGCATCGAGTGATGTCCAATTTTCTGCACTGCTAAAACTCACAGCACTGATCTATACACCCTCCATTCCGTTTTCCCCTGTGTCTCCAGCAGCCCTGTGCGCATCCCAGCTGTTCTGTCACATTAGAGCTGCACCTTGTATACTGTCGGCTTCCAGGCCATTTGCTCTTCTTTAATGTTCTAGGCCAAACAAGATAGAAACTGCCCTAATCTCTCTGGCCTTAGGAAATTATGGGCTCTCTGGAAACGGACAAACATGAGTCCTTAGCAGAGAGGAATAATCTTGTTCCTGAAAAAAGTTAAACTGTGTCCCTGTGTACTTGGTGCAGCTCATATGCCAGGAAAGGCTCATTGAGCTGTGTGTTTTGGTTCATTACAAATTCCTGTCCATTTCTAAAAGACTTGATGCTGTGGGCAGAGTAGAAAGGAGTTGTAGGACTAGAAAAATAGTTCCAAATACCCAGAATTATTTATGTTGCTGGGTGCCACTTGGCCACCTACTTGCCATTGGTGTTGCTAGAGATTCAGTGGGTTTGGAGCATAAATGGTACTAAGAATCATAGTCAAGACCGCTGTGAACTATTATCCTATGTTATACACACAGGAGCATCCTCAAAATGGCATCAGTTGGTGCAGTTTTCCCTACATTAAAATCCTTGTATGCCATGTGCTCCCCCTCTCTTTCTGCCCTCCAGGGATGGCTTTTGTCTTCTGCCGATATGCTACATGTCTCAACTTTTGTCATTCCTCAGATTGCCTGAGGCAACAAAGGTGACTTTGTTGCTGAGCTTTCGTTTCCTTTTTACATAGGAAGCCTCTTCCACCTTTGAGCAGTTTATCGCAGTTTATCGCTATGCTCTGAAGCTCGTTTTCCCATCTTGTCAGAACAAGTCTAGCTCAAGCAGGATTTGGCCATGAGAGAAACCAATGCAACTCATGCAAGCAGCATCTGCCACTCAGATTATCTGCCCTGGATCCTCCTTGAAGCTGGGAAAAGTGTCTGTGCCCAGCTCCAGGACTGTCATATATCCCTTTCCCGTATGTCCATCTGCCTTCAGTTCTTACACTTTTCACTATGCCAGTCTCAAAATCCCTTATGATGGGCTACAGAGGATAAATCAGGTTGCTAAAAGTGAGTTGTGGTAGGAAAGAGAAGGGTTGAAAGGTATATGTGTAGGGACAGCTGCAGGAGTAGGATGGGGAAGATGCGTCGATACTCTCTCATAAGGTTACCAGAGCTGAAGGAAGAAAGATGACAGCTTAGTTGCTCCTCAAGCCAAAATGATTCTCCACCTCTGAAGTCTTTTTTTTTTTTCTTTTTTTTTTACCTCTGTCTGTACCTTTTCTAGTCCTCCTACCTTCTATTTGAGAAGGGGGTTAAAACAGTGAAATTGCCTCAAGGAAAGGAAAGATTTGTGCCAGTGAGCTGATGATCACGGTTTTAGCTGAGGCAAACTTTTAAGGTATCCTCTACTCAAGCATATATTAATGCATGTGAGATGACAACAGAACAGTAGTTACCTTATGGTCAGACATGTCAAATGGTCCAGAATAGACATACGGAATGACCAAGAAAAATTCATTTTTATAGCATTGACAGTCCAGACTGTGTCCTGACCTGGACTTCTTCTAAACAGCTCCCAGGATATTGGCATATGGTGATTAGTCTTGGAGTATGATGGTCCTTGGACAAAACAGTGGTCTTGGATCCCTCCTTGAGGAATGTAGCAGCTGAAGAGCAGCTCATGGGGACTGCTGGGAGTGTGATAGCTGGGCAAATCCACATGACATCCCAGAGAGTGGCTAGACCTGTGTTACTAAAGAAGGCTGTCACTATTTCCAAGGGTAATAAACACTGTTATTCTTCCTAGGCTTGATCTAGTCTGGGATTGGTCATGTAACCATATCATGGAAAGACTAGAAGTTTTTCTTTCTCTTCAGGATATACATACATTCACCAAGGATGCACCCGCAAATCTCACAGTACTGTTGCAAAAGCCATCAGTGCAAAATATCTGAGTACAAAGGAAAGTGTGCTGGTGTGTGGAAAGGGCAAGTATGTTTGACAGTACTGATCTCTCTGCTGTGCTGTTGCAAGCCCTGGATGCTGCTTGATGCATCCTATGAGGATCAAGCTGCTCCTGCAGACACCATCTCCAGCTAACCATACATGAACAGAAGGCTCAACCCCAACCACTGCCAAATTGCCCTGACCTTCACTGACTGCATCTCGTGATAGGGTGTTATGAAACCCTGACATGTGTGTGCTCTGTTCACCCTTTATTGTACATGGGAGCTGGCATGTTTCTGATGATACCTGAAAGGAGACAGTGGAGGCAGAAGGAGGAAAAGTATGAGCTCCCACAGGGTAGGAACAAACTTCTTTGTTGTCTGTACTGATTTCTGACAGTAGCTGAGAGAAAAACTAACTCTTTCTTTTTTTGTAGGAAAGGTGGGAATTTTCTCTGCCTTGCCAAACCAAGATGGCCAACATATGATTTCTCCTTCTTTTCTGTGCTAAATGTGTTATTTTCTGTGTTAAATGGAGGATCATTTAACTGACAGTTGACAGTGAAAGACAACTGTGGATTTTCTGCAGAGACTGTCAATGCTATTTGTCCAGTGGGATGTGCTTGCTAATAGTGATAGATGAGACAAAAGGGAGAACAGGAACATAGATAATTTAAAATATTTCACTCCCAAACTGGATTTTTTTTTTCCAAACATGTTTCTTAGGGAGGAAGATGTTGGATTTGGAAGTTTGTAAAACAACTGGAAGGGTTTTTTTCTTTCTTCAGGCAGAGACCAGCACTTCAGATTTGCTGGATGTGAAGGACTTTTCAGCTATTCTTTTTGATCCAGCAGCCAGGAGAGGGAGCTCGGCATCCTAGTCCGGGACTCAACTCACCAAACATCATTGAAGACAATGTTGATGATTCTTTTGTTCAACAAATAAAAGAAGTGGCCCACGAGGGAGCCGTGTTGGCAGCTGCTTTATATGGGCTTCAGGGAATTGTGGAAAATCAATGTTTGCCAAAGGCAAAATGGACAGTACCAGCAGAAGAAAACAAAAGTAACATCCAGGCTTCTGAGAGATTATTGCATGCAGAGGGCCTGATCTTGGAAATGTGGGGTGTCTTCAGTCCCCACAGCCATCAGCAGGCTCATCAAGCACTCAATATCTGGCAGGACTAGGGAAGAATGAAGCTGAAACTGGGGCGTCGAACTTTTGTCCCTGTCTATCAGAGAAAAGTGCCCATGATAAAAATTCTGGAACACTGGGCCCTTGCAGTCCTTACCAATCTCAGCAGGAACTGCAGGGTATTCAGTGGGTTTTATATTTCAATGATTAAGTATGAGGATAGTCACCTATCTTTAGGTGTCAGAAAGTGAACATTTAAAGCATCAGAATGGAAATAGATTCCCAAATGTGCTGAACATGGATGGAAAGTAGGCACTTTTACATGGATAACTATTCAGTGCCAGGCTACCACTGTGGCCAGGAATTTAGTAAGATTCAAAGTGAGACTTTTGTATAGATACAAAAAGAGTCCTATATTCCTCATGCAAGACTCTCTAAATTTAATAATCTGTTTAATCAGTTCTGATTAGCAGTGCTGTGATTCCTGGATTTATTGCTAGTCTTATTTCTTTTTTTCCGTTTAATATCTAGGATCCTGGGATGAATAAATTGCAGACCTGACTTGGCCAATCTGTTGATGAGTTAAGAATACCACCTTGGGTCCTTCAGAGATGCTCCTCAGTGCTGTTTCTGGGGGCCCCACAAGCTCCTGATAGGCCAATTTCAGTCCACGTAGTGCTGTTGTGATCCTCAGATGCAGGATCAGTAGATCAGAAATCAGTGGGTTTGAGCATATATTTTTATGGTGCATTTTTTGCTCTATTTGTGCTCTACATAGTGGCATTTGTATATATTTTCTCTCATGTTCAATGTTAATACCTTTGCCAGATGATCTGAAGCTGTAGACACAGTGATGAGAAATGTTCCACATTCAGAAAGTTGAGAGGAAAAGGAAAATACAGTGCCTTGCTGAAGGACTTTCTTATGGACCATGTCTCATCAGCCATCTCCAGAGCTATTATAACCATACAGCGCAGACTGATCCATGCTCCAGTATCACTTGACACAACAACTTGGCCTTTGGTGAGGAAGTGCTAACTGAGGTATTGCAGATGAAAAAAAAAAAAAGTATTCACTGTCCCTCCCTTCAAGGTGCAAGACTGTCTAGTGTTTTTCATTCACCAAAACTATATTCAGAGTCATAGTTTTGTTGGGATCAGTAGGGCCCCGAATGATCCAATATCCATAAAAGCTGATGAGAGTGTCTGTAGAAACCACAGCAAACCTTCCTCCAACCGATACGTTTTCTCTCAGGCTGTAGTGAGAAAAAGTTATTTTGAGAGTGCCAGATGGGGTATGAAGACATCTTAACAATACCTGTCATTAAAATATCTACTGCTATTATATGATTGCTGGCACAGATCTAAGTGCTTCCAGGATGAAACTCATATCTAACCTGAAGATCCCTGCAAGGTCAAGCAATGCCTAAACCAAGTGATAATGACAGTAACGGGTGCAGGCCTTGGATTTGGAAAGAGACAACGTCTGAGAAGGTTCCTGTTGCAGTTGGTCACTGGAAGTACTTTGTTTCTCTGCAAATACAGTTATTGTAAGAATAAACAGAAACTAACATATTTTGCATAGTAACTGCAGTTTTTTTCCTTTCATTGAGTGCTTACTGCTGATGTCT
Organism: Nothocercus julius; assembly: GCA_013398735.1. NCBI lineage: Eukaryota > Metazoa > Chordata > Aves > Tinamiformes > Tinamidae > Nothocercus > Nothocercus julius. The sequence continues at coordinate 3,463,514 of VZSV01000011.1, read as the reverse complement.
GCCACACACTGTGGCATGTGACAGTGTTTGTGAGAAGATGTCTTGCCTAGGATATTTCCTAATCATTAAAAGATTTCGTCACTTCATTGAGATCCTTCTTCAGGACACGTGTTTCACAGGGCCTTTGCATTCAGGTATCAGTAAGGTGAATAAAGTTATTATGTGGAAGAATATGTAAGATATTAAGTTCAGGAAGGATGGACCTCCTATTTCTTCATACTATGCATCATATCTTTCTGCACAGCATGGCAGGTAGTGGTGAATAATGCATAATCAGGACTTGATTCATTGACTTTCACTTGTTTTCTATGCTTGAGGAGTATCCCTAGCTGGCTAGTAATTTCCTTTTGTTCATCAATTATAGCCAGCAGATCTGTAGATCCGTCATGAATATTTGAAGTTGGAGTTCATTTGCAATTGGTTGGCTATATCACATGGCATATCTCTGTCTCCTGGTTGGATGCATGCCCTGGCTGTTTTGTTCCCATTCAAACAGAAAGTAGGCTTTCTGGGACTGTTCATCCATTGACTTCTTTGAAATTTGTTTCCCACAAACATTTGTGCTCGAAACACAATTGCTGGATGGTTGAAGAAAGATGACATAAAAAAAACATGGGCATTTATAATTGAAAGGGAAGGTCCTTAGATTTGTTGAATCTCCTACCGGAGGTGCCAATTAGAGCCTTCTGCATCCTGGATGGAGATACCTGCCTATTCCTCCCCGACTCATTTTAGAGAGGAGAGCACTAGGCATTTCCAGGCACTACTATCTTGAGTCAGGATTGGGCCTAGAAGTAAAAGTTACATGAATCCACTCCCCCCCATCCTAAAGCCAGTCAGGCCCCAGAACTTTTTGAAATTGAAAGGCTGAATGAACACATCAAATACCAAGACAGTTTGCAGGAATATCAACTGGAGGAAAGAAAAAAAAAAAAACAATTGTACCAGTACCATCACTGGGCACAGACAGCTCAAGATTTTGTAGCTTCCAGACAAAGTCAGCAGCAACCGTCAGAATCTGTGTTTCAAGTCCGACCTTCTACTTTTATCTATATTTTAAACCCCACACAAGGTATACAAGGCGAATGTTGCTGTTACAGTCAGAAAAGTCTAAATAATGGATGAAGAACAGAGACTGCCAGGGGGGGAGGGGGAGAAGAAAAAAAAGGGAAAAAGAAAAAGAAAAAAAGAAAAAACAGAAGAGAAAAGCTTGAGAGAAAAAAAAAAGGCAAGAGAGAAAGAAAGCAAAGAGCTCTCTAAAATCAGAAGAGACTGACACCTTCAGAGGGAACATTTTTTATTTTCCTACTTTGGTGAGGTGCACAGTGGCTGTTGATGGATTAGTTGCCATTTGCTGCTCACCAAGAAGAGCCAAAATTGGGCAGCTTCCAAACTGCCCTTGCCTATTCTCTGGCTCAGTCTCTGGAAAGGGCACAAACCATCTCAGTAGGAAGGAGCTGAGAGATGCCTGAAGTTGGGCATGAGAAGAGCAGTAGGTCTCTGCAATGTACAGAGCTTTCCAGTATCCTAGGGTGCTAAAACACCAGAAGAGTTGAGGCCACATTCCCACGTGATGTCCTTTTGCACTGAGATGAGGGTTTGAGGGAAAGGTTTGTCCTTCATGAAAGCAAAGATGGGTCCTCTGCCAGTCAAGATGAAGACAGAAGACTGTTCTTTCTGTTGCCTAAGGGTGGGTTGCTGCCCACACCTCCCTTCCCTTTCCTTCTATGCATGCTGCCATATCTCCCCTTATTAACTAGCTCTTTTGAGGTCCATGATTCAGGGAGATAGATTAGGACTTCCTTCAGAAGCTGGGCCTGAAGCATCACTGTGATGGGGGGAAGTAGCAGAGGCTCTTTGATGGGCTCGCTCACATGCACCGAGATTCTTCAATGACGGCTGTGCATGTGGCAACTTCTGCAACCACGTTTTTTTTTCAACACCACTGCCACAGTCCGCAGAGGTGCTCAGGCTTGCTCAAAGCTTTAGTCACAGCGGTGCAGACATACTCAAAGACATATCTCTGTTGTGGGTATGTCTCTCCTGGAGCTGTAGGGAGGACAGGAGGGGGTAGCAGAGAGAAGGCAAGAGCCCTCGCTCTTGTAAGGACAGGAATATTCCACTGTTCCCCCATCTCTGCCATGCCAGCAAGTGAGGTCCCCCACATGGGTGGAGGACAGGAGAAAGTGGAGCCATGTAAACGAAGAGTGGGAGAACACGATGGGGACATATAATCAAGGGGGTCTATTGGGAGGGTTGCTGCCAGTCTTTCCATCAACTCTGCAGGATCTTGCCTGGGCCTGCCAGCACGCTCCCATTGTGAGACCATGCGCTACTTACATGCAGCAACCTGGTTCCTCCAAACTCTCCATGCCTCTTTCCCCATCATTGTCATCCTGGACATCTCCTTTTCTTCACAGAAAGGCTTCAGACCTGATTAATTACGGTAATGAGGGAAAATCACTAGTTAATGAGGATTTTAGTGAAGGGAGCCATGAAAGTTCTCGGTGTGGAAATGCTTGCTAGGTGCTTCCTTTATTTCTATAAAATGTTAACATGGGACAATGACTTTGTGCTTTTCCAGTGGGACTGGAAGAATCAGAGAAGTGTTCACTCTTTGGCAGTGTTTGGCTTCACCTGGGTTCCTCCAAGGGCAGATAGCACCTGTTGCTGTGAAATCCTAGAGCAGAAAGTAATCCGAAAATGATATTTTTTAATAGAAATAAATACCTGGAACTGCTTGTAAGGAGACACTTTTCTCCCTCTCCAATTCCTGCCCTGGGAGGAAAGCTAGTTCTGGTGCACAAGCGTTAAGAGCCTCACAAAACAGAATGAAGCCATCAAGACTTGGCACAGAGGCAGGCTGCATTTCCATTCCCTGTAAATTGCACAGTCACTGGTTCACAACTCTCTCCCAGTTTATTTTAAGAGTTTTTTTTTTTTTTTTTTTTTCTATTCTCTGTACTTGCACTGCTTTGTTAGGTGCTCGTTGTTTTTAAGGAGCAAACCTTGCTTGAGTGGAAGATTGTCTTGGGAGCAGAAAGCAACTCCTTGTCAACAACTCTGAGTCCTATCTCCTTCACCATTTGGAGAGGTGGTTCTTAGCAAATCCTCTATGCTGATGGGCATAGTTTATAACAGCAAAGTGACTGCCTAACTTCAACCTCGTCCAGCCAAAAAATAAATTATTATATGCTATGATCCTCCCCCAGGCACCAAACATTTGTGTGTTGTTGGTGCTTAATGTAAGGCAGATGGACATGCTTCTTTCCACCCACAATCCTTGCAGAGTGAGCTCCCCTCTCTCCCTGCCTTCCCCAAGTCACAACTCTCATGTCACAGAGAGTGAGTGAGACCCTGACAGTGTCCCGGAATAATGCCATCACATCACCCGTTCTCTCCTGAAAGAGACAATTCCAGCCTAGTATGCTAAGAAGTTATTGGCAGCCCTTTACCCTGGTATTGGCTGCAGCAGGATGGGGATAAGCACCAATGGCTGAGATCTTTTCTTGCAGTTTTGTGAGGAGTACTGCATGGACCTTCAGACCTGAACAAGAGCTGAACTGGAGAGGTGATGTAGAGAAGGAAGGAGGAAAAAAAGGCTGAAATGGGGCTAAAATTATTTTTTTAAAAAGTTGTTTTTTGTTTTTTGTTTTTTTTTCAGGGATGGCTTGAAGGCAGCTGGTAGGGTTGGATAGATAACTGTGATAATGCGAAAGGGTCTTCATTCTGAAAATGGCTTAAATTTATTTCCTGACAGATGAGACCTTCTTTGCAATGTCAGGCTGTTTGAAATGAACATAGAGATGCTTTACAGGAAATACACAGAGGCTGATGTGCAAGGAGCACACAGCAGATCTAGCGAGGCCCTTGCCTGGCACAGCCTGAGAATACCTGGACTCAGGACTGGATCTGGACTGAACACTGAACCCTCGCCACTGGGACCTGCGATGCCCAGTCTTCTCGGGATGGTCACCCCCAGAAATTTTGACACTCACAGAGCAATTGAGTGTACAACAGCATTAGAGACATTAACCGACTTATTATGGGCATTGTAGGGCAATCTGATGATAGTAACTGCGCACTTCTTTCTTCTGTTCTCCCTTTTTTCTTCTTTTACTTTCGGTCAGTAGCTGTGGTAAGAATAGACACTTTGAGTGCGAGCACCATGGCAATAGTAGAAGAGGTGACTATTTGTTTAGAATTGCTCCTGTTGAGCCTGCAACCTCATACACTGCATAACCTGGAGATGTCTGGGTTCAGTCAGCTGTCTAATTCCTCAAACACAAAATGAGGAAGGTTGACAGGTAGGTATTGGTGTAGGATAGGGACACTGGCAATCACAGTGGTCGCTCCAATAAGCAGTTTCATTACACTGCCCTATCTCCTGCTGATCTGTGCCTCTTGCAGAGGCGTTCTCACCTTCATGAACACGGCCTCATCTTCTCATGGTGTAGGCCCAAACCTCTGCTAAGTGAAGGATTTTCTTGGCAGTGGAAAGCATGCTTCCACAGCTGGACTGCACACAGGGGCAATAGACTTAGACATCACTTCTGAAAGCAAAAAACCAGGAGAGAAGCAAGAGTGGTGGCTCAAGGGACAGCTTGGCTGGGGGAAAAGGAGGGATTTTTCTCTTCTGCTATGGAAGACCTGGAACAAAAGAATGAAACAGCCAGTCTACACCCTTCCAGACTCTGGCTCTCCTAAGGCCTGGTTATGCTAAGGAGACACCAGTGCAGTGGGTTTCTCCCATAGTCATGAACACACACAGCAGAGGGGATTAAAAATTGATGCTAAACTACATGGTTTGGTCTGAAGTGACCAAAGAAATTCAAGACTTGGCATTGGCATGTTTGGTCAGGTGGTCTGGCTGAGAAGGGATATGCCGTTGTCAAGAAATGTGATCTGAATTGCAGGAAGTGATGTGTGAAAGGGATGGAACTACCTAGATGCAGCTATTGTTTAACAACACTTAAAGCAAGAAAAGCCTTTAATCTCTGGGAGCTGGAGGCTTCACTTCTCCTTCCCATTCCTATAGAGCGTTAGGGAACTGGAGAAATCTACTTTAATTTTTGAGCTGACCTTTAGGCCACCCTCACCCAAACCAAGTTGCATGAGCCAGTCCCATCTCTGTCACACTCCATGGAGCACACAAAGCCACACACAAAGTACTTATACTTTACCCAGATACCTTCCTTAGCTCCATCAAACATCAAAAACTTTCTAGGGGTTACTCTTCTCATTAGATAAATTTGGCTCCACTTGTGGGCTGTGATAGGAATGTGTAGCATGCAGGAAATTTAGGACAGCTACCAGAGATTCTCTGCTGTTCAAATCTTGCATGGCTGCACAAATACAGTACAAAGAGCAGGACTAAAGCACAAACAGGGGGATATCCCTGTTATCCCATAAAGCCACTCAGCATGAAGGGGCTGCAGGAACCAGGATAAGTGTTTGTAGTACAGGTGATGGGCCCCTGCAGACTTTACAGTAGCTCAAAAATGAACGTGGTTAAGATGCTCTCTGTTAGATCCAATAGTCAACTGTGAAGACACATCTAGGTGTTTTCAGGGTTAAAACACACTCTGGGGTTCACAGCCATTTTCATTTGCATCCCCACAGCCTTTCCTGTGAGCAGAGGGAGCACTTGTGCATGGCAGAATTTGCAGGAGGATCGATGCAAGGCGCATTCACCCAGCCACCCTGAGAAGACTTTGTGGCTTTGGCCCTTTTCCAGGAAGGGAGCTGGAACAGCATGGTCTAACCCACTGGAGAGCACACAGAACAAAACATTATTAACAAATACACCAAGCAAGAGGCCTGCATGTAGCTTCTTAACTGCTCACTGGGCAACACTTGATTGGGTGAGAGTAAAATCCAGTGCATCTGCCTGCGGATGAGGGAAAGGGGAGAGTCTGGGAATGAACAGACCCCCCTATGCAACCTGCTAAAGACTGATGAAGTCAGACGTCACCTATGACGTGCTGCAACATGTTGTCCTTTCAAGACACGGGGCTGATGAAAACCCCGAAATGAAGTGCTGGCTTTCCTTAATTCATATTTGTATCCTGGAGTGAATAAAGTGGTCTAAATTGGGGATGTAAAAACTTTGAGAGTTGATCCCATGAAGACTCAAGCCATGGTTTTTAGACATTTGCTGACCTATCAGCCTAGAGACATGCCAGCCTTGCCCACTTGTTTCCATGTTGTCATCTCTCCTCTACTATGATTAAGGCTGTGAAAATGAGAGGATGAACCAGCTGGCAGACCTGAGCCAACCAAAAATAATTCAGCAAAGACAGAAGCTGATTATTTTCCAGCCAGAGGAGTCTCTCATTCTAATTCATCAAAGAAATGATGGTGCAAGTACAGAAAAAGGAGCAGTGCTGAGATGGGACAGCTATTGCACAAGTCATCTTCAGCACTGTAAAGCTTAAGTGCAAGTTCCCCATATATATTTGAGGTTTGGGGTCCCATAAAGGAAAGCTGAGAAAGTAAAGCTGTGGATGAAGGACAGCACCTCTCTGGTGCTTTCACTATGCCTGCTCAGAAATAAAGTTTAAAGAAAGCAGGCACTGAATTCTTCCCATTCTGCATGAGAGATGCAAGAAGAATGGGAGTGAGTGTTAAATCAGCAGAAAGACAGGTCCTCCCCTGGCAAAGTGATGCTTGGCAGCAGTTCTGCTGAGCAAAGTGCTGTTGTGGGCACAGGAAGGTGTACAGAGCTCCTTTTCTGGATTGCATCTCCAATACTGGGCTCTCAGAGCTGGCAAAGGGGTGACTGTCTCTGCTGCACCTCACAGACGTGTGGCAGGTAGGTCAGGGCTTGAAGACTCCTTGCTACTCCTCTCCCTAGTGTGGACCCTACATCTCTCCTGGAAGCTGTGGACAAAGTAGGGTAAAGCCTATGTGGTAACAGCAAGTTCTGGTTTCATGAAGAGGTCACATCTCTTGGCCAGTTCCCCTCAGCTCCTACAGCAGCAACAAGGATGTCCCCTCAAAGTTGTCTCAGCTCTCCGCATCCACAAGGTATAAGAATGACCAAGCTAGTTGAGATAGGACAGTGGGGCTAACCTGCCTGCCCAGAGCTGGCCATACAAAGGCACTGCAAGGGCTGATCTGTACGAGCACTGTGCCCCTAGCACTGTCTCAGGGACAGGTAAGCATGGCTCTGTGACCATGCTGGGTGTGCCTGTAGCAAGTTCAAACTCAGAAGGCAATACATTCATTATTTTTGGTCCTCTAAAGACTCAAGTAGGTTGCAGATTGGGCTTTGAGACCTTCTTGGTAAGCATGTCACCTAAAAACTTACTGTTGAAAGCAATGAAGAAGAGCTATTGAATTGATCTCCACATATGCATGATTTCAGTAACTGGAGGCTCTACACGACAGCCACCATGCCTAAGCTTTAATTGAACCTTTGCTCTTAGCAAAGCCCAAAGAGCAAGGCCCTGTAAAGGGAGCTTTAAGATTTCCTCAATTTAACCAAAATATTCTGCAGCCCATTTAATACTACATTATGAAGTTTTATCATAAATAATTAACACTGAACTACAACTGACATTATGAAGCATGTGGTTGGCTCATTTAGTATCTTCTAACAGTCAGTCATTCACCAAGGTGGGGGAAGTTACACAGTCATCATGGCAAAAATCAACAATTTCCACTAGCAAGAGCCTGACTTAATCCAACAGATTCTGGTGCAGAGCATGACAGCTGCTTAACAGCTCCCTGGAACGATACAGTATCATGAGACACAACACAGGAGAGGCAGAATGTGGTCCCAAGTACTAAACAGGGCAGCGTTCAAACACATCTGCATCCATCTTCGAATACCAAATGCTTTTCCTTCATAGTCAGCATGAACTATGTCCTCAGGATGCTCATCGCCATGTTTCCTTCTCATGGGACTCCAGGTGTCAGATGCAAGTTTCCCCTACACTCATTATTAGCTCCTGGTGTTTTCAGCAAGAAGTCTAGACCAGAGACACATTCCTAGCAATCTGCCTGTGTAAATTTACCCTCAGTCCTGCCTGGCATTGGGAGTCTGCTCGCTCCTTGCTCCTCAGTGCCAAGCAGTGGTGTGTACTCCTTGCTGCACTCCACAGCTGGCTACGTTTTTTGCCGACAGGTAGAGAGGCTCTCAGAAATTTGGCTTTCTGCAGGGTTAGTACTACATGGAATCATTGCCTCCATTTCAAGGTAACGGAGAACAAATTTTGACCCAGAGCTTATAAAAAAAAGAGGAAATTTCAGTAGAAAAGAGATAGTGTCGTGTAATTTGGTATCATGAGTACACCCGCCACAAGATACAGAGAATACAACAGAGTATCTCCAGCAGGATATCTCCCTCCGAACCCTCACAGCAGGTGTGCACTTCCTGGGGATGGAAGTGTTTGTCCACCAGCAGCACAAAGATAGCAAACACATGACGTTCTGTGGAAAACAGTTAACTCTGGTGGGTGACCTGCTTGTGCTGAATTAGTCAGGGCTGGAGAAGTGACCTCAAGTGCTACCGGTCAGGCTGGTTGCACTGCACAGCTGCTGGGTGCTGCGCACAGCTGTAGAGCAGGAGATTCCTGTGATTTTATCTATGGAGTACACCAACATCTAATCTATTTGTTCTTCCCTCTTTAAGCTGTGTTGTTTAATGAAGACATACAGGCATCACATTTGAAAACACACCTAGATTTGAACCAAACAGCACAGCTGGGATAAGAAAAAAATCCATGTGAGAAGCTGGAGGTTAGTCAGCACTACCATACACTGGCTGCAGGAGGGACTTACAGCGCTAAAACGTAAGACGTGCTGAGCAGACCAGCCTGCAAGGGTGAAATCCAGGCAAAGACAATTAAAGCCTCTCCAGGAAAAGTCATCAGAAGCCATTAGCTCTGTACACAGACTGTACTCCCTCCCCAGCTCCCTGCAAGGAGACTCTGGTTTCTAAGGGGAGAGACTGGAGTCTGGGACTCTTTGGGGGTTTCTGCTGTTGCTGGGTCTTGCTGACCCTGTCCTACAGAGCATGACTGAAATGGAGTAATCAATTTGGCATTCCTAATCTGTGGATCCTAAATGCAGATTTCACTTGGGATCCCCAGGTGTAAAGCACAAATACAAATAAGTAAAAGAGACCTCCCATACTGAAGTATTAATCTCAGTGTTAAGAACCAATTCAAACTCATTCTGGAATCGTTGTGAGAAATAGAGATGTGTATAGAGCAATACTCTCCTATGGATTGTAAGGCTCATCAGTAATTTCCTCCTCGAGTTAGATGCTCAGTTTTAGGGAAGAACATGCTTTTGCTTCATTATTTAGCCAGCAGTCATGTGCAATGAGACCAGGGAGTACTTTTCTTGGAGCTGACGATGAATGAGGCAGATTCTGCTTAGTAGTTTTATACAAGAGTTGCTGTGTGCATCCCTGATAAAAAAGCTCTGCAAAGCAATCTCACATGTAGCAGCTGGATAGTCACAGAATAGTTAAACATGACTTTGTACACACACACACACAAACTTTTTTCTTGTGAAACTAAGGCCTTCCTTACTTGGTATAAATAAAACATCATCCTTAGTTATCATTTTCATATTTCTCAGAGAGCACTTATTTTTCTTGAGCTACTGAAAGTTTTACTGAGGTATTGTGGATAAAATATAGATTTTATCCCTGATCTCTCAATCTCCTGATGCCTAATGTTTCTGAAATCTCACAGGAGCCTCTCTATTCAGTGATCTGAAGCTAAGTCCTACAGCTTTCCTTAGACCTTATGGCTGAAACAAGTATAGGTGTCCTAGGAGTATTCCCACAAGGCTTCAGTGGGATTGCTAGCTGGTGGAGTATTGTTATTGCAGGTAAGACCTGAGGTGAGATCAAGACCTCAGTATTTGTGTAGGAAAAGCAGCAGATTAAATTGCTTGAAGTGTTTCCTTAACATATTTTAAAAAAAATCTTATTGCTTTATTGGAACCTCTTATTCTCACTGGCACTATATACCTATGTACTGTGTCTCTGGCCTTATTAGAATCAAATGTTAAACCTGTAGGTGACTGCAGTAAGCAGTGAGCATTTGCATTACAATGCAATGCAGTGAGCATTTATTTGCTCATTTTCTTTATTTCCCTACACTAACCCTTGGCTTGTGTAGGGATATAGTAGTGTAGTTGTAATCAAAAGCCAAGGCAGGCTGCAATGCCACATCTGTCTTAACCTTCCTCTTGCAAGGTCACCTCCCCCCAGGCTTTCCCTCTGCCCTGAATCCCTATAGTTCTTCTACCCTCAGACATATTTTCTCCCTCTTTCTACTGAAAGCGCATCACCAATTTACCTCTGCATCCTAATACCCACAGCACTGAAAGACCTTGCCTCACCCGGTATACCCAAACGGTGGTGCGTGCTTACATAGGAGGACGTGATCCTACAGCCCCTGCTCAGACAAAATTCCCCAGGCTGGGCGAAGAGCTCGGGGGCTGGTAGAAGCCGAGCTCCCCTCTCCTTCACAGTCAGCCCTGGGATTTGTCCTTAATACATGAAGTGGCCTGCCCCATTTCCCAAACTCTTTCCACAGTCAGCTCATTGAGAATTTTCTTCCTGCGCTCCCCCTCAAGCCCAGCTGTCCTCCTCTCTGCTCAGGCACCTATGAAGTCTGTAATTACTGCTTTACTCCTTTTTCCCCTGTAGTGGAACAGAGCCTACTTCAAGCACTGGCCTCTTTAAAAATACATCTCCTCTGCACCGCACTAAAACACATAGAATAATAGAAGAGAGTCCATCAGCATGGGCACCCTTTACCTGTATGACTTTCAAAGGCAGGAATCTTTTAAAGAACATGGGAGGATTTTCTCTCCTCCAGACACAAACTTGAGCACAAAGCTGCAACATGCTGGAATTTTAATGGGTGGGTTCATGCATTCCTCTTCTATCTCGAGGGCTGGTCAGTGACATGTATGTAGACTGGAGAGACACCAGTGGAGTCAGTCAATGCCTACTGCTGTATCTGGGGGTTGACAGTGTTGGTGACCTTCCCTCATGCTTCTACATTTCCTCAAAAGCCCTGCATGATGCTTAGAGCTACAAATTCCAGTCACAGAGTTTAGGGATGGAGACATGGTGGAGATCCAAAGGCAGGAGCTTGCAAAATGCTCTCAAGGGGATCCCACTGTTAATCCCCATGCATCCTGGCCATTAGCAACCTCTCTTATCATTTTTCTCTTCCCAGGTGGAGAGTCAAACCCTTGGTGGTGTGATACAGTGCTGGAGGAGGAGATATGCTGGCACTGTTTAACCACCTGTGGCCCAGGAATAACAGGTATCTCCTATGCCTGTAAGAATGAAATATTGTGAAAGTAATCTGATGCAGTGCATCTGTTATGGTCCCAAAATTGTTCAAAAAAAAAAAGAAGGATAATGCTTTCCCCCATATTTCTTCTTTTCAGGTACATCTGCGTGTGTCTGGAGTTGCCAGCCTTAATTCATCCTATATCTATATTCATAGATAAATTTAGGCATATTCTTACATGTTTTAAGGGTTGATGAGATGAACATGCTGGCCTGGATCCTTCTAAATATATGCTGAAGCCTCAAGAGATCAATACCTGAGAAGCAAGCACTGCATTGCAAGAGAGGTCCTTGCTGTAGGGCCACCAGCACTTCCTTTTCTGGACCCACACCCTAGTCCTGCAGACCATCTTTCTTCAGGAAGACTTGCAGTACTAGGGGTAGGGCTCACCTCTGCTGAACTGTTATGTATCCATTTGTAGATGTCTCTACCTGAGCTCATCATCTAACATCTTCATGATCTTTAAGACGCCTTTAGGGCATGAGTCACCTGTTTTATTTCAAAAGTCAAATTCAGAAAGAGATTAACTGCATTGGCCACTCTTCATTGACCATAGCTGAAGCCTAGACGTCACTCACCCAGTGCATTCACCTGTGCTTTCTTGCTTTGGTGACCCCAGATGTGTCTATATCTGGGCTCAAATCTTACCTCTCACCATGAGTGACTTAGCTACTGTCTGATGCTTTTAAGCTCCCAGATGAATGATCTCCTGGCTGGAGTGCTGGGAGAAGATAAAGGACTTGTCCCATCCCAGTCTGTCCCATCTGCTTAGAAGTAGCAGGAAAAGCAGATAGCCTTAGAGGTGAACTTCCTGCCAAAGCTGTGGATTTGATAAAACTCAAAGTCTTGTCCTATATCAAACCTCAAATGAAAAAAGATGGCAAGAGTTGAGTCTTCAGTTCAATCAATATACCCTTCATTTAATGCTATTTTTGCTGTAGAATCATGGTTCAGGGGCTTTGCCCTCCAGGAACAGAGAGAAAGAAAGGGTAGGAGAGTGTGCAGGTGTCTGAAAGTCTCTGTGAGAGTGTGATATCTGTGCATGTCTGTGTGTGCTTGCTGCCTGTGAGTGCAATGTGCAATACCCATCTGCTGGTGTTCCTGTGATACCTCTGCGCACAGGCGTGTGCCTTTCTGATCCTTCTTCCAAAGCTCTTGTCTGCTCTTGCCTTGCAGTTTTCTCAGTCTCTGCCTGCACAGCATGCACTGCAGAGAGGCTCAGCTCAGAGGGGTTTGGGGCCCATTTACATTTCAGCCTGAACCTCAGGGCCTGTGCATGCTGCTTCAGAAGAGAGGCACGTGGAAGCCCCTTGGCAACAAGGGCAGACTCCCAGGCCATCCAGCATCTCCAATCCGCTAAGTTTCCCCTGACTTTCACACAATGGAGAGCAAGTAGTAGAAACTCAGCAGCGAGAGTAAAAGAGCAGAGACCCTGAAGCATGAGGCAAGGAGAGCAAGGAACCAGGACTTGAAGCTCTCCCTGAGCTTTCCTTGTCACCCTCTCTCCTGGCTCCCAGCCCCACTGCTGGGAGGAAAGACCAGTGGCTGTTCCCTGAGCTGTGGCCAAGAAGGTTCAGGAAGGGAAGCCAGGCTGCTGCAGGAGCAGTGGCCAAAGGGGCTCTTCTCCACCTCCTCTTGGACCCTCCCACTTATGCAACCCGTGACCCAACACCCATTCCTGACAGGAGCAATTCCCAGGTCACCGTGCCTTGCTCCAAGCTCAGTCTTGCCCAGTCCCCACATGTAATTACTTTGCAAGCCTTGTGGGTACTCCTAGAGCCACTGTCCACCCAGCAGAACCCTGACAACCCCCAGCACCCTCCCCAGCTAGAGGAGAACCCAGGTTGTGTCTCCCACTGCTGACTGAGTCTGCCCCTTGTGTGCCACCTTTTGCTCTAGTCCCCAGTGGGTCCCCCCTTACCTGGCAGCCAGCAGTGCCCTCCGGGGACATGGACTATGCTGTCGCTGCCCATGGCAGAGCTGCGGGTGGCCCAGCCTTGCTCCAGCTCCTGAGCCGAGTGCACATTTGTCTAAGCGCTTTGCATTTGTGAGTGGGAAATACCGACTCGCCTTTTTATGATCACGGGTGATAAATATTGCATCGTTTGCCTCACAAACTTTTAAGAGCAGCAGCAGAGTGGCACTTGCAAGCTGCTGGCTCCGAGCACGGACACCGGCAAGGCACGGAGGCCCTGTGCCTTCACCACGGTCTGGGCAGGATTTGGGTGCTCTCCATTTCCAGTAGGAGCCATGCCGGGAGAGCCACTCCGAGGCAGGAGCAGCAGCAGCCTGGAGTGTGTTATGTCTGCAAGGGAGAGCTGGGGAGGTGGGGAGAGAGAACAGGGCCCAGCTAATGCTGCACGGAGCTGATTCTCCAAGGCCCCCCCGGGCAGCACTCAGCATCCAGCCTTCATTAAAATTTCATGGCCAGCACTTGGCCAAGGTCTATTTATGAAAATGCGCTTTTCGCTTCATGGAAAAAACGGGAATGAAGCGAAAGAACAAAGGCGGGGAAGGGGTTTGCGAAGCGCCCGTGTACGGATCGGCGCGGCCGCAGCTGCGCGGGCCGCGGGGCCGCCCGGGACCGGTGCGGGGCT
>VZSV01000011.1:3419939-3449409 GCA_013398735.1 Nothocercus julius | reverse complement strand
CCGGTTACCGGCGGCGTGGGAGGGAGACCGTGTCCCGGTTACCGGCGGCGTGGGAAGGCGGCCGTGTCCCGACCCCGGTCGGCGGTCCGGGAGCTGCTCCTGCTGCTCTCCGCCGTCAGGGCGGCTCGGGGATTGCTGCCTACCCGGGTGGCGAGGCTGCCTCACTCCACTATGTCTGGCAGCTTCTCTCTTTACTTTCCTCTCTGTTTCGGCTTTTTTTTGAAGCCCTTGCTCCCCTTCCCTCACCTGCTGTGCCACTCTTCGTATTTTTTCCCAATAAAACTATGACTTCCAGAGCGACTTGTCTTGCTTCGTCCCGCGCCAAAGCGGGAGCCCCGGCGGCGGCCAGCCGGGCTCGGCACCGGCGCTGCAGCCCCGGGTGGCGGGTCCCCCTCAGCCCACCCGCCCGTCCGCCCGTGCACTTCCTTCAGGGACAGCACGCCCCGGCTTCCCCCGTCCCGCCGGGACTTGTGTTTCCGGGGAAGTTGTAAAGCGAAATCACAAAGCTGAGAGACAGGGAGGACAAAACAGGGGTGGGTGTGCTCTGCCCGCGCCGGGGGGGACAGTCACCCAGGGAGAGATTCACCCCCGGCCGTTACGGCCCCATTTCTAAGTGATTTTATCTTGGTTTGGAGGAGGCTTCGATGCATTAGGCTGAGATCGGTGGCTGCTAGAGACAAAACTCGAGGCGTGTAAAGAGCAAGGAGCTGGCAGGTGAAATACACCTTCTCCAGTCGGCTCAGGATGCTTTTTCATCCCTGGATCAGGGCAGCCGAGGTTTCAGGACCCGACTGGTAGGATTGCCCCTCCCTGGAGAAATATCCCTTCCCCGCACTCGTTTAAGGGCGAGAAGCAGAGACTTCCCCGCCGCTTTCCATCTGCCCGACCCGTGCAAACGAATTTAGCCCAAAGGGACAAGGCCGGGACCTCCAAACAAACTGCACCCAGGGAGCAACATGTGGCGGCTTCAATCGGTGCAATTCCGGCTGATTTCGGTCAGGGAAGTGGCTCTTTTACCCTCGCCTCCAAACCAGCTCGGGTCACTCATGGAGTGCGTGGAGCGGCGGGAAGGTCCTGAAGTACAAGCGGACGGGGGGGCCTTACCGGCTGGACGGGGTCGGGCGTCCGAGGAGGGACAGGGGGCGCTGGGGACCCATTTCCCGGGCGGCCCGAATCCGCACCCGGGGCCGCGGCTCCGGGTCCCGGCGGGGCGGGCAGCGCTGGCAGGAGCCGCGTGGCCGCCCTTCGTTTCGTTTCGCTTCGTTTCGTTTCATTTCGTTTCGTTTCCTCTCTGTCCCCTCGTGGGAGAGAAAAGCCGAGCCCCACAGGAGGGTCATGGAGGAAAACAGCGGCAGCGCAGCGAGCGGCACCGGGCGCGCCGAGCCGAACGGCACCGGGACCCGGAACCCCGCCGCTCCCGGGGCCGGGGAGCCCCGAGGCCGCTCCCGGGCAGCTCCCGGGAGTCAGTTACTCCACGAGGCAGCAGAGTGAGGTAAAACGTGCATGATTTATTTGAAATGCTGCAGCGTACACGGACACCAAATTTCATTCAGCACACACCCAGCGAAACGAAATCTCGTTAAAAAAAAAATAAAGAGAGAAAATAATTAAAAATAAAGGAAACGGAGGCATATTCCTCTAGTAAATATGCAAAGAAAAAAAAAAAAAGTATTCTTGCCTTAGAAAGTGCAGAGTTCACTATTTGCAAAGGCAGCCGTCGCCGTGGCCGCTCCGGCCCCCGCAGCCCAGCTCGGCCAGTGCCGCTGTCGCGGAGGCACCGCTCCTGCAAGCCCCAGTGCCTTGATTGTCGAAGCGCAGGTTTCATACAGTGAAATCATATGGATGCCGAATAGTTTAAGTGAAACCAAAGCAAAACAAAACTCCATTTTCCCCAAACAAACCGTGACTCCAGGGTCATGCCAGACTTTTTTTTTCTGTTTTGTCTAAATTTTTTAAATATTTTTTTCCTTATTTTTCTCTTTTTTTTTTCTTTAATTTAGCGATGAGGTAGAAACAGAAAAGCTATTGCAAAAATGCAATGGATTTGTTGGGAGTGGAGGATAGCGAACCAAACCATGCAAGTGCGTGTGTGTGCGTGTGTGGAAGTGTGCGCGGGGACCCTCGGCAGCGAGCGCAGGGAAGCAGGGCTGGTACCTCCGTATTTACAGCCGTCTGGGACAGCTTTGAGATCTCTCTCTTTTTTTTTTTTTTTCCTCTCTTTTTATATTTTTTTTCTTTTTTCTTTCTTTCTTTTTATTTTTATTTTTTTTTAAAAGAAGAGGATCGGGCACCGAAGGATAGGCAGCCCCTATCCAGCCAGGGAGCCAGGAAGGGACAGGGCGCTAGAACAAAGACCTGCCCGGGCTCTCACCATCCCTGCTCAGGCTTCGGGCATCCCTGTACCTCCCCCCAGGCCTTTCATTTTATCTTTTCTTTTTTTCTCCTTTTTTTATTTTTCAGTTTTGTCTACAAAAGCAAGTCTGTACCAGTCATAACAGCGCGGCCAGTTGGCCTGGGGATGAGGAGTAGACACCAGGCTCCAGGCTGTTCACTTTGCTTTGGGCAGGTTTCCTTTTTCAGGTTTATTATTCCTTTTTTTTCTCTCTCTCTTTTCTTAATAACAAACAAACAAAAAGCCCGGCCTGTTCTGGAGGAGCTGGCACCAGAGCCATGCTGGGCTGGCTGGGGGGCCAGGCGCTCCCCCCACCAGCCTCCCAGCCCCTTCTTCAGTAGGTGGCAGAAAATTTCATCCTTTTCTGCTTCTGTCTCTGATTGCAAAACCAGACCCGCACCACGTTCTTCTTCAAGTCTAACTTCTCGGCGATGGCAGCAATTTTCTCTGAGGAGGGCCGCGGCTGCACAGCAAAGTAGGCCTCCAGCGACCTTTTTTCTGGGGCGGCGATGGAGGTGCGCTTGCGTTTCTTGTCTCCCCCTGTGTAGATCTCTGGTTTGGTCATTTTCTCCCTCTGGGCCCGCTCTGCCTCCTCCAACCATGCTTCCAGGATGGGCTTTAGGGCCACCATGTTATTGTGGGACAAGGTGAGTGACTCAAACCTGCAGATTGTGCTTTGGCTAAGGCAGCCTACCCCTGGGATCTTCAGGTTTGCCAGTGCGGAGCCCACATCAGCCTGGGTCACCCCCAGCTTGATCCTCCGCTGCTTGAAGCGCTCGGCGAAGGACTCCAGCTCCCGTGGGTCCGTCTCCGTCTCAGGACCAGAGATGACAGCATGGGAAGTGAGGCCGTGGGGGTGGGACATGTTCATAGGCTGGGAGTGGTGGGCCATGTGGTTGATGGCCGACATGTGGGAGTGAGGGTGCGAAGGTGTGGAGCCCACATCAGGGCCTGGCACTCCTCCAAGTGGGATGGCAGAATTGAGGTGGTCCAGGAGCTCGCCATCCAGGCCCTGTGAGGGCTGGTGGTGGTGGTGGTGCGGATGGTGTGTGGTGAGCACGGACGGGTGGTGCAGGTGCACGGAGGATGAGGTAGGAGTGCAAGACACGCTGCTCATGGTGTGGTAGGTGGCATCCGGCTTGAAAGGGTGGGTTTTCTGCGATACTATATCCACAGCGGCCAGAGCCTCAGCACCTCGCAGCAAGGTCTCATCAAAGCCCGCAAAAATGTTACCTTGGATCTGGAAGGAGTGGGAGAGGAACAAAAACAAACCAAAAGACCAGGAGAAGATTAGAACGTATGCATTACTTCAGAGATCCTACTCTGCTCCTCGGCAGCACCCGGACCAGTAAGACAAACCAAGTTCAACCCTCAGCCAAGAAGAACATCGGGAAGGGGGTGTCGGGCCCCAGGCACCCCCCTTTCCTTTGAAACGACCCCCCCTCAAGAACAGGCAATGTGGAGGGAGGACAGAGCCAAGCAGGAGTCCGGCAGAGCCTCTGCTCCACTGGCTCGCACAACGGAGTTGGGCAAGACATCCGGGACCGACATGGTACGGCTGCTGTTCCACAAGCCCCGCTCCCTCTCGGGAGCCCCTGCCCGACAAGCTGCCATAGCAGAGAACCCCAAAGCCCATCGGTCTCATCTCCAAGTAACTCGGGGGCCGGCGCAAGACGGGGCGCACGAACAGGCTCGGCGCCTTACCTGGGGGGCGGGAAGGCAGGCTCTGCGGATGGCTTCGGAGCTGCTGTGCAGGTGCGGGTACTTGGGCTCGTGCAGGATGGGGTGCATGCTGAACGCCTGCTTGCTGTTCATGGACATCATGGTGCGAGCGGGGCGGCGCGGGGGCTGCCCGGTGCGGGGGCGCGGTATTGTCTGCCGCCGCCGCCCGGCATCGCGGGCATTATAGGCCGGCCCCTCCGCCCCCCCGCGAGATCATTGGGCGAGAGGCGGTAGGAACCGCCCCCCGCACCGCCCCCCGGGCAGTGATCTCACCCCCCCCCTTCCGTCGGGGTCCCCATCCCCAAAACGGTGCTTCCCCCCCCGAAATGACCTCGGACCTTCCCGGCCCTGAGCGGCCCCGGGACTCCCTGTCGGGGCTTGGGTGTCCCCAATGTCCCAGGCTCCCTCCCCAGGTCTCCGAAGGAAGGAGTTCCCAGGCTTAAAATTCATCCTAAGAATGAAATAACGAGAAGTTAAATCAACTTTTATCTTTTTATTTTTTGCTGCTCTTGGATGAGCAGGACTTGGCTTGATCTTGGCTTACCTGGCTTAATCGCACGTGTCCTCCTGTCAGTGCAGCCACAGGGGATCCATGTCTGCCTGTCCGTCTGGCCGCAGCCTCCCTTCTCCAGCCCGCCACTGCCTGCCGGTGCCTCAGCAGTGCGGTCCTTCTTCCTCAACACCTCCCAGTCCATGTTTATCTCCACGCACTCCCCTGCCCAGGGCATCGCCCTCTCTTCCCCACCCTCTATCTCCCTCCCTGCACCTCCACTTGGATCCAGCCGCTGTCCAAGTGCCGTGGGCGGAGGTGAAGGCTGGTGCTTCCCTCTGCTCTGGCAGCGCTTAGGCAGATGAGAGCTCCGACACGCAGCAGCGCTGAAGCCAGGGGAACGGCAGATGGGTGCTGGTCCCCGATGCTGTCTAGAGAGGGGACGGCAGCTGTTGGGATGGAGAAGAAGGTGCCTGGACTTGTTCAGAGTCAAGTGACCTCTCCAGGGAGCAGCAGGGGTTTATTCAGCCCAGAAGAGCCAGCCCTAGCAGTCTGTACGATCCTGCTGCTCTCAGGGTGTGGAGGTGGAGACAGGGCAGTGCTACACAGTTTTCCTGGCCCCTCTCCCACTCACCCTCTAGCTTTACTGTATGCAGTCTCCTCTGTGACATCCCTGCTCACAGGTCTTCTGCTGGGCACCATGGGTCTGGCAGGGCCAACAAGTGTCAAAAGGAAATGGAAAATCTAATCTAATCTCAGTCTTAGCAGAAGTGCCCCAAACAAGCTGCTAGCTCAGCTCTGGGCATGTGCAAATAAAGGTCAGATCCAGCAACAGGAGCAGTTGACACCGGACAGGTTTGTGCCCAGATTTGCACATGCATGTTCAGAGAGAAGGCTGTTAAGCAGCCAACCTGCCCCTGCACAGGGACAAAGAGGAAGCCCCTCAGGAGCCCCCTGGGTGGGAGAACCACATCAACTCTGTGTTGCTGCCAGAAAAGCTCTCTCCAAAGACCTGATAGATCAGAGAGGGCCCATGTGCAATCCCTGTGAACAACAGTCCACACAGCCCTTTCTGCTCGTCAGAGCATCCTCTACACACACCAGGGACCTCTGGTCCCAGTAGAGTGATGCTCTCTGACTATCCACAGACAGGAACAGGCAGGATCCGTGGAGTCTTTCCGCCCTCTGCTTTCCATCAGCACAGCTCTGAGTCACAGTCTCCCCTCTGCTGCTTGCAGCAACTGCAGCATTAGGTGACGGGCAGAGACAAGCTGCTGCCAGAGAAGTTCACTGGAAGCTTTCTTTGCACTTGAGGCTGAGGCAGAATGATTGCAAAGGGAAATTGTTCCTCTTGGAGAGTCTGCCATGTGCCCAGCCACTTTCTCTGCTCTTCACATAAACAGCCCATACTCTTGCTAACTCTCAGGCCTGCCAGGAGCTCTTGTTGGGTGGCTTGGTCTTTCTTTTCTTCTGCTGGGTTCTTCCTGGTGACCCCCTCCACTCTTGGCACACAGACCATCTCTTTTTATTCCTGTTCATTCACTCCATTCCAGTAGATCAAAGAAAGAAAGCTGGAGAGATCAGTTCAATCCCTAGCTCTAGAATTAGCTCTTCTTGAGGGAACAAACATTATGACAGGTTGATTTTTTTCCAGCAATGAACCACCTCCAAACCCTGCCTTCGAGCATGTTTGGGGACCCCAGTGACTAGACCTGGGCATGCTCTGCTTCTGCCCACCCTGCAGAGAGGCACCTGGGGAAAATCAGATAAGACTCCTCCTTCAGCAGCTCAGCAGGTAGTTTTCTGCATCTTCAAGAAGCCAAGACCTGAACTCAGAGCCTGAGGACAACACATGGCAAGCAAGCTTAGAAAGGAGCACAGAAATTCCTTTTCCGTTCTGATCTGATTTCCATTCCAAGTTCTGATCTCATTTCTCAACTTGTAACCACTGAAATGACCACAGGAGCAGCAGAAAGTTGTCTCAAGCCAATACAAAGATTCACCTAGCCCGGGATTCTGGGTGTTTGCCTAGGAAAAGTAGATAAGAAACAAGTGACAGTATTTCCTCCACATTTTTTTCTGTGCCTACCAGGGTTTAACAGACTTTTATTAACTGCCTCTCACAAATCTTCCTTTTTCCAAGCAGGCACTTGCTATACTCAATGTACCAGATGCCACTGGAAACTAATCTCAGAGCCTCCTCTCCAGCAAGGTCTATGACCAAGAAGCTCTAGCTCTGTGGCTTTGCAAAGATGACCCACAGTTTCTTCTCCAGGCTTTCTGCCTCTAGTGAGAAACACTTGCAATGCTCCTCCTAATCCCTGCGTTCACAATCAAAACCTCCTCAATGCAGACTCTTCAGAGGATCACCCTGCCTACCAGGTGGTTTGGTGCCTCAGGCAGTTGCCCTCAGCCTCTAGTTGCTTTTATTACCTAAGAAGGTGTCATTGCTCCTTGTTTACCTGAATGAGAGCTCTTTGACCCTCATGAGCTCTAATGGGGTCTGTGTGCTCTAGCTACCTGATGGCAGCGATTATCAGCTCCCAGTGCAATACTGACAGAGAAGACAGATATGGTTTGCCATCCTCCACAAAATGATCCATCTGAAATGGTGCACATGTGGCTTTCTCTGGCAGCATCCTGGCTGTCCCAGGGCCATGGATCCTGAAAGTACAGCTCCTTGGCCCTCCTGGGCTACTTGGCAGCTCTACATATTTCACCACTGTCTGTGGAAACCCTGGGGAGGATCCATCTATCAAAACTAAGATGTCCAAGGATTAAATGTTTCAGTCTCACCGGGATTTACATTTTCTGATGAAAATTGGTTTTGTCAGAAGATTTGTAAGATGCTCTACCTGCCATTAGACTGCGCATGGTGAGCACCGTGATGGTTTAAATTGCCTGCCTGCGTGCAGGAGGGTAATATTGAGCCCCAACATTTTTTTTTAAGAGTTGTGCTGAACTCTGCAAGCTGTTGTACTTCTGAGACAGACCCATGGCACTGAAGAGAACATTTCTACTGCACAGAATACTTACACCCATTTAAAATTAGTGTGAGGTCAGAAACAAGACTGCAGCGAGCTAATGTTATCTCCAGTGTTCTGACAAACGCTAGCGATACCAAAGATTCAAGAGAGGCTCGATGCTGTGCATTTCACCATGAAGAGTGGGGAACAGAATAAGAAGTCAAGGCATAGTTCAAAATATCATGATTTCAGAATGATCTGAAGGATGGGAGAGCCATATGGAAAGAGCTCCTGAGGCCAAGACCTGTTTCTTCATCTGAATAGTGCAGTGTATTTTAATGCACAGATCTAGCACTTCAGGTGTAAGCGGAAGAAATATCCATGCAGACCAACACTGAAAGCCAGCTTGTAAAAATCCTTATTAAAACCCCATGGAGCCTAATCGTGAAAGATAGCTTTTAATTAAAAAGTGCAACCATTCAGCCAAGTTTTATAGGGAGATTGCTACGACCCCAGGAGATGCCAACCAGCAATAGACTAAGCTTCTTCCGGAGGGAGGGATTTTTCCCATCCCTTGTTCTTAGCTGGCAGGGAACATCTCCGACTGTTTTAAATGGCAGCTTCACAAGTTTCCTGAGTGTGGTTTCTTCCATTAGGAAATGGGAACCTTTAACAGCTCACCCAGGCAGCAAAATTCCTCCACTCCATCTATTGCATTAGGAGCCTGGAGTTCTTGCTGCTCAACTCAGCAGAGTAGGGGAGAGAGCAAGAGAAAAGAAAATCCAGATGGGGCAAAGTGTAGCTCGACTTTTTAATACTAAATTATTTACAGTAAGTAAAATCGTGTGTGTCAATTGTGAAAAGAGTCCAATTTGTTTGATTTACATTGCAGGGGGGTGCCCTGGGGTAGGGGGTGTTTAACTATCTTCTCTAATGTAATTGCCTATGGCAGGCCGTTAAATATTTGATAGGCTGCCTGAGCAAAGTAAGGAACTTTGTCTGATATGCTCCCACAACCCTTTCAGTGTATCAAATGTATTTGCAGCCAGAGAGTACCTGAGCCCTTTCTATTGTGTAACTGGTGCTAAGTACTCTCCTTGCAAGCCTACATAGGCAGCAAAGGGCAGGTTTTACTCCACTTTTAAGGTGTGTTTGGGTTCTGTGGGAACCTGTACCTTCTGTGGAAAATAGGGGCTCTTCCCTAGCAGCAAGAGGTACTAACTCCCTGCTGCAGTTGGACCAGGCTGCCTGAGCAAATGTACCCTGCAGTCTCAGGAAAGTCTGCTCCTTGCAGATGCAGGCAAGCTCAGGCCTTTACTGCAAGATCATGATTACCAGGGTTGTGAGTGATAGGGGTACAAGGATATGGGAAAAGTTGCAGAGGAGCATATACATACCAGCTGCAGAGATGGACCACAAAATAATCTAAGTGTCTAAGGGAGCTCGTGCAGCCCATCCTCAAATCTGCTTCTTACAATGTTTTACTATGAGTGTGCAAGATGGATAAGTGCATTCAGGTATGACTGAGGACTGTGAAGAAAGATGTCCAAGATGCTCCTGTTCTCTTGGTCTTCCCCGTGCCCCATACATCCATTCCTTGATAGTCCTCCGGAGAAGGACATTCTGTGCCCACATTCTTCATCACGGCCACATTCAGGCCTATCACTATTTCCAGCAGTGCACTCAGGTCTGAAGATTAACTGGAAGTTCAGTGGTGGCCACTGCACACCTCCTGGCTTTTCCCATCGGAGCTTTTCCCATCAGCAATTCTGTTCCCAAGAAGACAACTGTCTCTGTGCCCAAGCGAAGAGGAGAAAAGCAAGGTGATTGACTAATGTGCTGCTGAGAAAAGCCTGGTAGTGATTACAGAGCCTGTTCCTGACCCAGAATCACCAGCAATAGGAGATAACTCCTGCTGCTTGATGAAATGCTGAAGGATGGGGAAGTGTCTCTTAATGTGATATCCTTTCAGGATCCTTTTGGTTCCAGAGTTATTCACATTTTTTTTTCCATTTATATTTGAAACACAACTAATGGCAGAGCCTCTAGAAAAGGCTTCCAGATCACCTTGTCCTCCACATGATGTCCCTCTCTTGGGTAGCTGGCCCAACCCATGGACATGCAAGAATGCAGCATGCAGAAAACACCTGCACCACTGGGAAAATCCGGGGTTGAATGAGAGATGAGTGGCCTCCTCCCTTATCAGGGAACTGGCTTAGTGACACCTGCACTGCACAAGACAGCTGGTAAGCCTGGGTCTCAGTCTCCCTTCTGTTTCCTAAGCAATCATCCTCCTTTCATTACAGTCGGAAAGTAGTTCAACAGGCCATTGAGGATCTCTAATGCATAGCCCCCCTTGCAGGACTCCTCACTGAGGAATAGCAGCAAAGACTCCAATGCATTACCTCCAGGAGTCACCGGGAAATAAGAAGCTGGAAAAAGATGCAAGGACAAGAACATGCCACCAAATACAGGACAAGCCTAATGCAGTTACAAGGAAGAAAACTTTAGCAGCAAAGAGGTAACAGCATTTCTGTTCACGCTGAGAAGCAACTCCAGCGTTTTCTGGCCTTGTGGTTACAACAGTCCAGGCAATGATGAATGCACCTGGAAAATGAAGATCTACTGAGAGCCACAGCAACTGACCCAGGTTCTGAGACAACTGAAATATATACCAGACAGTGTTGCCTTCCTAAAAACATACAGTGATAGCACTTTACTAACAGACACACAGTAAGGCATTTACACACCAAAGTAGTCTGGGCAGGTTCAGCTGTAATACTTGCTCCACCCACATAAAAGAATACAGAGCAGGCACCCACACAAAATTTTTGATGACAACTGCAAGATTGTTGATGAAGGAAAGGAAATGACTGTCCTCTGTCAGCTGCCCAGTTCTGAGCTTCTGTCTTGGCTTCGCCATGCATGCTGTGGGGTTGCTGATGCTATAGTCTGTTGATCTATTAGCAACAGAACCCTTTTGGGCTGTCCTTTTGCTATCATCCCTTTGTGGCCTGTCTGAGATGATGTGCGTGAATGCCAATGTCAAAGGCAGAGCATTGCCCTGTAGTAGGAGGAGGACTGGTAGACAGAGGAGGTGAGGGCAAGTGACACAAAAGCAGATGGCAGAGATACAAAGCCTGATAATGCCAATACCAGCAGGTGCAAACATGTCATTGCCTTTCTGGAGAGACTAGAACCAGAGACCCTAGTTCCTATCTGTCAGCCTGAGATATGCATGACAGGATTTTTCCCCTTGTTGACTAGGGCAAGTAGTGGCCATCATTGACTGCGATGTTCCACTGAAGCTAATAGTCAGAATTTGGACACCTATCAGCCGACACAATCACTGCAGGATTATTGTGCCTGGTGGGTCTGTGCTGCCTGGAGACCTTGGCTGATGCAGTGTGGAAGGCTGCCCTGTGTGGAAGGTTTCTGTCCTCTTGCAGCTGCCTGGGGAGGAAATCCCAAGTCCTTGTTTTGGCCAGCTCCACCAAGCCTACCCCTGCTTTGGGAGCATGCCTTGACAAGCAAAGGATTAACTGCCTTCCAAACCCTACCTGAAATGTTAGACCTTCAAGGAATAGTGCTGAGCCCAAGACCTCCAATACCTCTGGTATGGGGACAAGGTTTTGCAGCTCAGGTAACGCTGGAATAGATAGGGGAAAGTTCCAATCCCCATTCCTCTGTGATCAGTCTTGCCATTCCCTGAGAATTCCTAGAGGGCAGGAAATATCAAACCACCAGGCTGGGATGGTAAATATTTAACAAGGGGAACACCCCTTCTTTTCTCACTCCTCTCTACACACATATTCAGCCACCGCATCTCTTGTAGTTGGCAGCACTGACCATTCTTCCACTACCACTGACAATTTCCTTCTTCTGGCTACCCTCCATCACACTCACACAGGGTAGAGAAGCAAAGGGCATGGAAACTCAGAGATATTGGAGAAGACTGTAGCCCTAAATGAAAGATTGAGGTAGCCACAGACAGGGCACGCTGAGATTTTGGTAGAAGCATAGAGCATTAAACATGCTCATGACTGGTCTCCAGCCCAGAGGTGGAACAACATAGAAAAAACCAAACAAACATAAAAACAGTTCTTCCACTATTAGACAGCCTTGCTGGGGGCAAAATGTCTATTAGACATGGCCCAAGACTTACACTGAGCCCCAGACTGCACCTGCAGTTTGCTGTGGCAATGGTGGCAGTGTACCATTTGGTTCAGGTGAGAACACACCAGCGAGAGCACTAACAGTGCAAAGTTAAGGCAAGGGGGATCTGCATTGCCCTCTGGAAATGACAGACTCATCACGGCACCTCAGTCCTGTGCCAGGAGAGGTGTTTTCTTTAGGTCTTCTGCTCTTTGGAGGAGATACAGAGACATGGATTAATTTAGGTTGGAAGGGGTGTCAGGGGATCCCTAGTCAAATACCGTTCTTGAAACAGGGCCAGTTAGAGCAGGTTACTCAGAGCCTTCTCTAGTTGAGATTTGAATGTCTCCAAGGATAGAGATAGAGTCTCTCTGGGCCCCTGCTCTAGTGCTGGAGCGAGCATGAAGGGAGACTGTCAAGGAATTTAAACTACAAATGCAACCAAACCTTGCCTAGGGGTGTTGCATCTGCCTCATTTAGCATACAAACCACATGGGGGTGCAGAGGAGAGGACTCAGACTCAGCTGAAATTGGTACTCTAGGTAGATAGAAGCATGGGACACCTGCACCAGTCTGGGTGCACTGGGCTTGCATCTGTCCCCATATAGCCACAGATTCCCAGGAGATTTCTCAGAGTCGTGGCTGGCCATGGTTGGGAGACAGGAGTGATTTGGTCAAGATAAAGTAAAGGGGGAAGGAAGACTATCTGATGAGGCCAGGATGCAAGTGACAAAGACATGCTTTTGGATGGCAGCAAAGGAGGGCGGGCAACTTCATGGTGAATGGCACACAGTGAGAGCAGGAGGAGAGGTTGGCTAGGCTCCCAGGATCCAGAGAGGAAGGCTTCACACTGCTTGGCCCTGCAGGAATCTGAACTGATGCTCCAGGTCTCCTCAGGGCTTCCTTAGCCTGCTCCAGTGCATACACATCTGCCAACACTGAGGCTTTCTCTTGCTCTCCATCCCTCTCTGCTTGCTCCAGCTCTTACAGAAACCAGCTCTATTAATATCCCCATCTCTTCCTCTCGGCCCATTATTCTCCTGATGGCCCAAATTTCCAGTTAGCTCCTCTCCAAACTTAAACGATTGCTTCCCCCTCTCTACTCCCCCCTCCCACCTTTCCGAGAGATGATGTCACTGATGACCTATATTCTCCTTCCTCTTAAATGGCTGGCGCCGAGGCTATTAGATCCCTGCTGCTGGGCTGTGATTGGCTGACAGCCAGTCCCAACCTCACAAGTAACCACGGCAGGCGGTACACGGTCATTCACCAGGAGAGGAGAACTGCCAGCAGGCTTGGAGGGAAGGAAGAAGAAGGAAGGAGAGAGGTGTTCGGTGCCCACTCCTGCCTGGAGGACATTACCAGAGAAGAGAGGAAGGGGAGTCATAAAATATGAAATCATCCATGGAGAAAAATGTCCTCACTGTTCAACCTGCCATTGGACATGAGTGAAGCATCAGGACCTGGGAGCTGAAATCCCATGGACATAGCTTGAGGATATAGCTTGGGATAGCTTCTCTGACCCATCTTGTAGCCCCATGATGCCCAAAGCAAAGCAGTTACTGAGAGTTAACAGCATTGCTATAGCTGTCTGCACACACCTCATCTTCTACCCCAAAACCCTATAATAGCCCAGGAGTGCCATTTTGAACAGTTCCTTGTGTGCCTGGGGGGCTCAAAAATGATGTATTCCTGTAGAAATCAAAGCACCCTACCAAAAGTCAGCTTGTTTCAATGCAAAGGCAAACTCTGCAAATGCTTTCTTGTGTAGTGATCAAGTGAAGGATCTAGTCCCATGTTTGAGCATGAATTGCTGCCCAGCACACAGTCATTAGTCAGCAGAGCAGCACAGCTCAACCACTCTATGAGAAAAGAGTTCTTGAATGTTTGGTTGGAAAGAGACCTTCCAAACGCTGAGAGGAAATGGGTCAATACTTCCTCAGCTGCCCATGGCTCTGACTGTCCCCAGTCTAAGTGTCTCATTTCTACCATTTTGCCACAGGCCATCTCTGGATCTACTCTGTAAACAACAGGGCCTAAGTGTCTCATTTAGTCCCAGGTTAGGGAAGAGTTGTCACAGACCAACATCTTTGGTACCACTTGGTTCTGATCAGCAAAGGGACAGAGACCACATCTGTAAAAAATCAGAGAAGGAAAGTGAGAGCAAGGGAAGGGGGAAGGAGAAGGAAGATCATGAGCAGAGGTAGAAATAGATGTCCTTTGCCTTTCTCTAGTCTTGAGAGATTTTTTTTTCTACATTGTATCTAAATTCTTCCACCTTCTAACAGCTCCTGAAGTCAGTCAGCTGCTCTGAAAATAATGTCCTGCTGCTAATCCTTAGACCCATGTCCCTAAACCAGGCCCTTATTACTGCAGCAATATCCCAAAGATATCCCCAAGACCGGCTGTGACATCCTGCCTCTTCTGGGCACATCACCTTTGAAAGACGAGTTTTTGGTTGGGTCAGTCAATGTCCGGCTTCAAGGGCCGCTCAGCACCTGGCCACAGGGATCCCACTTCTCATGGTCCCCAGCCAAATGGATACAGCAGCCCAAGGGGAGAAACCTGCTAACGATTTCCTTGTGCTAAGGACATTCCTTTCGGCCCTCACCCTGGTTTATTCAGTGAAGGAAGCTCCCTATAAATGAATGTAGTTAGGATTTCCAGCAAGAGCGAAAGAGAAAAAGAAAGAATAGGAAAGAAACAATGGGAAAAAGACAGAGGGGGGGAGAGAAAAAGGAAAAGGAAAAGGAAAAGGAAAAGGAAAAGGAAAAGGAAAAGGAAAAGGAAAAGGAAAAGGAAAAGGAAAAGGAAAAGGAAAAGAAAAAGAAAAAGAAAAAGAAAAAGAANAGAAAAAGAAAAAGAAAAAGAAAAAGAAAAAGAAAAAGAAAAAGAAAAAGAAAAAGAAAAAGAAAAAGAAAAAGAAAAAGAAAAAGAAAAAGAAAGAAGGAAAGATGGAAGAGAACGAGGAGAAGAAAACAAAAAGAAAAATAAGAAAGGAAAGAAAGAGTCTTGGTTTTCTGAGTTAGAAGCAAAATTATCTTGATTTCCATTTGAATAATTCATGTTTGCCACGGGCCATGTATTCCTGAGCTTGGGTGTCAAGTGTTTATAGAATATATCTCTTGACAGGGCACTTGTGTGATATTCAGCCATTACCAGAGTGTTAAAAAAACACACACAACAAATGTAAAAGGAGGGGAAAAAAATAAAAAGGGAAATGCCGAAATGACTGCCTCCTCCACTTCAGTTTGAGAATAATTGGTCCAAATGAAGCACTTTTCCTTTTACCAAAGACTCTTTCCCTGCCCCCACCTCTAGATGAGTAACCAGCCATAGCGTGTGGACATAGCTGAGAACTCAGCATGGGTGGTTAGCAAGTTCTCCTTACACCCAGAGGGAGGCTGTCTACTCATTCTAGAAGGTAGACTTGGAAGATGCTGGAGGGACTGTAGCCTTTTTCTCAGCCTTTGCCAGGATACAGAGCCCTAACTCTGAAAACTAGAGAAAGGTCCCATCCCACCCACTTCTATCTTGGAGGAAGTCCCAGTCGTGCTGTAAGCCAGGATGGTG
Organism: Nothocercus julius; assembly: GCA_013398735.1. Lineage (NCBI taxonomy): Eukaryota > Metazoa > Chordata > Aves > Tinamiformes > Tinamidae > Nothocercus > Nothocercus julius. Next base: position 3,434,111 of record VZSV01000011.1, on the reverse strand, counting down.
CAGGATTGGTGCCTAGATATCTTGAATTTCTCCACCTCCATATCACAGGCCATGTGGCCATGGAAGCACCAGCTAGTGATCTTAAGTGTATACTACAAACATTCAAATACAGAGTTCCTTGATGCCCAAACAGCGATGGAACAGGACAGAGATGGTGAAATATCAGCTGACATCTTCACTAAAGCCATTTGTACAATAAGGGAGGAGAAGGCCCAGTCTTCTCGGTCCTGTGATCCCACACTCCAGGAAGAGATAGGAGGTGCAGGAAGGACACCTCCTCTGCCTGGGTAACCCAGACTCTATTCTCTCCCCTAGGAAGGAGAATCCTACCTGTGGCTGATCGGGAAGCTGTGGGTAGCTCTGTCCCAAATCCAGGAGACAAAGAGATGGGAACTGGGAGAGATGAATCAGAAGTAGAGTAGGGTGGAAAGGGAGATGCCTTTGATTTTCTTCAGTGACTTTTCATTGACATTTTTTGCAAGCATTTGCAAATTTCAGAGGTGAAAATCACCATCTTTTCCCCCTTGTATTTCATTGTCTTAGTCTCACATCTAACATTCTGGCTAAGGGAAGTCTCTAAGTCTAGTGGGGAGAAGAATGACTGTGTACAGAAAGGGCAAAATGGCAAATTGGAGAAAACACCTGCATTTTCCACCTGGCCCAAACTTTGGGGACCAGAAGGAATGGAGAGTCTTTCCATGATGGTACTTCCAGAACCATGTCCAGAATAGTACAGGGGGTATTTGTCTCGCAGGGAAGGAGAGATGGCTCATTTCTCACAGTTCTTGGGAGCAACGAACTTTGGCATGAGACTTGCTGGAAAAAAAAGGTGTTGAATGGACGCAGCATGAGTGTCTGGTGCACAGGATTCATCTCAGATCTCTCCATGCACTGAGGTGCTAGAGGCAAGGCTCATGTCAGTTCTCTCCTGGTAGAAGAGTCAAAATCAAGAGTCACAAATGGCTTGGCAGGCTCAAACACAGGGAAATATCTCCAGGATCAGGTCAGGCCTTGGCAGCACAGACCAGCTACAATGTCAGGGGTAACAGCTGCTCCCTAGAGTGCTTTCCTAAAGTGTAGCCATACAAAAGGCTTTATCACCCCTCTGTTACAAAAAAATGCAACAGCCAAGTAACATCCCTCTTTTTTTCTCCCCCTCACAGATATCCCACAGATTCCCTAGTCATATCTCAATCCACCTTCCCCCAACTTGCTCTGTCTCCTAAAATAAAGTGTCCCTTGTCACGCTCCTGAAGACAAGAGCCCCTCTTCCCCCAGGGGGCAACAGAAGGATTATTACTGCCATTTTCTCTGCTTTCATTGCCTCCCTCAGGACCTCTGAACACATAAGCTCCATGCAGGCTTTCCAGTGTAACAGAGGATTGAAAAAAGCCAGAAGAATAGAGAGAGAGAAAGATATATCACAAAACAAACAAACAAACAAACAAACAAACAAAAAGACAGGGATCTCTTTTTGCAAGAAAAAGCTCCCCGTGAGTTGCAGAGAGCCCTGGTGCCTGACATGGACATGTCACTGCATACATTCACTGACACAGGGGCAATGGCTCTTTGCTCATGAAATGAAGAAAAAAAGCAAGCTGGTCTGCCAGCATGGCTTGAATCCTCTTCATGGGGACAAGGAGAGAAGCAAAGGGAAAGAAGACCATGGGCTGAGTTACCATTTACCATCCAAAAGCTGAGAGCTCCTTGCTCTCTGCTGGGGCTGGAGCCATGGCTGTGTGTGAGGAAAGGTCTAGGCGATGTAGCTTGTTTCGGGAGCAGAGCACACACTGTGCCGGCTTGCACACACTGAGGATGTGCGAGAAGCCATGGTGTGAGAGATGGCACAGTCCAAGCTGAGATATGGCCAGAAACACACAGCAGTGATTGGAACTATCTCTCATTCCAATATATCTGTTTAGAGGACAGGACAATGGAAGTTGGCCGGGGCCTCTTCCACCTAAATGTACCCAGAACTGTGCTATGGATGCCTAGGAGCACGAGAGATACCAGGAAAGGTATCTGGACAGGAGATGGATGCTCCAAAACAGACCTACAGTATGTTAGAAAGTGGCAGAAATTTACGTGCAAGATGAGCAAGATGAGAGTGTGTCTATGTTCAGATCCCATCCAGCTGTCTGGTTAACACACATTTCAGGCTGTGGGTTAAGAAATAAGAGATTTTCATGGTGCAAAGTGTCTAGCTCATCCTAAAACTGAGCAGTGAAGGGGAAAGCAGTCTAGTACCTGATGGACTGATGTGAACCCTACTGTCAGCCTGCACCTACTCTGTAACTGTACACTAAATGGTGAGAAGCAGTCTCACCAAACAATTCTAGTGCAAACGGTGATGTGGAATAAGGACAGGTCACTGTGTCTTCATTTAAGCTGGTCTCCGAGGCTCACAGCTGTCAAGTTATATGATGGCAGCCCCCAAGACATGCACAGAAGGGGCTGAAAACTGACCTAGCAGGGTGGTTCCCCAAGTGGACTCATGAGAGTGGAAAAAAATGAAAGGGTATTAGTGGGCTTTGGGCATTTCACATAACCTCTTCCTCCCTAGAACAGGTAAAAGCTTCATGGAGGGCCACCACCTCAACCTGCTGGGCAGGAAGACTATGGCCTCCCACGCAGCGGCAGGACCATCCCCAGATGGACGCATTTCCCACCCCAGCACACTGCCCCCTCGGTTCCTGTCCTGAGACATCATACGCCATGTAGAGGCTCAGGGATTCCTCACAGGGCAAAGAGCCCAGCCACCAGACAGAGGGAGACAGGTCTTACTGCAAGGGTGAGAAAACCTGAGGAGGTGAAAAGTCCCTGCCCCTGGCAGGGCAGGGGTCTGCTGGAGGGGGTTCATGTGGCAGGTCTGTCTCATCTGGTGGGAAGAAGCCTATGAAAAGTGCAAGGGGGACCCACTCCCAGGTGTCTGCTGTGCAGCCCCCGCAAGCTGCTCCTGAGCATCAGCCTGCATCCCACCACAGAGCTGATGCATGGCAGCAGCGGGGCAGAGCAGAGTGGCTGGGCAGGGCAGGGGGCTACACTGATGACACAAACAGAAGTGGGAAGGCAAGAGAACAGAGCAGGGACATCCGTCACCAAACCCAGAGCATTTCCCCCCCGCCCTCAGGGCACCCAGACAGTTAGCGAGACCCTAAATGCAGACCTCTTTTAAGATATGTCATTTGAATAACTGCTTGGGCAGGGAGAAAGAGCCAGACAGGGAGACGGGGCCTTTTACCGCCTGCTCGCTCCCAGCACCCAGTTCACAGCTGGTGCACCAGCAGGGATCCCTGCTTGGCCATATGCTCTACGTGCTGCTTCAATTACCCCTCAGAGGAGCCGGGCTCTGCGTGGCTCTGGGGAGGGGGAGGAGATGGCCGGGGGGAAGGGAGGCAAAGGCAGGGGAGAAGAGGGGACATCCCCTCCGCGGCCTCCTCCAGGAACAGCCCTCCACCCGTCCACGTACCTGAAAGGGAAGCAGGGGCGGAGGACTGAGTGGTTGAAATCAGAGCATCTCTGCTTCGTCCCACATAGGACCCCCCGGGACGGCCACACGCAGGCATTAGCAGGGTAGTTTTGCTTCAGTGGGGAGAGACCTGCCAAGGAGAGCAACTCCAGCTGTTTTCTGCCCAGAACAGCACTGATTTAGGCGGAACAGGCCCAGATGGACCAGAAAGGACATGGGGTGGGGGCTCCTCCATGCATCTCTTCAGCTGGGGCCAGATCAGAAACCTGCTGCTCAGGACTTGGGGTCTGGCTGCTGACTCTTGGCCTTAAGAATATGTCCTTACACCCAAGGAAGCACAGCCAAAATGGAAGCAATACCTGCTTTTCCAGTCACCGCTGTAGAAATCTGATTATTTCTAAACTGAACTCCCCTCCAAATTGTGTAAGTGGAAGACAAAATTTTCACTGCTTCTTTTTATTTATCCTTTTCACAGAAAACTCTTTCTGACTAAACAAAAGTGCTCAAGGGAACACTTTGATCCCTTAAAAATAAATCTTTTCTTGAAAAACCAAGAAGCTAAAATCTCGTATTTTTTTTTCCGCATCTTTAACCAACACTTTGCATTTTCTTACCTCCATTCACTTTTCTTCTGAAATTGTGTTTTCTTTTTAATGACTTAGGTTTGGTGATTTGATGGAAGTAAAGATTATCCATGGAAAAGTTTTTGTTTTGTTTGTTTTTTGAGTCTTGCTTGTATAGAGTTATTCACTACACCCTGGAATCAGACCAGTGGAAAAACTTTTACATCAGCAATACTTTTGCAGTGCTGCTGACTAGACATGTCACCCTGTCTCTATTCATGAAAAAAAAAAGTTTTATGCACACAGGTACATGCATGCACACAAAATATTTGTGTCCCTCTGGGCTGGAAGCAGATTTTTTTAGGAAAACTTGTGATTTATTTTCAGTTTCTAGACAGAATATAAAGAAGTGCATCAAAGAGGGCTTAAAAATAAATTATTTGGGATTAAAACAAAGCTTGCCTGATAATATCAAAACTTACCAGGTTCACTTTGACTTTTCCAAATTACAGTAAATATTTGTATGAATAGAAAGAACAAGTTTTGTTTCAAACATTCACTGTGCAATGAAAAAAACATATCAAAATGTGCTATCCAGAATGAAAAAAATCTCAAACCAGGGTTGGGGGCTGTTGATACCGTTTTGAGTTTGCTTCATCACTTACGCCCAGACAGGAGAGCTGCCCTGCAGTGACTCCAGGACTCTTTCATGTGCATAACCCATCACGGACTTTCCTGGATTCAGCAAGTTCCAGGCTCATTGCACTCGTTCCTACACCATCTCTCTCTCCTGTGCCTTGACTTTCATGAGAAATGAACTCAGCAGAGCAAGAGTCTGCGGAGTTAAAGTGGAGTTTCTCCTGCGCTACAGCCTTGGCAGCTGACCAAGGCCAAAGCAAGGCCCATCATCCCTGACACCCCATTTGCAGCAGGAATGCCTTTCTTGACCTGGATGGATCATTTCTATATTATGTGACCAGCATGGCCTGTGACCCACGTGATGTTCCAGCGAGCTGGGTTCCCTGCAGCCCCGGTGTGGGCTGCAACCAGAGTGCTCTGGTACCACTGGGACTCATACAATGAGGTCTCAAGATGATATCTTGAGCTGAGCTGGGCTGGGAGCAGAGGACACTGCCAGCCTGGGACAGCCCTGCAAAACCAGAGAGGCCCTGACCCTCTTAGAGAGAGGAAGGGAAAGTAGCAAAAGGAAGTTAGATAAAACCCCCTTGAGGGAATTGCTTTGCTGCTGGACAAAAAGCTTGGCCAGTTATATGAGTCTGTCTCCCAAAACCTTCATGACTCCCCCATGTCTTGCTCTGCCATCCCCACTCGCTCTGTTCACCACCTTGGGCCGTGCTTGCTGCTTCTCTCTGGTTAGCAGAGCAACTGCGGTGGAGGAAACGGCTCCCGTGCACCCTGTGCGCTGACACGGGCCTCTCCACGCTCCGCAGCAGCAGCTGGGTGGTGCCGGACGGTTTTGTTCTGCGGACAAAGGAGTGCCGGGACAGACCCTCCTCCTGTGGCTCAGGCGGGAGCTCAGCCGGGCTCCCCAGGTGATGAGCATCCCTGTGCAGACGAGCCCTGCTCAGGGCCCCACAGCGCGGCCGGCTGCCAGCGCTGCGTGCCCAGGGCAGCTTTACGGTGCTATCTGGTGACAGGAGCTTTGTCCCTGCTCCTCCGGGGAATGCAAGGATGGGCACAAGCGCATGGCGGGGGGAGCTTCTGAAGTGCAGAAAGTTTATCCTGCCAGCAGCTTGCTTTCCTTTCAGCAGGGACAAAGCTGCTTTTGCTTCACAGCGCCTGTTTAGTCACATCTCCAGGGGAGTGGGATCAAAGGGCTGCAGGTAGGGAACTCCCCGGGGACACCGCCGTACTTACCAACAAGTTTTAACCCCGTGTTTCTGTTCCTAGATCGTATGAGTGCTTTCCACTCTCTCTAGTGATTTGGCTGCTCTGAGCACGATGTTCAGTGCTTTTCTTCCACAGAGCGTCACCTTAAGGGGCAGGTGGACAACCCAAAGGTTGCCTTCCCCAGGACGGCCCTACGAGCTGGAGTGGGAGCATCTCTCCTGGTTTTGCCTGGAGGAACTTAAACACCATATGAGGACAGCTTGTTTTGCTGAAAAGTGACACAAAAAGTGTAATAAAATGTTCTGAAAAGGACTCAGCCCTTGTACCTAACAGGCAAATTACATCTGAACTGTCCCATTCAGCAAACACAGGACAGTAAACAGAAGTTTGCCACCCACCCCCAGATAAAACTGGCTTCAGTCAAGTGTGGCCTGGACACACATAAGAGATTGAAGTTTCTAACTTCCCACTGAAACGGCAACAGGAGTTAGTTATCTAAATGCTTTTGGGCTCTGGTCCCCTGAGGTCTTTTGTATTTGTGGAAGAAGGTGTCTAGTAAGCCCTACGGGGTATTCTTCAGAGGAGGGGTAGAATATGATGGTGAAAGTATCTGAGAGAAATGGTTTATTTGACCTTTGTGCATAAATTTCTATTGTCCTTCCTGACAGAGTTCTTCCATGCAGGACCTGGGGGACTCGAGGGAGGAGACGTTAAGAGCCCTCTAGGCCATGGCCTGACCCATAGACCTTCCTGTATTGTCCCTTTTCTTATCCCCTGTCACTGCGGAGATTAGCAGTCAGCAGATTAACCTAGTCTCTGCCCAGCAGGCCCTTTGGAGATGAAGGGGAGAGGAAAGAGAGAATGATCTCTGAATTCCAAAATGCTTGAATGTCCATACAGGCATCAGAAAAGGGCTAGAGGTAGGTGAGGTCCAAAGGGCTGGAGGGGGGAAGATCTCCAGCGGCAGAGGGGAAGTCAGGAACTGGAGAAAGTATTAATAGGCATGACAGTTTTTTTTTCTTTGAGGGAGAGGGGTCTAACCCTTGGACCTAGTGTGTTCCCAGAGTGCATCAGCATCTTGAGACCACAGAAAGGTCTCCAGGAGGAGGTGAACAAGACTCTGCTCTTTTCAGCAGTAGGACCTGTCCAGGAATGGGGTTCATCTTCCAGACAAGTCTAGAGCTGCACAAACTGTGCAGCCAGTGAGGAGCTTAGCAGCAAGCTGAGGTAGATGGAAAAGCTGTTACCCACAGGTCAGGGATGGCACATGAAAGACTTGTGTGAACCATGGACTTGTACAGCAGACATGCGATGGGCTTAACCTGCTGTGCATTAGTTCCTGGAAGCTCTAATTAGTGCCCTCAGCAATGCATTAGCAAGAGGGATGCAGCTGAGCCACAACCTTGACATGATAGAAGGCCTCTGTAGATAGTGGCTGTTTAGCTGAACTGAGAAATCAGGAGAGAGAGACATAGAGAGAATTCAGAAGTGCTGTGTTTTAGGGTTTTCTTGATGAAAACTGAAAAAACTCTTGCATCAAGCCAAATAGCATGGCCAGGCAAAGATGATGAGCTTCACCAAAAGTAAAGGTCTGGATATGGATAACAGAACTTAGGTGCATGTTGGTCACAAGGGAAACAATGAGAAAACTCTCCCCTTTTACCCAAGAAAGCAGCAATATCCAAGAAGAAGACTCCAATATTAATTCCTGAGGGGGCTTTAATTCAGGTCACTCACATCAGAGCTGAGTCCTGACCCCAGGCTTTTCTGGGACTCAGCTTCTGTGAAGCCTCTTCCACTTATCTGGGAACATTTCAGTAGCCCAAACTGAGTGGTTAAGGTTTAAGATGAGGGTAACCATGAAGATTAAATGTTAGAAAGATCTTCCAGTGTCTGTCAGGAAAGTCTGGCCAACAGCTTGTGTAGGCAAGATGCTTGCTGGGTTACGTCTCACAACCAAATAAGAGGAGAGTTGTGTTAGGACAATATCTAGGATTACCTTGTGCTACCCTTATTCTGGGTCGTGAGTGGCAAATTCAGCCACATCTCACCTGTGAAAGAACTGAGGAGCACCTCTTACCCTTTCCCTCTAGATCTAGTTTTTCCTGTAAGCCTCAATGTATTTACAATGAAACCTTATTTCATTGATCAAGGCCTGAAATCAATGGGCATCAGAGTACTAAGACACCATCCAAATAAAGATAATATGAACAGCAATAAAATAGCACCATTGATTTTAAAATACCCCATCTATGGCTTTATAAAGTATTCATTAAATGTCTATTAGGATAAATTGAAAGCATTAGGAACATGGGTAACTGGTTATGCAGATTTGCAGACATTTTGGTTAATTTATAAATGTTACATCTACAGAGATAGAGAAGTTGACATTGAGAACAATTACTCCAACCATTTTGCTATTCTCTATATAACCCTTAAGGTGTGGATATCATGCTCTCAGAGCTAGACAGGGACCAATTTCTTTCTCTCCTGTGTTTGTAGGGAGTCAATAAGCTAAGGAAGAGGCCTGGATTTTTCATCTGTTGAAAGGAACAAAGACTCATTTAGTGAAAACTTTATATGGCTTGGGGAGAATGACATCTCTTCGTTAGAAAGGCCCTGATGCTTGCTGATTACACGGTTGTTAATATGGTTGAGAGGGTCACAATTTTCAAGCACATGGTGAGTTGTATCATTTTCATCCATTGCAAAGAGAAGCTGCTTTGGTAACAGTGGGCGTGTGTCATGTATCTATTAGTCTGTCAAGGAGGACGGTAACCCACACTCATTTAATGGCTGTCAATCAACTACAGAGTGAGGACAGAGTGCAGAAACTGGGAGTGCTGGAAAAGGGAATAGTAAAACATACAGAAGGCTCTGCTCTGAACCTCTCAAAAGCTTGGTCTGAAGCACACTAGAGTCAATTAAAAGACTCTGTTGATGGCAAAAATGTGCTTGGGGAAGTATTTGCAGAGCAGCAGGCTCTGCAAAATGTTAATATAGATCCCCACCGCAAACAGGCAGACAAAAACCCCCTGTTCACTAGGGAGAAACCTCACTGCAGGGGGAGAAAGGAAAGTGCCCGCATGCACTGTGCTGCACTGCTCCTGACACAGCTGGTGGGGGGTCTCTGCCAGTAATACAATCATTACTCCTGGTACTGTCTCAGAGAGGACATCTGGCTTGTGGGTGATTACAGGTGCTAAAACACCTGTGCCTCAAACATCTTGCCAGATGTGGAGAGAAGCTAGTCCATGAAAAGGGTCATTAGCTACACTCTTCTGCACCAGCTGATGCACAAAAAGACTAATAAGCTGCCCTAGCATTGAATGAGGGAGTAGGGATGCGATCTCTGTTGTGTGTCTCTGTGTGTTCAGCACTGTGGCCCTCAGTCTTACTTGAGGATGCAACAGTTTGTAAATGCATGTGTCCTATGTCAGCGAGCTAGGAGCTTCTGTGAAGCATGTGCATATATTTGCAGAGCAGCCTCTTCCTCACTACATGCTCCAGAGTGAGTGTTTGAAACATGCTGGAGGAGGGAGAAAGGTTTGAAACGTTTTGGAGGCAATAAAAAACATCTGCTTATGGACTGGTTTCTTCTGCAGCACAGGTTGCTCGGGTAGTAATGGTGCAAGAAAAGACACATGCCAGAGACTCTTTAGAGAGTCTGTCCAAAACTCCTAGAGCATTGGGAAAGAGTGCCAAGGGACACAGCTCTTCCTAAGCTTGCTTCTGAGTGAGACTCAGTTTCCTTGTAACTTGGCTTCCTGATTATAAATCACAGGTGAAGTCCCCTTCCAAACATCTGGATATTACAGAGATGAGCAATACTGGGAAATCCTTGGAAGAACAGTGCCAAAGAGCCAACAATGTTTCCTCTCTCTTTTCAGCCCCTTCCCTCGTTATTCTTTCATTTACTTGCTTCCCCTCTCCTCTGCTTCTCCTTTCTCCTCTCGTTGAATGCTCTGAAAATACCTGGTTCTGTTGCTTTGTGAATTATTAGAGACATTTACCATAGGCCTTCTCATTAATTATTCACAGCTGTTTTGTTCTGGGGCTCAGATGTAATTAATGGCTCAATTAATATTTAAATATTAACTATTTTTAAAAACCCAAGACATCTCTGTTAAACTTGTCCATTGAGAAATAAAACGCTGGGCAAGTGAGACTTGAGCAGAGAAGCTGAACAGTGCAGATTGCAATGGGCAACTCAGTTCTTTCACAGGCGCAGTCCCACACGGAAAGGGAGCCTTGGAGCCAGAGGATGGGACAGGTAGGCTGGCAGTGACGGCACCTGCGAATCTACCAGTCTCTCATGGAAAGCAGGGAGAAAACAGGGGGGATCTTTAAAAATGGGTATTAATGTGTGGGCTGAAGCGGGATGAAGATGAGAAGACCTAAGGTGTCCCAGGATCTCAGAGCGCCAGCAAGTTGGCGTGGCTTGCATTGCGGTCTCACAAAGCCTATCTATGTCCCAGCCTTCAACAGAAGACCAGAAAGAGGAAAACACAAAGGAGAAGACACACTGATCAGTCCCAAAACCTGGCTGGTGTAAAGTGGCAGTATTGCACTGATTTCAACACAAACCACCTGAAAAATCCCGCATCTTCATGATAAACGTATGCAAAGGAAACAGTGAATTGGAGGATGTATGGGGATCCTAAGGCACCAAGAACAAGGTTTCTCAGCAGTGAACTCAGGGGTCTGTATTTTATCCTCATGATAAGTTGTGGATTTTGGATGGGTGTGTATCCTGTAGGAGACAAATCCGGAAAGGCCTTTTGGTCATTTGAAACACCTTCACTTGCTCCTTCCTTGCATTTTTGATATTAGGGACAGCTAATTGTACAACTTTCATGAGAGAAACAGAGGCGTGCAGAAATTTCTGTTGGATGGAAAACACTAAGTTTTTCCCATAAAAGACAGTATTTGCAGAAGATCAGGGAGAGGGGGAGACTGGCTTGAATTTGGGGCTGAATGTGACATTCCAATTTGATAAAATCATAATGCATATATTTTCATTAAACCTCGACAAAAAAAAAAAAAAAAAAAAGGAAGAGGAATTTTGAAAGCAAAGTAAGTTTAATGGACTAAAATGAAGTTTACTTGTAAATCTTCTATTTTAATGATAATCAAACAGAACTCCACTGCCATCCTCAGCCAACTCTGTTCATTTCTGTGTCTAGCCTTTTTTTCCAGAGTGAAACTTCATCAAAATTGATGCATTTCCCTGTCCTCTCCAATTCTGTTTCCATGTCAGCAAAATAAAATGTACTAGTAAGAGAAACATCCGAATGGAAGGTTTTCACCACTATGTTCTGTGTCCTGAGTATTTCCCATTCACTAAATGGTGCCTCACCCTTGGCACTGACAGACAGAAATTGTGAATGAAGAGCTAAAGGAAGCACCCTGGCCAAAAGGTGCTCACTGCTCCATCCTGTCCTCCTCCTGGCTCTCCAGGATATTGCCCTCTCCAGAGCCTCCTGACATGGAGTTTTTTTTTTTTTTTTTTATTCCACTTATTGGCTTCTATTACCTCTTGTCTATCTGGCGGTCTGGAGGTTCAGACCCATATCTCATCATTTCATTGGGTAAGAGGTTCCCCATGCAGCTTGCCGCATTTTAGCCAAGCACACAGGAAGAGCGTGGGTTTCATCCACCGATCCCCCTGACAGGAATTCATGTGATGGGTTTTGCTCACACTATATAAAGCATTACTGGAGCTCAGGTACCTCTGAGTGGTTTCCGCAGCCTTCTGCTCAGATCCTAATGATTCACAGTGGGTGATTTACAGCCTCATCCTCCGCCCGGGCAGGTCTCCTCCTGCCTCTCTAGTGAAGATGTCAGGCACTTATTGAGGTCCACCTTTGCCGAGCGCGGGAGAGGCTGGGTCTGCTGTACATCATACGCCAACGTAGAGAGCAGAGCTTAGCCAGCTGAATAATAGATGCCCGGCGTATTGTGAAGGGCTAGTAACCTGATCATTGTCCTGGGGAGACATGCACAGAAATGGAGCAGGGAAGCCGCCCCATAACGTGAGCCACGGCCACCCGATACGCTTGCACTGCCATCCCTTGAGCACGATCTGGTGCCTGGCCAATAGGCAGCTATTGGGCAGGAAATGAGAACCCAGTTTCCTAGAGACCGGCTGACGCTCACCTCCCCCAGGCCACTCCGAAGCACAGTTAGCAACGGCCACGTTGCAGCTGTGATCCTGCTCGCACCCTGTCCTTGCCCTGCCCCTGCCAGCCAAGGTCCCAGCTCACCCCAGCCCAAAGTCGTGGGGCCTCCTCACTGTGACCAGGCACGTCCTGCTCTCCTCATCATCCCTTTGGGGAGCTATGGGACATACCCAAAGAGAAGAACTGTGCTGAGTCCAGAATGACCACCCAGTCCTTATCATCTGCTTGTTCCTACTTAAGTGTTGCCCTAGCCCTCACCTATTAGGCTTTTCTCTATTCAGTGTATATATGGGCCAGCTAGAAAGGAGTATCTCTTTTGCAAAAGCTACAGAAAGTCAGCTACGTCCTTTAGGCTCTGTCCTGGCCAGTGAGGCCAGGGACAGCTCCTAAGGAGCTGCCCCCATGTAGCCAGCTCTTCTGAAGCAAGGAATTCAGTACTGTTGCTTCCGTCCTTCAACAGTGCTCTGCTCCCAATAATGACTTCTTCCTTTTTATCACCTCAGACAGATGAAGATACTCAAACCTGTGGGACACAGCACTTCTCATGTTACTATGAACGTGTGTTGTGTGTTTGATTTGGGCTGTGGGGTACAAGGGCTTATTCTGTCAGGCACCCCTGAAGAGTGGAGCAATCTGGGAAAAGCAATGAAACATCCGGATCCTCACAAGCCAAATATCCAAGCTACCCCACTGGACCATGAAACAGGCAATCTGACCTCCCGGGGGAAGGGGCAGGATGTCCTGCTACCTATGAGCACCTCAAGCCACCGGGCTCAGTGTGCCCATCCCCATTGCACTGCAGCCTGATCATGTCTGCTAGCTGTGCCCTGGGCAGAGAAACTCGCAGGAATAGCCCTGCCCAATCCATAGAGGACCCTGACAGGCTCCCCGTTCCAGAGGGCAAAATAGACTTGAAGCATCCATTCTTCTGGGACTCTTGCCTTTCTCACAGGAGATGCCTCCTGGGACTCTCAGCTTCCTTAGCATGCCAGCACAGAGTCAGAGATGGCCTTCCCTGTGGGCAACAGTTCAATGGGTCTGTGGGAGGCCACACACGTCCCCCTCTCACACTGCCTGTAGGTCACAGCCAGCAGCACTTGAGAAAGAGGCTCCTGAAGCAAGAAACAATCACCTCCACCTCCCCAGGGAGGGAGGTTCAGGGAGAGCAGAATAAGAATCAGCCCGTGTGGCCAAGAAGGGACAAGAGGGGTTGTCTCCCTCAGGAAGAGAGGAGGAGAACGTGGGAGGGGGATCACGGGACATCAGTCACTTTTCTTGCCTGTATTCTGGGGGGCTAACTCCTGATGTTCTTGCAGCCCTTCACTCTCCAGCGCTTACACCCAGGAGCATGTTGCAAACCCCTTTCCTGCGAGTGAGACAGAGCAGAAGAAGCTGGGACTTATGCTGCGAGCTGCCGCGAGTTCCCATCTGCTGCCTCGCCAGGACTCTTGCCCCGACCTGTGCCCGGCCTTGCTCACCATATTGCCAGCGATTTCCAGCTGCCGGCCAAGTGCCGTGTACAGCTATTCTGCACACCCCTGAGCCCGACAGCTTGCACGCCTCCGCCCAGGCACGGGAAGCCTTCTCAGACCAGGTCTGCCACCGGCGAGGCGGGCTCGGCTCCCGGCACGCAGGCGTGCAGCCGTGCACGCGCAAGCTCACGGCAGCCCGTGCTCCAGGGCGACAGCGGCAGCTCCCACGCCAGACGCGGGGCGGGAAGTGGCTGCCGGGCCGTGGCGGCCCGTGGGGTCACCAGAGCTGGCGTCAGCTGTCAGGCAGGGCTGCCCGGCCCTGCAATTACCTGCTCTCGCTTTTCATGGCCGCAGGGCAAATGCAGGAGCCAGAGCAACGGGGGGGTGAGACGGGTGAGTTAAATCATAGCTCCAGCTCAGGCTTGCACGGGGACGCCTTTCCTAGCAGGCGGCACCCAGCTTGTACAAGTCCTGCCAAAGCAGATGTCTGTCAACTTTTATCACCCCCCAAAAGCCTTTTTGCCATTTTTAAATATTTTCCTTTTCTTTTCTTTTCTTTTCTTTTCTTTTCTTTTCTTTTCTTTTCTTTTCTTTTCTTTTCTTTTCTTTTCTTTTCTTTTCTTTTCTTTTCTTTT
>VZSV01000011.1:3404395-3419359 GCA_013398735.1 Nothocercus julius | reverse complement strand
TTTTTTTTTTTTTTTTTTGAGCATCACCTGTTGTATTTCATCCCAACACAAGGTTTCGCAGTATTCTGGAGGAGAAGTAGGTCTTCTAAGTTTCACAGTTTTATCAAAAAGGCTAATTAGAGCTGACTGTTTCTTGAAGTCTCTCTGATGGGAGTAGAAGATTTCTTATGGATCTTACTTTTCATGCTTAGAAAAATACAACCCCAACATCACCCTGCCTTTTGTGGCTCAGGAGTAAATCTTGAAACAGAACTCTAAGAACAGCCGAAAGACTAAGATTTCTAGTAGTCTCACCTAAACCTCATGATTTTGGGTGAAGTTCAATGGCTGAATGTACAGATTAGGAAATGGAATGAGTGTTGCTTGTGCTTTTGGATGAAAAGTAACATGTGAATGGCCCATTTGCAGTCAGCCAAGAACAGAGATAAGAAAGCATGAAAGTTGGAAAGAGGAAATAACTATAGTTTGCCACCCAGACATGGCGTTACAGTATGATTCTCACTTTCCTCCTTTCTTCATCCTCACCACTCCACAAAAGCCCCATGCTCACATCTACTTTCCTACATGCTGTCCTTGACTGCCAGTATCTATTTTCTAGTTCTTGCCCAGCAGCTATGTGGGACATTCTTTTGCCCATACCTACCTCTCCAAAGGTAATGGTTATCAGCAATAACAATCACCAGTGGTTACCATGACCAAGGAGGTGGCAACAACAGTTCTGTCAGCTTCATCCAGTGTCACTAGACTAGATGACAGAGCAGGTAAAGCATTTTGCTGCTTTATTGCACCTGATGCCTTTGGAGCAGTGGTAGCTGGTCACCCATGGCGCTGGAAAATGCTGTTCATCTGTGGACAGTGGGCATCCAGAAGTGACTGGGAAGGAAGAAGAGGAATGGCTGGATGAGGCATGGGGCAAAGGAAGAAAAGAAAAGAGTTGCTATGGAAATGAATGAGTAAATATAGAGAGTTTACGGGAAGTCTGCCATACTGGGAATAGGAAGTTGTAGTAAATTCATATAATTTGGTGGGGAGATGGGTCATGCCCCTTTGGAGGGTGTTTTGGAGGTGAATGCATTGGATGTGTGATCACAGAGGCCAGGAGCTACTGCGTGAAGGTGAGGCAATGATGAGCCAAGCACAATTCAGCCTGAGGCCAGTCAAGCACTGCTGAGAGAGAGGAGAAAGGGGGGTCCAGGCTGCATCTCTGTGAGGGGAAGATTCCCAGGACACCCTTTGTTGTCCACAAGCTTCTCCCATCTGCTCCCCTGCCTGCTACCAGTCCATCTCCATAACGTGAGCTGACACGGCTTCTTTGGGCAGACATAGGATTGAGAACTGTCCCTTCCAACTGCCTAATTGGAGTTTACTTTCTCCCTGGGAGTGACTCCATTACTGGGGAACCCTGTGGAGGGGCAGGAATAAACAAAGCTTTTGCAGTCCTATCCGGAAGTGCTTTTCTCAAGGCTTTCCCAGTGTTGCACAGTAAATCGTCTCCCTTCCTTTCGCCTCCTACCATCATCTTTTCTCCCCTCCTGATCAGCTGCTCTCTGACTGGTAAAATGTTTACACTCCATCTAGATCCACAAATCAATTAGAGACACATTTAGCTGACATATGGCTTCTTGAAGTCCATCGCCTTGACTGATGCAGCCAGAGGGAATAAAAGACATGGACTGGAGCCTCTGTGTCCCAACCTACGGACACCAACAATTTTTAATGACCCTTTAAATCAGTTCTGCTTAAGGAAAATGGGCCAGAGTTGTTATCCTCTGACATTTATGATCAGGACTCTCTGGCTGCTGTAACCTTGCCATACCATTTTTGAAATGTAACCTCTGATTTGGAGCCTCAATCTTGGAGCCCAGCACAGGTGAATTGTTTCCAGAGGTCCTATCTGAACTGTTTTTTGTTTGTTTGTTTGTTTTTTCATTTCCTTCATCTATTTTTTTTTTCCTGAGCCCCTTTCAGCCCCACGTAAGATTCAGCCAAGGTCAAGCCCAGTCTTGCTTGGGGCTGCTGTCAGATCTGCCCAGGTTTGCAAAGATGGCAAGGTGCAGAACATGTCACACACCTGGCCTGGGCCAACAACAAATGACAGTGGTTCCTCCTACCCGGGCTGTCACTGGTAGTCTTCCAGAAACACATGACCATAAATCTTTCCACTCCCTGCAGCCATCTGGCTCGTGTGGAATATCCCCCAGGGTCTCACTAGTTCCACCTCAGCCTCGGGAGCTACCTGTTGCTCTCAGCGTTCATTCAGCAGCTTCGTTCAGATGGCTGGAGAGAAGAAGCTCCATCTTCAGCAAAACACCTGCACCGTGACTATCTGCAGTGAGCTTCTAGGCACAGAGTGACGGGCTTGCCTGTCTGGTCTGTGTTGCTCCATGCTGCTGTGGATCAGAAAACAGCCCCCCTGTCAGGGCTGGCAAGAGCTGTGCAGGTGGGAAGAGGATTTTCCCTCCCCCATTGCACTGACCATCTTGGCCACATCCCCATCATTCTTCCAAGAAAGTTGTGCCTTCCCCGGTGATCTCAGCCAGTGAAACTTCTTTCCGCCAAGCACATCTAGGATGCGATGGAGCACTCCTGAACCCACAGCCCCTCTCAGAAGGTTTTTGCTCCTACAGAAACACCCACAGGGGGCCAGACAGCCCCAGTGAACTTCGCAAAGAGGACATGAGTCCGAGAACACTGGGTGTCTCGTCCCCCCAGCTGAGCAAAGCCATCACTTCGGTACCTTTGGGAGAGGAAAGCCGCCTTGAGCTGCTGCTGCATTGCCCCATCTAGCGGCAAAGGGTGGCTAGAGGGATCTCTGTGGCCTCGTTAATGCAGGAGAAATCAATGAATGGTTGCCCCTCACTGAGTATTTTTAGTGTGCAAATGTTTCATGCTGTAATATATTGTCCCTGGTTGAGGCTGAGCATGTCTCCATTTCCTTCTAGCATTCCGAAGATGCCACTGCAGCCAGACTGACAATAGACTGCTCACAATGATAACATGAGGAACCACATGAACGGAGCTGGTCCGTAATATGCTGCGTGGACAGCTGGGTGCTCTGGTAGTTCCAGTAAAGCTACAATGGTTTAAGTGAAGATGACTGGTATTGATCTTGGCAGCCAGATACCAGCAAAAGTAAAAATAAGCTGCTCTCAATTAACCTGCATTGATCTGAATTAAAAGAAAAATGGATCAGTCCTAAATAAAATACTAGCGTGTCAAGTAAGAGCATCTTCCTTTGACCAGTGGCGGGTGGTTTTTTAGCAGAAACGGGTGTTTGACTCAAGAAAGGAAATGCCTGGTTTTAAAGTGCAGTTCTGGTTAGAAAAGCAATGATAAAACAATGGATGCTCCCTATATTTTTCCTCATTGCTGATGACTTCCATAACATAGGGTCCTTGTTTTGGAGATGAAAAGAGCAGTTTTCGAGAAGCTTGCCTCTGTGAGTGAACCAGAAACTTGCCTCGCAGCAACCTCAAATAAAAAATACTGTAAAGAGCTGCATGTGAATAGATCGGTGTTATTCAGCCTAGGCAGCCTTTAGACCCTCTACAGTGATCAGCAGAGCAGGACATATGTTGTGGTGTGGGGCTCAGGAAAGATTTCTGGAAGGCAATAGAGGAGCAATGGATTTTTTCCCCTAAGGTAAGACAGTCCTTTGAGCAAAAAATAGCCGAGAAACACCAAGAGAGGCCAAGCCTCACTTTATTTTCCCAGGCAATATTTTAGCTGTCATCAGGCCAGTAAGTGATACAGCTTAAAAGCACTGTGCTAGACACCTGGAGCAGCACAGGGAACATGAGACAGGAAAGAAAAATTCAGGGATCCCTGAATATACAGGTGTTGTCCTGACTCACCTGAGCCAGGTGTGATAAGCATATAAACCTCCCGAGCCCTGATCCATCTCCACCTCCTTTCAAATCCTCAGGTAATGTACTTCAAAGATCCATCAGGAGGTGCCTGCCTGACTTCATAAGCTAAAGATGCTAGAAGTTGATTTGGGTGATTGCAACAGGTGGGCATTGTCCTATGAAGTCCATTCTGTTCTTGAGTGTCCTGGCTATGACCTGTTCAGAGTATTTCTCTGCCTTATAATGATCACGTACCTTGGTCACCAGTTATATCTACATAAATTTGGGAAAGCTACACACATTAACTGGATACTGGAGCGATCCAGATCCATAGTATGGTTTAGTACTTCTTGGCTCCACCAGCAATGTGAAGTCATTGGCCCTTCATTTAGTATAGGAAATCTTCAGGGTTGGAGGTATCAGTTTAGCAATTTCACTCAACACTAATTCTCAAAAGGATTCCCCTGCATGGTAAAGAGAAGGTGGGATACATGTCTCACACTTAAATTCATTGTCTGTCTTCACATTCAAGACTGACCAGCAGTGTGTCCTCTTCCAGAGCTTCTCTTTCAGGTCTTTGTTCTCTTTCCCATTTCTCATGGTTAAATTTAGCTTTATCTCCTGACCCATAAGCTTGTTTGCAACACCTCCTCCATAGCAGTCACAGAGACATCAGCTATAATAACCCATTCCTAGGCACTACATAGCCTAATAAACTAGAATAATGCTGTTTCATCCCTTCTTGTTGTCTATCTTTGTCTATAACCATCATTGAGCTGCAATCAGGCTCAAACTACCACCACACTAGGATGTAGAAACAGGACAGTCTCTAGTAAGAGACATCAACTGACAAAAATCTAGAGTCAGTGATAAGATGTCTAGAAAAAATGGCAAAGGCCAAAAAGAGAATAGTGGAGAGGGAATGCATTAATATGCATCTAAATGTGCAAGGTGTTTCCTGAAAGGAAAGAGGCAACTGTCCTTGGTGGACTAGACAAAAAGTTGTTATAGATTTAAACAACAGCTAGATGTTTGAGGTTAAACAGCAGGAAAATCTTGGCTGATGATGAGATACAGAACACTGGGACAAATTTCTGGGTAGAGGAGGCATCACCATGTCTGGAAAAACACGTGCAAATATCCATCTGCAGTGATTTAGTGGTGTTGCCTTCAGTGGCTGAGTTGAATATCTAGCTTGGATCTTCAGGCCACATTTCTCTACCACTTAGTCCCTGGTTCCTCTCAGAAGTCAGTGCCCCTTCCCATGGCACTGTCGCATTTTACAGTGCTCTGCAGGAATAACTGCCATCTCTGAGCAATTTCCATTTTGCACACATGGGAAAACTGAGGCCTGGGGAAAGAACTGAAGAGAGAGAGGGTGGAGAAACAAGGGCATCGGAGTTCACAATTCCTTGTCTCACCCTGTGAGGATTGGACCAGTCCTATCTAATGTACACTACTGAACGTATTGCCCAAGTGGCTCAGAGAATGAACAGCTGATCGACCAGGAGAGCAGAAGCAGGATACGTGGTGAGAAGAAATGCTGACATTCCCTTTTTGCAAGGGGATTTGTGTGCCAAGCTTCCACCCAGAGGACTCCGTGGTGTCTGTTCTTCCAGCTCTTCCCAGCAGGATTTGTAAAGAAGAGCAATACAACTTCAGGCATTAAAGAGAATGAGGTAGATGGGCTTTAAGATCCTGCAGCACACAGATACACCCAGAAACTGCAAGAGCGCAACTTGGACCTACTGCCTTTCCAAAATGTTCTGTCTTTACAAGGAAACTCACAGCTCTCTGGAGTTAAAACTCTTCTCTCCCGTGCACAAACTCCATTATTTCCGCATAACCTGAAATGTTACCTGCCCATCTTCCTCCATCACTTTGCTTTTTTTCTACTAAGTTTCAGATGCACAGGTTTCCCTCTCCTGCCCACAACGATGCTGCACACGGCTCAGCAGACAGCTCAGACCCAGCCTCAGACGAGCCTTCAGGCTTTCAAGTCTCTTCGATTTGAACCTGAGCTTTTCTCAATATGAAGGAGGATCAGATGGATCCAGCCTACTGGGCTGGGACCTTTCAGAAGACCTCTGGAGCTGGTTTTGGTCAGCCCTTCACAAATGCCTTGTTTATTGAGAGGAGAAATACACACCTTCCTTCAGAAAAACCCAACAAGTACAACAAACTTGAAGGATCTCACTGAGTCCATGGACTCTTCTGTTCACACTCAACTCAGTTTCCAGGCCCATGTGAAATAGTTGCAAAGAGACACAGAGTCCATCTTGCGTCTTGGCACTTTACTCTCATTGATTTGAAATAGGAGTTAGATGCCAGAAGAGGAGCAAGAACTCAGATGAAAGGGCTGAAATACTACAGCTTCCCTAAATCATTGCTCCTGCACCATCCAGTCTCCATCAATTTTAGACACCAACAGTGTTTGCAGATGTAAACTCAATGTCGGGAAAAGAGTTGTCCAACAGTCTGGATGTAAGACTGGGGCTCAAAAGACCTAGCTTCTCCTTTTTTCTCTTGTGTGCCAAGAGGAGATGGAAAATAAGGATGTGAGCAAGTCACCTCATCTCTTTGGAGACAAGTTTCCTTATGGCGGTAAAGTTTAGAGAAGGGTTTGCCAAGCAAATTTATGTGCAATGCACCAAAATCACTAACTTTTCTCTCTGAAGCTGAGTCCCTGGAGAGAATAAAGGAAGAAGAGAGCAAATATGAATGTCACTTCCCACAAGTGCCAGACACAAACACTGTTCCATCCACAGCTCAGACACCAGGACTGCCTCTAACAGGCTACGGAGTGCTGCCTTTCTCCCATATTGGCTGCTTCAATTTGGGTTCCTGAGTCGGGTTTGAATTTATTTATTTATTTATTTATTTATTGGAGAGCACAATTATTAGGGAAGCCCTTTAATTTTTCCGTTTTGGAAGAACCCCAAATGGGCTTCCCGGCAAAAGTAATGTGCAGGCGCTCGGCATTAAGCACTGAGTAATCCTGGAAGTACAGACCTGATGTCTCTACAGGCAGCAATAAACTTTTCAGCACAATATTGTAACCTCAACTCTTCCTCCTTTAATGGCTTTTCTCTGTGCCATTAGCACTGCTGCAGAACTTTCCTGCATGGCATGCGCACAGACACACACACACTCAGAGCATACAGGGCCTTGGGAGCCAGAGGTCAGGTACAGTCATTTCTCCCGCCTCCTCAGATTGGGAAGGCGGTCTGGAAGGGTAAAACATGCACAGAAATGTCAGACAGCATTTGGGTGCTTCCTCTATCTATTTTCTGCAGGATACAATAGTTTGGGAGCAGAGGAAGAGGACATGGTTATCCAAAATCTCTGCGTTGGTGACAGTAGGATCACATCGAGAGCAAGACATGGATTCTTACCCTGCGCCAGGCTGATGTATGGCTCCGACACCAACCACATAGAAATCGGATTGGAAAAAGGGAGGTCATGCAGAATATCACTTGGAGATAGAGTGGGTTTTGAATGCGCTAGACCCAAGCCATGTTGTGACATATAATAGGGTGTCCTTGCTCTTCATCCTAGTACACCAAGAATCAAATATATACCTCAGGTCTGGGCAGTATCCGTTCTGTTTGAGGCGAAGTCTGGGGGAGAGCAAGGAAGAGAAAGCAAGCTCCTGAACAAGTGGAGCATTTGTGGGCAACTGTCTTGTTCTTGGGGCAGAAGGGTAAACAAGGATCCATAGACATGGCAGAGCTTCTTGGCTCTCTGTGGCCTCAAGTGCTGGGTGTGAAGCAGGTCCATGCACCAACAGCTACTTCTGTGGGCAAGCCTCCCTGACCTGGGAAAAGTTTGGGGCTGCAGATGTGAATGTTTGATATAACTTAAGGAACGCTAAAAAGAACTTGCTGAGCCCATGGTAACAGAGCTCAGATTGCCAGACAGCTCATCGCCTTATAACTTTGCTTGTATGTTGGGTCTATAATGGCTTTTTTGGCCCCTGTCCTGGCTAGGCTATGCTGAAGCTGTGACCAAGCTGGAAAGAGGATCGTGTCAGCATGCTACAATGGCATGTAGCAGGGCTTCATAGCCACCACTTTCTTTTTTGTTCTTGAGTTGACTGCCTCCTCCCATCAAAGTGCAGCTCTTCCCAGTGGGGTGGGTATGCCTTCCGCTGCTCAGGGAACTTCACTAAAGAAGCAAGTTGAACAAATACACATGTGGCAGAAAAAGTCCCTGGATGTTCATGAAGCTCTTATGACAGTGTGGGTGAAACAGAGTAGTTTAGCCAAAAGCAATGTCTAAAAACCTCATTTTTCCTCCTGCTAGCACACAACAACCTCATTCCAAGCAGAGGGATGAAGATGGGGGCTGCAAAGCCAGTTTCTAACCATAGATTTATAGGTACATTTAATCAGCCACACAGAGAAGAACCAGCTCAGTTCACCACCTTGGTTTCTTGCTGCTCCACCTAACAGTGGCTAAGAGGGCTACACAAACAAAAGACTCAAGCCCTGGAGAGCACTTCATCAACTCAGCTGGCTCCTTCCAGTCAATTAAAAAGCACTACCGGTCGCCTTGGAGGAAGAGCCAGCAACAGAACCAAGTGCAAATTAATGCACTTGAGAATGAGACTTTTTTGCCAGTCAGCAGATTGAGCAGACCTGGCCTGAAGCAGACTAAACTTTGAAGAGCATGGTGCTAGGACAGGCTGTATTTTTCTCTAATTTCATTACATTACATGAGACAGGGAATGGGGAGGACTTCGGTGAGCTGATCAGGGTTAATGTGTGACCACAGGGAGAATGAAAGCCTCTGACTTCTTTGTGGAATCTGCAGCCTTGTAAAAAAAAAAAAAAAAAAAAAAAAAAAAAAAATTTTGAAAGATCCTGGGACTCTGTATCAGTGGTAGAAGCCTGGGACCCTGATAGGATCTGGGCCTGGGACGGAAGACAGACCATACAGTGTTGCCTCTTCCTATCTGGGGAAAAGGGCTGTGAAAAGGTTTCCCAGAAGCAACTGTGACAGCCCCTCCACATACGGAGGCATTGAGAAGAACAAGCCCTGATTCCTGAGGCCCATCCTGTTGCCCCCGGGAGCAGACAGAGTCAGAGACATGTTTCATCCCCACCCCAGGCCACTAGTGCTGCCTGGGGTGCTCCTAGATGGAGGGAGGGCAGCTGAGGGAACGAGGCAAAGCTGCCTGTCGATGAGGATGTAGCCTCAGACCCTGGACCTCCATGCCTGAGGAGGCATCAGCGGGTTTCAGCTCTGAAGTCTTTTTTCCTGGACAAAATTAAAGAAGTAGCACTTTCCACAGAAAGCAGGCAGGGTTTTTCTGTCTTCCACCTCCAAAAAAAAAAAAAAAAAAAGAAAAAAGAAAAAAATGGCTGTTTTTCTTCTCCTGGAAGCAATTTCTAAGACCGGCAATGTTCAAAGCTGCGTGAGATGGAAGATACTTAAAGAGACTTCAAAGCAAGATTAGCAAGCAAGCAAGCTTCTCCAATCAGGTACCCATCTAGGACACCAAGGACATCATAGCTGTCAGTTAGGTTTCTGGAGCAAAAATTGAGTTACACCCTGTCTTCCCCACCCTGTGTAGGATCCAGTCTTTGCATCTGGCCCTTAGACTCCTGGTCTTCAGCCCTGGTAACTGTGGCAAAGAAATAAGATGTTAGTGAGTCCCAAGGCCACAGAGGAAGGGAAGTATTGGCTGGCTCAAAACTACTCACTCCAGGAGCTAGAGTGCCTCCCTTTTCCCCACTGCTGCCTATAGATGAGTTTAGACAACAAAAGGTACTCAACTATATCAGTCAGGACTAGCCAGTACTCCTCAGGCAGTGTTGAATGCTCCCAGCTTCCCCTTCCAACAGTGTTGTCAGCTAAAGTGAACTTTACTTGAAGTTTTGGAATTTCAACTTTTCCGCAAAGTTCCAGACTCAGGATTTAGGAGGACTCTTTCTGGGACATCTATATCGGAAGAGAAATCTTAAGATATCCAGTGGTTAAGCCTTCTAGCTGTGGCATTAATGAAGTTCCCAGCTGAGATTATAGAGAGTGATCTCAGTAGATATAGGATAGGACACAGACTGCAGCTTCCTATAAGCAGAGAGATATGAGGCCAAGGGCCCTCACGGTATGCTTATATCTTTGGTTTTAAATTATATTCAAGCACAGTACATCACTGTGTATCCCAAAGTCCTGGAGGACTGCACGAAGTGACGGGGAGCATATAGTTACCTGGACTCGAAGCGGACGTAGTAAGAGAGAAGGATGTGGTGAAACAGGACATGATCTAACACACTCACATGAACACAGCATTAAGCACATGAGCATCTCCTTATAAAGTAGGTCACATCTACCAGAGGCTGGCTGAGTGGAATGGGATGCTCCGGTGTGCTACATTAACATTAACATTAACATTAACATTAACATTAACATTAACATTAACATTAACATTAACATTAACATTATGAGTTGCTTGCTCCTCCCCCTGAAGTCTCTGTGGGCTTAGCTGCTCCTTCCTTTCACAAGCAAAACCATGAAGACGAAAAGGGCTTGGGAAGAGCTACAAAGAGTCTGACCTCTGTGATAGCACAGAGCAGGATTTTCCCGGAGCTGGAGCCAGCTGCCTAAGACAGGACACAGGGCTTTTCCATCTGGGAAATGCAAGGAGAAGGCATCTGGTCCCAGGGTCATGGAGGGAAAAGGGAGCAGAAGAGGGTTCCTGACCCCCAGGTGAGAGGAGGCTGGTGGGGACACACTCCTTTGGGACTCACAGTGATTCTGGCCTCTGATGGAGGGCTGTGAGCTGTCAGGATGGACGCAGGTGAAGAGAGAGGAGGCTGATGAGCCTACTATACTGCATAGTGCTATGCGACAGGCCCCATAAACCAGCTTCCCTGGATCCAGATCCTCCACTGCACCTTGAGATGGAGAACATATTCAGAGGAAAAATCCTGGTGCAAGGCTACACAGGTCTTCACCCATCAGAGCCAGATCAAAGTCATGGACCTGCACTGCTCACCCCCTGAAACAGGCCCTGCAGCCGGGCCATGTCTGCACGGCTGATCCCCAGCAGCAGTATAGACAGGCCCTGAGATTGACTGCCCATGCTGATGGCAGGGAGGGAGGGGACTTTTCTCCAGTCTGGAGCAAATAAATAAACAAATATATAAGTCATCCCTGGAGCTCCCCAAAGGTGCCATTAAGGAGCAGAGAGTTAGTGATTAGTGGCAACAGGAAAGGGAAAAAAATCATAAACAAAGAAGTCATCCTTTTGTCCATAGGGAGAGCACTACTAAAAATCCTTTAACAGGGCTCATTAAATATACATGGCCTCAGTGGCTGGCTATACATCCTGATTAGCCCATGACTTGAGCTCCTGTAGTCCAGGGTATTTCTGCTCTTCACCAATGAAATAAAAGCAGACGGTCTATCCCAGGAGCCAACGTGGCTGTCCAGGCCTCTGAGCATTGACATGGAGAGCCCATGTGCTCAAGGAATCCCTCCCAGCATTCCTGCTGATGAGCACAACGTGCTGAGAGCAGATGTGAGCTGTCACGGGGTGCAAAATGGGGCCAACTTGGGCAAGAAAGGGAATGAAAGAGAAGGACTAGAAACCAGTGGGGAACCAAGAGGAGACCTGCTTTCAGATGTTTTCTTGCTTTGGATGCACACCTCTACCAGCCACAGTCTCAGTGTGAGACTCAGGGCAACTTTCCAAAACATCATCCTCATGTAAGCAAACCTGCAGGAGTGCAGCTGCAGGGCTCAGGGGAGAGACACTGGCAGGATGCTCCCTGCAATCACCCAGGAGGGCCAGGGGACCAGATTAGAACAGGTGGGCGCTCGTCACCCTCGGTCCTCCCTCACTCAACTGCCAAGAACATTCAGATCAACCGCTCATTCAGTCAGAGGAATAGTCCAAGGCCTCTTACTTTCCCCCCTTCCTTTAATGATATTAATATTTTATTACCGTTCATTGGAAGAAACATGCAAATGAATGTGTGTGGGAAGGCCCTGGAGTCTTCCAATGTTAACAAAACAAGTAAACAAGGATTGTCTTCCTTACGAATGATGTTAACACAACATACAAATGTTGTTCTACAATCGATAACCTCATAGGAAACTCGGGTGGCTGGAGGCTCTGTTACTACATTATCTCAGATTGTCATTAAAGGTTTCTGCTTTGTTAATCAGACTTTTTTTTTCCTAAGCAGAATGAGAATTTCTTTCAAACATTACAAATCACAGAGAAACACAGAACTGCACAGGACCTCGTAGCTTAACCAAACCTATTCCTAGCAACACAGGCGCTGTCATGTAATCCCCAAGCACTTGTAAGGGGATAGGAATATTTGAGCCATGACACTATAGTGACATCAAGGTTATAGGCTCAGGAGACTAGCTGATTCTAGCTTTATTGCCTCAGATAGCCTTAACATAGAAGGAAAAAAGCAGTTAAAGTGCTTGAAGCCAACCCAACGGTGTCCTGATCCACACTTCTGCTTGGCAGGAAAGATGAGACCAGGAGTCTCTGCATCATGGCCCTCTACTCTCTGAGTTAGAGTGTGCAGTTTTGCAAACCTCCTGCCCATTTTGACTGTGAGCAGGAGACAGAAGCTCAAATGGGAGATCTGGGAAGAGGCAAGATCTGGAATAAGATTTCACTATAAAATATACACTAAAAACATTTGGATGAGAAGAAATGTGGAATTTATTCCTACCAATTTTTAGTCTCTGGTCTCCAGGTGGAGCTTAAATAAAGACAAAAATCTAAAGCAAACATTAAGCTTCTCTGTTCAGAAAAGTTAAAGTCCTAAAAGCACCACGCTTTCCAAAAGTCATAATAATTGCAATACTGTATGTGTGGAGCCTAAGATGATTTTGTATAAAAGTGCAGAAAAACAGAAACACCAACACTAGAAAAGAGAGCAAAACAGTGACAGTGCCTGCTTGCTATAAAATCAGGTTAACTTCATTGAGAATGGGAGTGCTAGGTACAAATTATCCTGTAAGACTGTGTCCCTTAAGAAAGTTTTCTGAGATTAATTTCCCTGGCTGTTTAGGGGACTTGTTATGTCCTGCTCCACTAAACATATATTACAACACTTCCAGCTTTCTTCTATTACAGCATTTCAAATTTGTTTTGCTTTCAGCCATCACTCACTCCATCTTGCGTGTGAGAAGCAGAAATATTGCATGGGTAATCAGGGTTGTTGTCTAAGAAGCAACAGCTGCACAGAGCAAATGGGATGCTCAGGGTCAACACAGCAGTCTTGGCTTCATATGACCAAGCCAGTCTCTTCCCATATTCAAGTCCCATGACTCACTCAATCACTTCCATAAACATCTCCCTTTGAAACATCAACCTGTTTTTCTCACTGTTCAGCCTGGCCTGGGCCAGTGGGTAGAGTAATTATGTTAATTCTGCCATCAAAATAATTAGCCATTCCATTTCAGCCAAGAAAATGCTGGAAATTGGCTCATGATTTATTCTGCACTCTTATTTCATCTCATCCTTTTAACACGGCACTTGGGTCTTCCTGCAGCTCACTGGCCAATTAGTGGAATCAAAGGAGGCACATGGAAATGCAGGCCTTAAACGCAGCTCAGGTCCATACATTGACAGGATCTGGAAGGATCCGTCTCCTGGGTGTCTGCGGAAATGACATCTCCCTTCCCCTGTGGAACTTCCAGCAGGCTGGACTTTATCTCCTTCATGCTCAAGAAACCATCTCTCTGGGGACAGGTGGTTCTTAAGTTCAAGAGTTTTCTCGATGTAGTGAAGAATTTCAGAGCTCGATCTGAAGATGAAAGAGTCTGGTCTTTTACAACCTAGAAGAGTGATAAAGCTGCAAGAATAGAAACCACATCTGCAGCTTGAGGCAACGAGTAGGACCTGAGACTGGCAGGGGCCAAACAGACTCTCTCATTCAGTTCACCTCTGCTCCTCCAGCAGTGCTGCATGGTTCACTATGACCAGAGTATTTTCTCTAATCTGCTTCTGTGTACTCCCCTCCCTAGATCTTCAGCACTTCCTTGGGAAATGCTCCGTGGCCTGACACATCTCTCTGTCAAGACATTTCCCCAGGCATTTCATTTTAAATTAAAAGCGCTATTCTTCTTTGTTGCATTCCCTTTATGCCTTGACATTTCCTCTCCTTTCCTGCATACACATTTTACTCCATAGCAACTCAGAGAAGCAAATCCCTGTGTCATCCATTCACACCACCACACACCTGGTCCTTTTACCTCACCCACGATTTTTTCCTGGTCTACCTGACTGTCACTCTGCTCCATTAAAACTTTAGACACTTCCCATACCTTGAAGCCTGGGAGAACCATAAAGCATCAGGAGGCCACGTCAGGATGGAGGACTTGTCAGGACGGCCTTCCCAGAGCTGAGCAGAGCCAAACCGTCCTCTCTGTCTGTCATGCACTTAACAAACCCCTCCAAGAACTATGTCACCCACTGTGTTTTCCCTATGCCACAGCACACAGTACCTCTCCACTCTCCTTCTTGTGACATATGGCACTGTCCCCCAGCACTTTCTCTGCCTCTCTGGCACTGCATCATGCTAACAGGGCAGTGTTGACAAACTCAGTCACTTCAGACACTGGGCTGCCTGATTCTGTTTGTGAGCCCTCAAGGACAGTCTGAGTCCCTTCCCTGTCCGCATAGCCAGGTTACAGCATGGAGCAATTTCATCCTCCCAGGAGGAGTTGAGCCACTTCCACCATGGAGCTGATCTGTCCCCTTCAGGCCTGTCTCAGGCCCATCCCTGAAAACTGCTAAGTGGAAGTGACTCCCAAGTTCTCCTGGGCAGCCTCCCCATTTATCTCAATGAGAGAAGTGACATCCTGGACTGTGATGCATGAGGCATGCCATGTTCCTCTGCACCGTGACATCTCTGGGTTTTCTGCTTTGTTGCCTTTTCACAGCACTCTCCCATGAGATGCCCATCACTTCAGGGGGTGACAGCTTTTGCACTCAGGCCAGTAGGCAGCAATGCCTCTTAGAAAAAAAATGCATTATTTGGAAGAAAAGAAAAGAAAAGAAAAGAAAAGAAAAGAAAAGAAAAGAAAAGAAAAGAAAAGAAAAGAAAAGAAAAGAAAAGAAAAGAAAAGAAAAGAA
>VZSV01000011.1:3369960-3404330 GCA_013398735.1 Nothocercus julius | reverse complement strand
AAAAGAAAAGAAAAGAAAAGAAAAGAAAAGAAAAGAAAAGAAAAGAAAAGAAAAGAAAAGAAAAGAAAAGAAAAGAAAAGAAAAGAAAAGAAAAGTTTGAAATGCCAATGGCTAGTTTTGGTCTTTTAAAGATTCTTTTTAACTCAGGTTGATGAACACAGAATAGGCTACTGGGCACTAGAGACAGAGCACTGTGGGTGCTAAGTTCAGCTACGTCAACCAAAGATGGGTTGTAGGGCACTGGGAAACTTATCTTGAGTGACAGCCCAAGAGTCCTGGCTATGAGAGAGGATCAGGGTAGAGCTGTTCTCTGTAACACTTGCTTTATTATTATAGGTTTCCCCACCTTCGTGAATCCAAGTTTGAGATCCACCAGTAAATCAGGAACAGTCTCTCTACAAGTCATGCAATATGAGTGACCGAAGGAGAATATGGGTAGCATGACATGAGATTCACATGCCATACAGAGGAATCAGTACCAAGGTTTAACTCAAGCCTTCCCAGACTGTCAAAGCAAGCAGAGTCCTTGCACAAACTGGATATGGTTGACTTCTAAATTGCATAGAGGGGAGGAAAGGGTTTCCCCTGAAAGTGCAAGCAATGGGAATTTGGGGGTTGATCTGAATGGCAACACCCTTCTCAAATTAAAATACTACAAGAAGGACTAAAGGTGAAGAGAGAAACATCCCCCCCAGGCTGCAGGCCTGAACTCCTCCGCCCAGCTGCTCCTGAGCCAAGGGCCATAAATTGCTAGGAAGTGACTTTTCTCGTAAATGGTTTTAATTTTTGTTTTTATGTTCATAGAGGGAACTGCAAGATCTATAGCACAACAGATTGATGCTGGTTCTCCCACAGAGCACTTGGGCATCCTCAGTCCTTTTTTTTTTTTTTTTTTGCTTTCCCATTAATGGGCAGCCCTAAAACAAAACCAAGGAGGCTCATTGTCGGTCAAGATCATTCCCAGGCCCAAGACGGAGACAGACAGATGCAGCCGGTGTCCAATAATTACCTCTTCCATGTAATCATTTCTCGCTTTCAGGAAGAGGGAGGTAGCGAAGTCTTAAAGGGAAATGTTGCTGTGCCGACTGGGGCATCCCTGGTTTATTGGGGCTGCTGGGCTTTGACATTTCCTCCTGACTCAGTTCCTCCTTGCATACGTGCTTTGCAGTCGGGCACACATGGCCAGCATCCTGCAGAGATAAGCATGCAGGTTGTATTGCGCCCTTCTTTGGCAAGGAAATGAGCTGAATTGGGACCGTTGTTCTGTAAGTGGTCTTATCACCTGTCAAGAAGGATTTGAGATCAAATTCCAGGAAATCTTTCCCTTGGATTTCTTTTCTGGGAATTCCCATGCCCAGGGATCCTCTTTTGGGGGATGGAAAGCCTTCAAGGTTGCAAGCTGGTAGGGGACTTTGGGGTGTGATAGCAGAGTTCCTTCCAGCATGAAATTTGCTGTATTTGCAGGCACAGTGCAGTGCCGTGGCTGTTGAGAAAACATTCCAAATCATTTCATATAGACAGATGACTGACTGACTCCATCTGTGAGCAGAACCATGCTGACAGGGGATTTGGATCAGAGACACACTGGCTCCCCGGTTGGGAACCCGCAGGATCTGGGTACAGTCTAACCATGTGGCTCTGGTTTGATGTAACTGTACCAAGGCTGGATCTTCCACGGTCTGAACAGTTAGGCAGAGAGCAGCACAAGCCTAAGGATCAATTCCCAAACTGCCTTTTGGTGCAAGAACTGCTCCCCCTTACAAACCAGCCTCTGGCTCGTGCACTTTGCTATCTATCTTGGGCCCCAACAAAAGCTCAGAGACAGAAACTGAGATCGCTAAACACAAAGTGCTGTTACCAGCCCAAACATCACAGACACTGCCTAGACTGTGTTGCCTTCTATTTTCTGCCTGGGTAGCTCAGGGGTAGAGAGACAAGTAACTTGCCTGAGGATGAAGGAATGAACTTCACATCTACGGCTACAGCTCATAGACCATCCAAATCCAGTCCTGTCTTTTACATGACAAGGGAGACAGCCCTTTTACTATCTGATGGGAAGCAGAAAGTTGGGAAGAAGAAGATAGATAGAATAGCTTGAATTCAGAGAAGAAACCCCCCACATGCAGATCTGAGGTCCTCACATCTGGGTGCAAGAGCTGCAGTTTCAGGTAAGAATCATCTGGCAGGCACTGTAAAAGTAGCCTCTATTACAGACCCTTGTTGCCCTCTTACAGGCCTCCTGAACCAGCAACACCCAGCATTGCAGGCCTCCCATGTGCAGCCTGACCAGGCATCCCTGGCAAGATTTTCAAGGAAAGGCAATAGTTTTTACCAGGACAGCTGCAGGGAACTTTATCTGCAATAGACAAAGAAACTCATATGGAAAGTCTGAAGGATCGCAAGAGACAAGGAGCACTCTGTGGGACTTTGTGAAGGAAAGTCTGTCCTGGGAGCAGCCTCCACATCAACTCCTGCTCTCATCCGACAGCTCTGTTGCATTTGCAGACTGGGTCACAAGAGGGAGCGATTGCCCTGTTTGTCATACCGAGCCCCGGCTGGAAGTCACAGGGCTGTCCCCAGCTTTGAGGGGGGTGCTCCTGTAGCCCGATTCTGTGGATTTCTCTTTTGCCTTTCTGTGTCTGCATGCCAACACTGTCCTTCAGTCTGTGACACTGCTGGGTCCTCATGGTATCCTCACCCCTGGCAGTGGCATCTCAGAAACAGCTCTACACGTGCTCATGGTCCTCCAAACCCGGGAGGTGCAGAGAGCAGTAGAGCCAGGGCTCAGACAGGGAGGGAGCCCAGTGCCACTCATGCCTTTGTGCTGCATGGGCCTGAGCATGGAGGAGATGTCACTCAAAAGATGAGAGGGCACAGCATAGCCTACGAGGAATATGTGAAGCTGTCGACTCCACTGCATCTGCCCCATGGGAAAGGTGGAGGTCGCAGAGCAGTGGAAGAGGCAGGTAATGAAAATGGCAAGAGTTGATAACATCAGGTCTAGGACTGGCCTTAGTGCTGAGGAACATCCACAGAACCACCTCCACATGATCCATGTACCCCTGCAGCTTCTACAGGGATAAGAGCAGTAGTGGGGCTCTGTCTGGCTCACAGATCCACTCACTGACAGTCTGGCTGATCTAGAGGTCGGATGGCTAAGGAGATAAAATGCCTGAAAGGGCAGGCTGTTTTCCTTACCTCCACTCCCAGCTCACCAGGCTCGTATGAGCCAATTTGCCATGCTTTCTTTGTAAAAGCCCTCCATGCCAGTGTTGTCTGGCCCACACAGAGACAAGGTCTTCATTCCTGCCTCACTCATCATCCTCTGGTGGAATCTGGTCTCATGGTGGCAGCATCTGGAGAAGGAAATAAAACCAAGGAGATCTCCCTTTTTCAGTCAGTGTGACACATCTTTAGAGGGTGGAGCAGCGAGATTGCAGTGTGTGCCAGGGAGATGTTGCATCATTTATCTGGCCGTGAAAAGGAGGTTTAGCCTCTCCTAGGCTTCTCCAAGGGAGTGACTGCAACTTATGCAGGCCAGAAGTGTCTCAAACAAAGGTTTTTCATCAGAAAACAATGGTTTATTTGAACTGGAATTATTCCATTCCTCTAAAAACATGTTTGGAAGTAGTTGATGTCCCGTTTGTCAACACAGCCATTTTTCTTATGACAGTTTTTCCTCCTGAAACTAGCTCTGAAGCTAATTGGCATGAAAGAGACCTGATTACAATGGGCAGTTCCCTAATAGTCATTTGGTCTCTCAGTTTCTGAAGGTGCTCATGCAGTTCAGGATGGAAAAACTGCTGAAGCTCATGCTCAGGGAGAAATCCTTTCTCAGCAGCTTCAGCCAACAGATGCCATGCCAGCTATTTTCCCTTCTGCCTGTCCAAGCCAGCAAGGCATGCCTGCATGAACTCTTTGCCCCTGGTCAAATACTGCATGGAAGTACAGG
This sequence comes from Nothocercus julius, assembly GCA_013398735.1. Taxonomy (NCBI): domain Eukaryota; kingdom Metazoa; phylum Chordata; class Aves; order Tinamiformes; family Tinamidae; genus Nothocercus; species Nothocercus julius. The sequence continues at coordinate 3,400,378 of VZSV01000011.1, read as the reverse complement.
GCCACCCAGCACAAAGCTAAGAGCACAAAGCCACAGCTGTATAAATATCTGGGTGTGCTGACCATAACCCTTCCTCCAGGACACCTGGGACTTCTCAGCATGTGTGCAGCAAAGAGGAAGAAAGTGCTTCAGCCTCACTTCCATCCCCTGTGGGCTCTAAAGAGGAATCGACTCCATCTCCTCTCCCATAGAGTTGCAGTTGGGCCTGCAGCAAAGGTCTTGATTTTTCAAGCAGCCTTTGTGCTCATCCCTAAGACACTCACCTCCTGCAAACATCTCTGGTGTTTCCATGAGGAGTAATATCAAGGTCCCATGACACAGGACAAACAGGTGAAGAAGGTGCAAGGTCATGCTCTGGAAAGATGGAGAGTTGGGAAGGAGGCTCCAGGCCTGATCCACATGAGAGATCCAAGGCTGAGGGGTTGCTCCCAAAGAGCTCCCACGGTACCAGACAGACAGGGGACAGTTTGTCCAAAGTCTCTCATTGCTTATCAAGTGTCAGACAAGAAACAGGACCCAGGAAAGACACAAAGTTTATTAATACACAATGTGTTGAAACTAGATGTTCACTCTGCACCTTGCCCTGGCCTGAGGGATATGGTGCCCACAGCACCCACCGAAAATGAACTGCCACCAGCTCAGAGCAGCAAGGGAAAAATCATGCTCTTGATCCACCAGCCATGGAAGTATGGAAGAGTGGGGAGTCTGTGCCTCCCAAGACATTGTCCATCCGTGCAGGGTTAGCCGGATCTGGGAGAGGAACTGTGAGGACTTCAGTAGCTCACTTACCCTATCAACATTTGTGGATCAAAGTCCTTGGTCCCAAGCAAGCTAATGGGGCTGGCATGGAGCTGGAGGGGACAGAACGTGAGAAGAACTTCTCAGGATCCCCTGGTCCTCATGTCATTTGATGGGGTTCAGTGCAGCAATGGCATCCCCAGCAGAGACCAGAAGAGCTCAGATAATAGTTACAAGCAGCAACCCTTCCTCACAAACAGCCTGTTTCTCATCCTTTTTCTCTGTGCTGTCCCTTGCTTGGGATGAGGATGAGCTGAATTTTCCCAAGTTGTCTTTATCTAGGCCAGATTTCCCAATCACAAGGCAGTGCAAAGAACAATGCCAACAAACACCAATAACACCCTCCCCTTTGCCCCTCCAGAGGGGAAAAAAAAAGTCAAAGTATCCCATTTCCCTGGCTGGGCTCTTCCATCTTCCCTGTCAGCTGCCCTCAGGCTGGCCGGGTTGCTCATTCCAGACATGTTTCTCATGGCCATCAGAGGAATGCAAAGCCCTAGAGTTTTCACAGAGACCAGCATGAGAGTTTTCTGAAAAGGGACAGCGGATGATGTCAGCGGAAGTATATTTTTAACCCATGTTCAAATGAAAAGGAAACAACCCAGAGGAAATGCATCAAAAAAAAAAAAAAAAAAATCTCCTGACAATGAAAAGCCGAGCTCTGCTTTCAAGTTTTACTTTTTCCCAGGACACTGACTCCCTCCTGCCCTCAGCCAGCAGGGAAAACAGAGAACGAGGGAGTGACAGCTCTCCTCGCACATCCGCCATGCAGGAAGAACCAGCTATATAAAGACAAGGACTGCGTCAGGACATGGGATACGCCAGGGCCCAGCACCGTGCAGCTGGGCTGCCAGCTGGCTGCAGACCTGCACGTTGCCTGGGCCGGTTTGCGCCGAGCAGGGCAACTCTGATGCTGCAAGACGTGACCCTGCTCCAATGAGTGACAACATCAGAAAACCATCTTCTTGCCGCCTTGTCTGCAGCAAGACGGCGTGGCAGAGTGGTGCCATGCAATGAAATTGGGGATGCTGCTGAGTGGAAGAGACTTAAAACATCTTCCTTACAACAAAACAATAGAGGCTCCTGGGTCATACCGTGGGAGGAAGAGCAGGGGCAAGCCACAGCTCAGCAGTCAACAAGCCTTATAGCAAACTGGGAGGAAACAGAGGCTTCCTAGAGCCTCAGCACCCCCATGTCACTGGCAAGATCTTGTCATCTCAACAGGATGCAGAGTGAAGGGGAAATTTCCTCCCACTCCATGGCACTAGACATGAGGCATACTGTTGGCACAAGTTCCTTGAAATGGGTAATAGGGACTCCCACAAACAGTGGGACAGTGGGAGACAAGGGAAGGAGACAGGGTAGTGTTAGTTTTTTTTGCCTTCTTGTTTGTTTTCTTTTTTCTGTGAAACATTGAAAATGGGCTACTTTTGAGTAGCCCATTGGCTACTCAAATAGCAGAATGGGAGGAACAGTGAAATCCTGCTTCTGTTCCATTTTCCCCACAGAGGCATCTGGAGAGCCAATACAGCAGCAAGACAGAGGCTGAAAGACTTGGGGCACAGACGCAAGGATCTTTACCCTATGCTCAAAATGCCTCTGTCAGTGTCAAGTGGGTGCAGGGGGATACACATTCCTGGTGTCTCGTGTCAGCTTTCCTTGGCACAGACTGTCCTCTTGAGCTGGCCAGTGTCCGCTACAAACGTTTCCGATCTCCCCTCTTCCAGCGAGTCTCCCTCAGGGATCACCTAGCTCCGGCTTGTATCCTGGGAAATATAGCCCAGCTCAAATATCTCCTCATCCTGCAAAGATATCCCATGAATATTCACCCAAGTTCTGAAACAACCTCTTGCTTGTCTGCATCACTCCCCCCAAAAAGCTCTGAGTCCCCTCCACTTCTCACCATCCAGTTGGGATGCTGAATTAATATTGCATAATTGTGTAAATAACAGATTGCATAAATTGCAGATTGCCTAAATAGCAATGCAGTGAGGTTCAGGAAAATAAACCTCTCCAGGAGTCAGACACTCTCCTCCCTTTCTAAGTCCAGTTTGGCAGGGCCAGCTGGTCTCATCCTCTCCAGGACAATGTGCCTCCCCATCCCAGAATGGGGAAGTCATCAGGGAATTAATGATTCTGAGTAGGCATGAAGGAGCTCATCTCTCCATCAGCCTGACAGCAGATCGATATGTAGAGGAAGCAGGTTTCCTTGCTCCAGTTCATCAGCCTGACATGCATGCAGCTTCCTCTACACTCTTTCTTTCCCTTCCTCTGAAATGATCCATTCCTGCCCAGCAGGCTGGGGAAGAGCCATTTGTTGAAGCCTCTGCCAGGGATGCTCATTAACACCACTAAGTGTGCTCTTTCTTGGAAGGCATGTGGTTCCTAGGGAAAGAGAGAAAGAGGGAAGGAAGGAAGCAAGCAAGCAAGGAAAAAAGAACAGCTGTTAGGAAGCAGGGGCAGCAGCAGAGAGACTGGCAGCTAGAATGCAAGGAGCTTGAGTAACATACCCCCTTCATTCCTTGCAGGATGGCTCTCTGCCCCATTGGTTCCCATGGGCAGACCAGGCACAGCTGGCCCGTTATCTGCATGGCACCATGTGCTAGTGCAGATAGCTAGTGCAGATAGCTGGTCCAAAGAAGGTCACGATTTCTTTCCCACTCTGCTGACTTTGAAGCGGATCTGGTCCCTGAACCTATTCACCATCCGACTAACTCGAATAACTGTCTCTTTTCTTTATTTACCTTCCTTTTCTCAAGGGCTGAGCTCCAGGAACACTTCTCTAGAACCTGCATTGGGTAGTTATCTTTAGGCTCTGAAGGCAGGAGGCAGGGGCTGAGCAGAGTTTGGACTTGGCTTCAGGAAAGCAGGTCGTAGCAGGGCAGGAAGGAGCCAGAGGGTGGATACAAGGAGTACTCCCTGCCTGCAGTCACCATGGCTCCTTCCTCTATCTCAGACTTCCCAGAAACAGCTGCCCGAGGGGAAGACGCTCCCTTGCCTGCATGTGCATGCGGGAATCTGCTGGGTGATGCAGACCAGCCCCATGTAGAGACAGAGGCACAACAGGAGAGGGCACAGGTGGAGATGGGAGGGCAGGGAATCCCAGGGCATCCCTGAGAGCCCAGATCTGGAGAATGTCCCTAGCTGAGGACATACCAGGACTAGCTTTTACTCCCATCCACTGCTGGTGGAAGCAGAGGGAGGATGCACATATATCACTTGCATGGGCATGCAGATTATCCTGGCCAGATGGTGCCTCTGGTCCCAGAATGGCAGCAAGAAGTGGTATGGCAGAGCCTGGACCTCCTTTCTTCCAAAAAAAAAAAGGATGCTACAAATTCCTTCATTGGTTTGTTTGCACATAAAGCAGATATGATAATACAGATTAACCCGCTAGGGTCTGTTTCTTAAAGCAATCCACATCCATCTGTGCTGCAACATGTGTCTGATATCTTTCATATATGCTTGAAATGGCTTTCTTGTCTCTTGATTCATATTTTTGAAAAAGCCTGTTTGCCTCTTTGGTTCCCCTGTTGCCAATATTACAAGTCTGCCCTTGATATGTATTTGACCTTTCTGTGGAAAGATTTAATCTGACATGAGCTTCAAGGTAGATTTACTTCTGTTTTAGGCAAGAATCAATTTACATGAGGACACTGGGATTCCTCCCAAATCCTTCTGAGTGGTCTCCATGACACATCAGCAGGGCAGTCCTGCGAACGCAGCAGTGAATCTCAAACGGTGCCTTGCAACGAGTAACTGATATTTCCAAAATGTCACACATATCAGTAATCTAGTAGACCAGTTTTTATGTGGAGACCAGATTCTTCTCTGAAACCGTTTTCTGGTCCCCAAGTTTTACCCAAGTTAATGCAAAGTCTTTCTAGGGAACTTGTTTTCAGGCCTGCACTGGTGAATTCCTTGTCTTAGGTGGACTCAGAAAACTGCTGATTACTTGCAAGAGAAGAAGGAAAAGGGCAAAGCAGCAGGATTCAAGGTTTGTTTTGCTCTCCCTCTGCTCAGAGCTCTGTGAAAGTCCCTATCTCCTGTGTCCCTATCTCAAACTCCTGCAGGTATTCCCACAGTCCTTCCGGCTTTGATGGACAACTTCCTTCACGCTGAATGACACTTGTGGAGCCAACAGAGTGTATGAAGGGTTTTGAGGACAGCTGACCTGGTCTCCAGAGTGCAATAGTGACAAGAATGGCCCCTTACCCCCTCCTTAATCCACCTTCCCTTTGTAACTGAGAGTCCGTGAACCTTGTCCCCTGACCTGTGAGGCGCAAAAGAGAGGGGGCAGCAAGGGGGAGAAAGTCAGGACCCGTGAAGGCCAGTCAGCATTCGGCGTCCCCTCGGATGGCAGGCCACCCCCGGCACTCGCTCCCCTCACATTGTGCGCTGGGAGCAGGGAGGAAGGGGTGCCAGGGAAGCTTCAATCCCATCTGGACCATGAAAGCCGCCTTTGTTGTGGGACTGTCACTCGGGCCAGCGCATTGTGGCCTCTGGTTTCCAGGACGACCAGAGCAGGGTGGGCCGTGGGGAGGAGGAAGGTGGGAGACCGAGGGAAAGTTCTGACGTAAAAGCAAACCCTGAGAAGTGGACTGGGGCTGTATTTGCTTCCCTGTTTGCTTTTGAGCCACCCTTTTGCTGGACGCTGAACTCCAAATTGTGGCAAAGGCCACGCTCAGTGCTGGATGAGAGCAGGCTGAGGTCCGTGGTACAGATCACTGACGGGTCCCATCCGGCTTATCCCATGTTGAATTCGCATGAATCCAGTCTGCATCTGCCAAATCAAACCAATACCTTTCATCAACTCCCTTCTGACCTTACATCTGGAAGCACCAGCCTCTCTCTGCATCCCTGAAACTTATCACCATAATGTTTAGGAATTTGTGAGCACACATGGACGTGGTGAAATACAAATACTCCTGGGTGATGGGAGGAAGACCTCGGTGAGGGAGCGAGCTGCATGACTTGCCCAGGGCAATTGCTTCCCAAAGCCCAATAAGCAATAGACTTTACAGGTTTTTATCTCCACTGTTATCCAGGTGAGCAAGCAAAGTGGCACTTGGTGGCATAACACCACCTAGGGAAAAACTTTACAGAAACTGAGTTCTGCAGCCCACCTTGGCTGCCATCTGCGGCAGTCAATAGGCTGTTAGGGTCCTTCAAATGTCTTAATCATTCAGCAACGCTGCAGCACCTGGAAGATTTCCCAGCAATTTTCAATCTGTTGGACACCAGGCCTTCAGGGACATGTCATGAAAACCCTGATGCAGCTAAAAAGACAAAAACACATGAAAATACACATAGATTGAGTAACTTGTCAGCGGTCACAGAGGGAGTCAATGGTTAAACTTCTGGTGGGACCAATGCGTCCCAATTGCTGCTTGCCCACTCTGCTAGCTCATGCTGTCTCCAACTTCTTGCACTTAGAGATACCTCAGGTATATTTTTAGTCAAGTATTTTTGTCTTATCCCTTTGCAGGTCTGCAGTTCCATCACGTTTCGGTGGAGTTCAAAGGTGTTTTCCTGCCTCCTACAGGCATGGGGCTATTTATAGCTATGAGATATTGGCAGCCTAGCTTTCAGGGACAACAGCATGGTGACAAACACATGGAAATGGCTCATTGCCTGTGAGTAATTCCGGGATGAGCCACGAGCCTGGAACAAGGTGGAACAAGGAACTGCTTAGTCCTGTATATGAGACGGAGCCACAAAAGTAGAGTGGCAAAAAAATTAAGAAACATTGCTTCAGGCTGAATAAGAGAATATGACAATACGAATATTTTCAGGGCACTCTCTTGGTGCTTGGAAGGCTCCTCTGAGGAGACAATGCCAATTCTGCCCAATGGGTTATTTCAAGGGAGGGTGACCTTGTTGTCTTAGCAGTACTGGCTGGTTCTGGCTCTGGGGATGCTCTCAGTCTCCCTCAGGGGATTAGGGGGCAGGGAGCAGACAAACATGTTTGCATATCATAGCTTCTGATCTCCAAGGCCTGCTTGTTCCCATCTAGGTGTTATCAGCCCCCTTTATAAGGCACAGTGGAGCAAGCCCCTCAGACTGTCTGTATCCACCTCCCAAGCTGAAAAATATCTTCCCCTGATGGGAACTTGGAGTCCCCATATTTTTCAGTGTTGCATCAGGAAGACTCAAAAGCTTCCCTTTTTACATATTCTCCACAAAGTGTTTGTGACCTTTCCCAAAAGATGTCCACAGCCCCAGTGGTGGCTGAGTGACTACCTCTCAGCAGCTGTGTATAGCCACAGAGGAGCTCTGCCCTACTGTCATGGTGGAGGTGGCAGAGAGCACACAGAAGGGCTGGTCTCCAGCTCTTTGGCCAGCTGGCACTGAAATCAGGCCAGGCCATAGGGAAAAAACAACGGGCGTTTCAGCCCAGAGATTTGTCTTTCCATTGAGACCATCCAACTTAAGGACACTGAAAAAGAATCAACTTCTGGGTCTTTCAGAATTGCATTGCTTCATGGAAAAGGACATGTGAATTGGGTCTCTTGCTTGTATTTCTGGAGCATTTCAGGGTGGGATGGGGGGTTGTTTGGTTGTGTTTTTTTTTTCTTTTCTTTCTCTATGGAAGATACAACAAAGTAACTGAGCATTTCAGAGAAGGAGATTGCGGCGGTCTTGCATCCCCTATGAAAATCTGCATCTACAGATCTGCAAGGAATGGCCAGGCCCTGGTGATTTCTGAATGCCAAAAAGGCTTCACAAGTGCAGGCTTTGCAGAACACTGCCAGGCTGCCATGAAAATGCAGTTTGGCCTGTTCCAGACCTGCAGCTTTTTCCAGTCCTGCTAAAGGCAGTCTCCACCTGCAATATACATCCACTGTCTAAAAGAACTCTATCTTCTGAAACCCTTCAAGTGTTTCCCTGCTCTGACTGAGGACAGGAAAGGAAGAAGAATACCATATTCATCTGAGAGCACACAGGAAGTCTTAAAGAGTTGGAAAAGAATTATCCAAGCTGGAAGGGGTCCAGGGAAGCAAGGATGCGCAACCCTCTGCTCAGAAAAAGAGACAGAGAGTTTTTCATCATCACAGCTGCCCAGGATCTCCATTTTATATCTTGCCTGAGCAAAAGCATTTCACTTTCTTTTTCTGTGTTTGCACGTGTACACCCCTAGGCATCAGTGCTTTCTAATGAAAGTATGGCAGACTAAATAAAATGCCCATAATATTACAATAATTTACCACAAAAATATATAGTTACCACAATATCCATCAGTAATGGAGAGAGTTGCTAGTTCGTCCCTAGCTGTGTGGCAGTCATCAGCAAGCATCTGCAAAGGGTTGCCAGGGAGCTGCTCACTGCCTGTGAGCAGCAAAGACAGCTGTTCATCTGCAGTCAAAGCATATTGTCACCTGGTTGACAGCACCGGTCCAGCTTCCACTACCACTGCAGCTCCAGCAGCCTTCGAAGGGCCGCAGCTTGTCCTACCAGTGGCAGATGACAACTAGCATGCCTGATGAGACTGGATGCCCCTCTTAATGTCATGGTCACCCCGATGGACATCCTGACAAAGGACAAATGGAGGAAATGACAACTGGAGTGAAACAAAAAAGCTTTGTGAATATGTTTCTTGGTCAGATCTCATGAGCCTAACCAAAAACATATGCAATGCCATTTACAGAACAAGCTGAGCAGCATGATCAAGTGTTTCCAGGGAGCAAAAAAAATCACAAATGTGTCTTGCTGCAAATACTGCCTTCAATATGAAATTGATTCAATATGATTATTCACTAGCAAGGTTACTTTTGGTTTGGGGAAATAGTTTATGAGCAGAGGAGATGGTGTAACAGGATGTGGGTATCTAATCTCAGTGTACCAGCACACAGTCAGGAGCACTGGCACTTACACAGCAGTCATTTACAATTTGTTTACACACAGGGCTTGCTGGAAAATTGAATCCAGGCATCCAGTTAATAAAAATCATCTTCACACAGCTCACCGGCAATGTTTGCTGAATGAGAGATGGATGCTAAATTATTCACTCTGCACCATTGGAGTCTCAGCAGTGAAAGAGAAGGGAGATTTCACTGCTGCTAGGATGTTATTCTGTCAATAACAGAGCACTTCATTCTCAGGCTGTAAGTCTGCCATCTGGTACTGAATTCACCAAGAAAAGAGGAAAAAAGAAATGAGCATTTCTGAGCATTGACTTCTCATTGCACAGCAGCTCTAGAACACGTTTTCCAACGTTCATGAGAAGTACAGATCCAAAGGGAAGTGCAGACTGAGAGGGATAATATTCTAATCACAGTATTCCACCAACACAATTGAAAAATAAAAATAGGAAGGTATAAAACCGTATTCTATCTATCCTGTCTGCTATTCCTGAGAAGTCAGAGGAGGTAGTAGACACAGATTAACCTTCAAGATACATTACTATGCTAAACTGCTAGATGCTTTCCTGTTCCTCCAAGTATACAGCTCTCCTCCTTTGATGCTGAGCTAAATTTTATCCCCCTGGAATTTTGAAGATTTTAATCTTGGCAATCAGAAAAATGAAAATATTTGTTATGTGATCACCATTATTGGAGAGCTTTATTCTCAGTACCCACTAGGAATGTTCAGAAAGGAATATTTGAGAAATTGCTGCTGAGAAATTGGACCTTCAATCTCTTTTTCCTTTTCCCCTCTGATCTCCAGGCCCTGCCAATTATGCAATAAGAACAATTACATTTACATGCAGGGCATTACTTGAAGGCAAAGAATATCAGTGAGAGGATATTCATGCTCTACTTTGGCCGGGTGCTTTGGTATCTAGTGGTGATAGTGGTGTTTTGGCATCTCAGAATAGAACTGCATGGTGACAAGACTCTGTATGAGCTTTCTTTGTTTGGAAATGCACCCTAACCTGCAACATATCACACCCAGTAATTAATTTTATCAGAAAACAAACAGAGGAAAACATTAAACAGCGAAGCAGAGCATGTCCCTGCAGGCAATGCTGCAGAAGAAGATAGAGCACCATGGCTGGATATGAAAGGCTCCAGGAGAACAAAAGAAGAGAAGGAGGCAACAAAAATTAGTAGGGAAAACAAGCCTACCAACTCATTCGAAGAGTCACAGACAGTCAGCTTTGAGCACTAGCAATATGGGAGGCTTTTGTAAAGCATTAGGTGGTGGGCACTGTGTGTCTTGTTAATCCCTTATGCAGCCCAGATATGAAATAGGGACAGAGATCATCTTTACTGTGTGGCTTCCTGTGCAGTACTACAGTGCAGGGAGGAACTGTAATGACCACAGCATATCCAGGGCTAGTCCAGAGAGAAGCTTCTTACTTTTCATGCCCTTTGCATCTAGACCATAGGCCTTTCACCTTCGGTACAATTCTGGAGGTGACATTATGCTGAGAGAGGTTTGAAAATCACTTTAAAATCCTCAAGCTGCATTAACTCGGGCTTAATGTGTTCACAAAACACTCGGGAAGACAAACCTTGAATGATCTGCTCCTGGACTAGGCTATCTGATGCCTTCCCAGCCCTGCCTGCTCTCAGTCCATCCAGACTGCATGAATGGAGGCTTGGGTTTCTGCTAATGTACTAAATATGCTCAGACTATATCACTCCCCAGAGCTCCCATCATGGGAAAGCTCCCTGTCGTGGGTTGAGGGTCCAGTGAAGGTTATGGTGAGTCAGTCTGAAAGGGTAGACTCATGTTAAATGGGCAGTATTGATGTGTCTGGTACACACGATGTACCAGGTGATGTGTCTGCTGTTACAACTGGACATCACTGGAAGACCTATAACCTCAGCCATCCTTTCTTCATTTGGTCCTTCCCTGGTAGTGTTATTGCCCAAAGCAAATTCCACTGAGCACAGAAATGATAAAAAAAAAACCTCTCTAGTTCTTTCCTTGATTCCTGACAGTCTTCCTTTCCTCTGACACCAAAAAGTCAGTCAGTATTGGTGACTCATGTGGTGTGTTCATGGAGCTGAGGATGTCCTACCAAGCACTGCAAAGGGAGTCAGCAGAAAAAAAAGTGTGTGAAAAACAGGAAATGCGCTATGATGTAAAAAACAGGGAAAGATGCCGTCTCCTTTTCCTCAAGGGTCAGTCTCTCTTCATGCATCCAAAAGCAGAAGCAGGCTGGAGTTTTCCTCCTGGAAGGTAGCACAGGAGATCCCATTTGCAATGCATGGTAGGGTGACAACAAAAGTAACCTGCTGATTCTAGGACGAGAGACCCTCAGAGTGGTATCAATGGCATAACCTTCCCTCAGACTTAACCCAGAGACAGTATCCCATCTTTATAACCGATATTACTGGGTTATTCACCATCACGGTCTTTTTTGTACCACCTTTCATGCCTGCTCCTGCTGTCCTCTAATGAAAAAGGATCCACTAATGGGCGTGGGGACAGGACTTAGTTCTCTCTCCACCTTCTTTACATGCCATTTGCTGTATTGTCTGCCTATCAGCTTGTCCTTTAGGCTACAGGGACTCACAGCTGAGGAAAAAACTTTGATATAAGCCGAATATCCAGTTGTCTTTGGATTCCTCCACATCTCCCCTCTGTTCCTGCTCTGGAGCATGGACTGCTGGAACTGTTGTTTCCTTCTCATCCCAGTCACCTCATCAGTAAAGAAGTGATGTGCTTGCACAGCCTGAAGTATTGGATGCTCTGTTTATTTTCTGTCTCTCTCTCCCTGTCTTTCTCAAGTTGGTCTTTCTATCCTTGAAGAGATAAGAAACATTCAAGAAATAAAATGGAAAAAAAAAAAAAAAAAACAGGAGTTGATGGAGTGCACTGATACCCAAGCCCAAAGCACTCCTAGGTCCAGGTATAGCACCATCGCACTCATTCTTAGGTACAAACCATAGCGGTTTTCCAGGCAGTTTTTCTCTGGCATGTCAGATTCATCCAGCCCATTTCTTTTCCTCCTAAATATGGTGGGATTTTAGTTTGGGTACTGGGTGGAAGGGGGGCTTGTTTGGTTTTTAATGCTAACTTATTTATTTTTGACATTGCACAGGCCATTCCAAAACCCGCTTTATCTCCGGTGATCTCTGACCCCTGCGTGTCAGGAGTTCAATCTGGGACGTTCCACTCTTTGCCCCCACTTAATTCTTTTTTAGCTGTTCAGTCTTTGAAACCTGGTGCCATATGCCAGCCCCAAAGAGTTCTGATCAATACTGGCGGACCACATCTCCATGACCTTGCAACCCGCAACGTAAGGGGCAGAGGGCAGAGCAGAATGTCGCCCATGATTTCATTATGAGATTTCAGCTGCACTGGATGGAGGGGGAGGGAGCGTCTTTCTTGCTTGCTTTTTTCTTGCTTTCTTTTCATGAAGTTTACTCCAGATGGAATGTCAGAGCTCCTGGCTGCCTGTTGACTCCTCTGCCTCCTTTAATGAAAGTGAGCAAAAGCATCATTAAAAATCAAGAGGCTTGAAGGAGAAAAATAAAAAGATGGGTAGCATAACTCTGTGCAGAAAGGAGATGTTAAAGTCTGCCCCTTTCAGACAGCCAGTGTGGTTAGGGGCTGCAAAGTTTTGGCCTCCCTTCTAATGGAAGGACCATTAAAAATTGCTCAAGTCTGGACAGAAGACTTGACTGCATGGTAGAAATATTCCTGCTTTGTGGATAGAGGTATCATGTTCTCACCTCAAAGACTCAGTAAGTTACATGGCCAAGCTCCTGCAGCCTGGAGGGAATCTCTAGGAAGGGGATTGGCACCTGGGGTGGACCTTCCTGCCCTGCCACTCACCTTTGCAGGCACAGTGTCGCAGTCCAAGAGAAACTACAGGTGTGGAGGATCTCTGGACATGCCCTCAGCCCACCCCTGACAAGGCTGCAAGAAACATGTTTTCTCAGGGCACAGTAGTCAAGGGTTACTGTGTTTTAAAGCCATTCTTTTTCCAGTCACTGATCTATTTCTTGGACATTTTTTCCCCTCTTCTTCATGCAAAAAGTACAGATGCTTGTTTCTGCCATGGTTGCTTTCATTTTTAGAACAGGAGAAATAATGGATGAGAAGAGTTTTGTTGACTCTCCATGGGACAGCAGAGCTTTTATGGCGCAGTTTCCAAAGGGAGATTTAACCCACCTTCACTTCATCAGAGAAGAAAATCCAACAGTTAAGTCTAACCCAGGCAGCTGAGAAAAATTTAAAAAAAAAAAAAAATCACCCAGGAATAGCCAAAGACCAAGTAGTATGCTACAGAAAGACAGAAAATCTCCTTTGGTAAGGACATTTCTCCATTTGCCACTGATGATCCCATTTCCAAGGTATTTGTGCTGAGTTCTGGCAGATCCAGGCTGCCAAGGGACCGTGTGGATGGACCAGGGTGGCAAGACTATCACCTCAGTCTTCACAACCCATGCACTGTCTCTTCTGGGAGGATTAAGCCCAACCCCAAATCTCACGCTGCTGGTCCTGAGCAGGGAGCACATCCAGTGCCAAATCCATGTAGTCTAGAAAAAGCTACTGCCAGACATAGAGGCTAGACCTCCAAAGCATTCAGTGCAGAGCATGGCCACGCCATCAGTCACTGCAGTGTGAGACATGAAGTACTTGGGTTACTGGGCTGTGAAGTCAGCAGTAAAATCCTGTTAAACCTCCTGCTTTCCCAAGACCTGGACACCTCCAGTTTCCTGGGTGTCAGCAGGAGGAGGACATGGCTCTTGATAAGCAATAATAACACTTAGGAGAGTCCAGTGTTATGATAAGTGTTTACTTCCTCGTGTTAGTAGGTCCAAACCTTTGACTTGCAGACCATGCATTTGCTTCCAGCTCTTAACAGATGTAGGCGCAGTCCCATGACAAGCTCTAAAGAGTAAACATTTTGTCCCATTAAAGGTAAAAGCACTTCAGATCAATCCTGGTTTGGGGTCTGTGGCTTGTATATGCATATATGTATATATATACGGGCGTCTTACTGGAACTAAGTGGAACGCAGGTCTTTATGAGGCATTTTAAGTTTAGACGAGTAGAGAGATCTAATTCTCCAAAACCTTGTGGTGTTCGAGTGACACATCCTTGTGCTCCCAGAGGCTCCTGAGGCTTTAATGTAAAGCTGTCAGTGTGGCACAGCTGAATGTCAGGGAAGCCCCTGTGTGCGCTGGGCTCCAGCCTGAGCATTTGCCCAAGGACAGAGTCTATTTTATGCTTTCGACTTAGTGTGCAATACCTATTGGTGAGAAGGGGAATAGATACCCGAAACAGAGGGCACTGCTGTGCCCCATCTAATTAACCCTTCTGACAGCTTCAGTTAAAAATAAAGGGGCCTTCAGGTCCCTGCTGAAGTGGCCTATTTTATGTGTATCTCCTTGGTTTTGCCTCAGTGTAGGATGTTCAGGAGGCAGTTATTTCAGGAAAGGTACGCTATAGATAACTGATACATCAGCCAGGTGTCGTGTTCCTTCATTTATTTTCAATTACTTTGCCTCATTATTTCCAGTGAGAATTGTCTGGTGTCAATTCATCTGGTCACCTCCGAGCCTGCCATACCTCTCCAGAGACACTTCTCCAGTGCGTGATCTCTCCCCACAGAGGAGACTGTTACAAAACAGCTCTGTTTCTCTTTCCATTTTATCTTGTTCTTGTCTTCTGGGCCAGTCCCAACTCGATTTCCCTGGAAAGAGCCACATGGGTCCCGGAGTAGACAGAAGAGTGAAGCTCTGTCCAGGCAAGAAGTCCAGGCTTTGGTGTGGGATCCTCCATCTGCTTTACAGGATGCTCAAGTCAGCAATGGATCACATCAGTGTCCAGTATGTTCAGCATCACTGACTCCTTGCAAATCTCCTTACTGAGTACATCAGACACTTGTTATCTACATGCTGGCAAGTACAAGGCCCCCAGACCTCCTCTGTCCCTTGGCTCCTTGCTCTGAAGATCATTTGCCCTTCTTAGCTTCTGAACATTGGGCAGTTTGTGGGGATACAGCGAATAGCACCAGTGAGCTGAGCTGACCTATCTGGAGGGGTGGTTTCCTTCCTTTCTGGGGGGGCAATTCTCTCAGCCGAGGCAGCCAGGACAAGATGAGGGGTAGGAGGGTAAGGACCCTGAACTACTTGAACTATAATTTCAGTTTCCTCACTCTCGTCTCTCTGCCTCACTCTCCCCAGTGCAAAACCCCTTTCACCAGGGTGAGACTCGCCATTACTTGGGACATTACCCTGGAGAGCATCTTCCTCTTGGCAGTGAGCCTGTCTGCATATGCCATCAAAGGCACCCAAGCACAGCAGCCAGGCAATGTCCTGAAGGCATCACAGTAATGTTGTTCCTCCTGAGAATCTCATCTCTCACCTTGTTCCCCATGCTGATTGCCCTTTTTATCACTTTTCTTCTCCCCACTGATACTAAGAGCACCTTCTGCCACTCCAGCAGCTCATCCCTGCAGCCCAATCACTCTTCCCCCTTCAGCACACAGCATACCAGAGTGTCTTGCTGGCTCTTTGCCCATCCATGCATATCCACCTCAACCCCATCGCCTTACAACTGTAAGAGAACCAGTGCTCAAACACAACACCATGCAGAGAGGTGGGGACATTCCTGGCAGGAGGAGACATTGATGCCACTGAACATGTCTGGAAGAGGCAGTCCAGCTCTCTTGTTAGCTAAAGATTCCTCTTGTTTTCTGACACAGCATTTTATGAATAAAAGTAGGCTGAGTTCCCCAGTTTAGATCTAGGCTACTCTATAGCTCAACCTTGTCATGGTGGACCATCCTACAGAATGAAGTACTCTTATGATTTTTTTACAGTACTGGACACCTTTTTATCTGATTGAGCTGCTCTGTAAGTATGATCTGAGCTGTTTCTGGCAAGTTCCACCTCCTGCTGGCACTGTTGAGTTAGCAGATCGAGGAGAGAGTGGCATGGGTTTCTTATCTGCCTGTGCATTGTCAGCAGGAAGGCCAGGTAAATGCTGATAGTGACAATAGCAGAGACCAAGAAGGTCATGATGTAATTTTCAGATCCGCTGGGGAGTTTTCAGCAGGAATGTCAGAAGAAAAAAAAAAAAATCAGCTTTTCCCTGCAAAAAGGGCAAATTTTTTCTGGTTTCAATGAGAAAGAAATAAATAGAAATCCTAGTAGTGACTGTCCTTAATTGATTAGTCATTTCTGCAGATGATAATTACACATCAAAAGGAAGAGATCCTACTGTGTCATGCAAATGTCCTTAAGAATAACAAGACACAGGGGGAGAGGATGCAAGAAATATATCCTTTAGAAGCTGCCCAGCAGAATTTGAAATGTTATTTGAGAATAACAATTTTGCTCTCAACATGCCCAGAAGAAATCTGTTCAACCTGGGCCACTTCCTGAGCATCAGAAATACGGAGAGAGGGGGAGGCAACAGGTGAGAAGTTCACCTGTCAGGAGAATGTGTCACTTCTTCAGGCACCCATGGAGAACTTTAGAATAAAACTGGCCATAGAGGCAGTCTGAGATGCTGCTGGCTCTGCCTGAAATAGCACAGTAGTAGTAGTAGCCTCAGGAAGATTAGCAGCCCTTGCAACAAGGTGCATCATCTCATTCACAGTCAGTAGCTGTCAAGGACGAGGGATGAGAAAGGAGTAAGGTGTGCAGGGGAAAGAGCACATCACTGACTGAACTAAAATAGGAAGACAGACCTCCTAAATGCAGCTCATTGCACTGCTCATCGGAAAACACTGCCACCTGTATGATCCACTGGGGCCAGTGAACAGATGGTTCTTCATGCCTTGGTCACAGTTTAAGACTCTTTCTGGGCATGGCAGTTTTCTGGACTCTTTGAAATAAATTCTGGGACATCCACTGTCACTTCTGATCTCCAGGCTGCGATGTCTGGGGTAGTTTATTCCTACTGCTTCTGGGCTCACATGAGAATCGCAGTGCTCATTTAATTATTTTAGTGAAGTTGTTAGCCCCAGTGTCTGGCAAAAGAGGCTTGTGAGCATGACTCAGGCAGCTGCCAAAAGCAGCAACGGAACAACAAGAATCTGCTGTGAGCTGCATCTTGATTTTTAAGCCAATCTCATGATATTTCACAGGGCCAAAGCTTGGATTTGTAATATAAGGCCTGTGTCATGAACTGCAGGATTTTCTTGGTGTTTTCAGAGAAACTGCCCACATTGCAAAAGGATCACAGCACAGTGTCATCATCAGGAGTCACAGAGACCCACTTGCTACTTGCCTGTAAAGAGCAAGTCCCCAAGGCTGCAGTCACAACACGAAGGAACCTTTCATTGCTGCCATTTCTTTTACGAGCTATTTCAAAGATTCGTTTCTCCACAGTTCCCCATGCCCTCCCACATGCTCCCTTATGGCTCAGGTGAATCCCATACCCGTAACTCCTCCAGAGTCCCAATTCCCAAGCTAGTCTGATCAGCTCTGAACAGCCATAAGCAAAGCAAATGTCAGGAGCAACTTCAGTGGGTGCTTCTCTTAGAAGAGTGGTCAGAGATCTGCAAAGCAACAAACTGCCCTAAACCCCGTGTGAAGAACGACTGCAGTGGAGCTATGAATGCTCTTATTTGAGGAGAAGACATTTGGTGAACCAGGCTAAACTCCTGCTCCACAGGCCTTATGGACCCTGGTTTGACCTTCCAACCGGTCCTATCCTGCCCTGTATTCCCAGGTTCCTATATGCTTATCACATTCACTGCAGATAAAAGACCAGCTATCTTTTAAATATTCCTTAGCCTCATCATCATCGTCACTGATGAAGTCACCAGCAGTGCTTTGGATCTGTGGGCTGGGCCGATTTCCCCTGCTGACCAGCTGAAACCACCGCAGCAGTGAGGTTCAGATCTGCTAACTTCAGACGTCTTTAGTGCAGAGAGCAGCTGAGCGGCTCCTTCCCCACTTTGTAGTCAGTGCAGAGAAATAGGCACTTTCAGGGCATGAGTCATCTGACCTATTTAGCCATCTTAGGAAGAGATGAATGAGTCCTTAAGAGGGCTTGTTTCTTTCCGCTGTCTAGACAGCCACCCTCTTCCCTGCAAACACCTACCCTTGCTCCTGGAGCACAGCAGGCACCTTTCCTAACGTGGTGAGGGCTGCTCCCATCTTGTGGCTTACCAGCACAGGCAGGGAGCTGTGTCAGCACTTAATGTCCTAGGGCGAAATTGAGCTTCACCTAACTCTGCCCCTACTGAGGGCAAGGGAAGATTTCAACAAGTGTTGGAAGCCACTCCTGGAAAAACTGCTTGGACTCTAACTGAGAGTTTCCTGTGCAGAGGGCAGGTGGAGGTGATCTTGTTGCACTCAGGCTAGCTCTGGGACAGCATGGTATGAACACCTGAGCTGGCTGCACAATACACGTTTCAGATTTGAGCATCATTTAGTCACATTTGTCAGGAAAGAGTGACTTTTTATTCAGGACTAAACCAACAAGATTGACTTGACTGTCCAGGTGGTACAGGTATGTGACTGTGACTCAGTGTGACTGCCCATAGACCTTGTGCATGCAAGTGTATGTCATGGCCTGCATGAACCCTTGGTGTTTCTATTGTTCCTTCACAAGGAGACAAAACACCAAAGACTGCAGTTTGAAAACAAACAAACAAACAAACAACAGCAACAACAAAAAGAAACATCCTTAGGAAAAAGCCCAATCACTAAGACTTTTTTGATTCCAGGGACTATTATGACTTTCTCTACACAAAAACAGGAGGGTATTCAGGAATTATTGCTATTTTTTTCAAATCATGACTTTTTGCGTCCCACTAAAGTCCAGGTGACTGCTCTCTAGGTAGTCTCTCTGCTCTCTAGGATGGGTAGCTTTGCCCATCTTTTCTATATCACCTCTTCCTACCTGTTCTTACCTTCTCATCTCACACATTACAGTTCAGCTCCTGAGCTTTTCTTCAGCATCCAACTACAGAATCACAGCTGATAAATATCTGTAGATGCCAGTAAGATTGGTGGCACAAACTGAGGATAACGGGGTAGGCTTGGGAAGGGGGTGTTATATAAATAGAGTCATAATATGGTTAAAAGAAGGCCATGTGTCTGGGAAAAAGGAATTTTGGCACTGAAAAGACCCAATCGGTGACAAATGGACTAAAGCGATCTTTTGTTTCCAAAGCGAGAGATAATGAGTCACAGTAGGGATTAGATTCACATATGTACTCCCCAACTATGAGACAGATTCTGAATGCTGCAGCTAAGGCATGGGCGTGTATTTTGGAAAGGATGCTCCAAGGCCAGAGAGGGTGAAAAGAGGTCTCCAAAACCAATAGAGCAGCTGAGAAAATGTTTTTTGGTGAGATACATGAATAATGTTTGCCTTGAGCAAGGTTGAGAGGGGTCCTGAGGACTAGTCTATAACAAAAGATACTCTAGAGGCAAGAAGTTACTGAGCTTTGTGCATGCAGAAATGGGGGCTACTTTGCCCTGCAACAAACAAGGAGAGCAAACCAGGTACTGCAGTCACCTGGCAGCTTCTCGTTCTACGGCCCAGATTCATCCCCGAGATGTTAAACAACTAACCGAGCACCACCCCATCTCTACCAAAAGCAAAAGGGGCCTCAGGCAGGTGTAGGAAGATCTGTAGAGCAACAGAAACCCCTGAATCATAGGGATTTCTAACCTCCCTATCCCCCTATTTTTAGTCTGTCCATTGCTAAGGAAGACATATCCTGCCTCAAGGATTTGGGACAGCTGCAGCATTAAAGCACTCAGCGGATGTTTTCAGGATTTCCTTAAGCATGAGCACAAGGCAACCACACCTCAAAGAGTTAAAAAGCAACCACCCCCCCACGCAATCAACGCCAGTGTTAAGTCCAGTCACCCAGCACTGCCCCTTCAATGCCAGCTCCACATCAGCCAGAAAGCGCCTGCCAAAGCAAGAGTCTGAGTCATGCGCTGGGCTGGCCATTACCTGGCTCCCTGCTCCCCATGAAGACAAGAATGAGACCATTCAAAATTAATATATATTTTTATTGAATAGTTGCTCTAAGTGGGCTTGTGAAGCCACTCATAGAATTACTTCTTTCATTTCAGCAGTGGTTCAGTAACAGTTATTAGCTTTGCAAGAGAAGAAAAACAAACAGAAGAGGGTGCACTAAAATAAATAGGTTATTTTTTCTTATCTTTAAAATAAACTTTTCAAATAAATACTTTCCTTTTTTTTTTTTTTTTTCTTTTTTTATTTTGTTCTGTATTTCCCCTTAAAAGTTATAAGAGTATTGTCAAAAAACAGCCATCAGGTTATAAACATATGTTATACCTTATAGAAAGGAACCAAAATAAAGACAGCTGGGGGAGGGATCTCTTTATACACTGTACAGAATGCCGTTGTACCAATTGAATGGAGAATTAGACGCTTCAGTCCTTGGTATGAGACTCTCCTTTGAAGCCAAGGGGATCCATCTTCTAAGGAGAACTTTGTGCTAAGGACACCCGGGGAGGCAGGAGGCTGCAGCAGCCGCTGCCAGGCCAGAGTATCACAAAGGCCTGAGGGAATCACTGAGCAAAAGAAGAGCAAGATCGAAGGAGAGGGCTGGGGGGAAAGGGACTCCCCCAGAGCAGAGCAGTAGCATGGGGAAGGAGTGGGCTGGCTGTGCCAGCTCCTGGAATGACCACGCACTCATTGGCTGCTGCGATAGTTGGGACAGGCAGAGAGGTGAGGAACCTCCTCTTCCAACGGGCAGGCCCACTCGCCAGAGAGGGTTTGGTCCCCTTGCCACAGAAGCCACGAAGTGTGCCCTTAATGCAGCAGGACAGAGACCCAGGCCTCTGTCCTCACACCCTGGGCATCTGCACACTGATTCTGCCTCCCTTTGCTTGGCACATTGACTCTTTCCACATGTACCACAAGGAGGCATTTTCCAGCCTGCCTGCATCCCTCCTGTCTACAGTCCCTTTGCAAGGGAACATTTCAGACTCTCTGGCTAATGCCCTAAGTGGATTTTGCTGTGACTTTTACCCCAAGTAGAACAACAAAAAAAAAAAAATCTCACCTGAGCAAGCTCCAAACCTGCAGTTTGGGAGCAAAGAGCAGTTACTAAAAAGAGAAGCAGTTTGCAAGACATCTCAGTGTTTACTGAGAAATATCCCACAGCAGACTGAGCCAGACGGAGATTACAGCTCTGATTCTGCCCACGTGGAACAGATCCCAACCAACATTCTTCAACTGCGTGTAAGTATCCAGCAGGAAAAGGCTCCATATGCTCCTCGAAGAAGGCAAGCCTGAACTGGATGCAATTAAAGACTGAGAATGGACTTCAAGATGAGGTGTGGGTACATCCCTTCTCAACTTCCTTCACCTACTAACCAGGAAAAGTTAGAGCTTCCAGTGTCTGCAGACCTCCCAGTCTTCCCAGGGTGATCCAGCTGGGGAACAGCCAAGGGCCAGAGACAGAGAATGAACTAACAAAGTGGGTGCTGACAACATAAGTTTTAGGGCATGGTGTGCTCATCCTTTTTTCCCTCCATTCATTTAACCCTGCAGCAGTTCCTCTCACTTCTCCACTCATTCTTCGCTATTGCACTTAAGCAGCTCTTCACAAACTGTTATTTTGTGCATATTTTGGTCAATGACAATTCCCCTTAGGTCTTTGAGGTCACATATGGAGATGAGCAAGGGGCAACTCAGTGGGATTTTATGGGAATCTAAGAGTAAAATCCCAAGGACCTTCCCTTTCCTACTGTACCCTCCCCCCAAAAAACAAACAAACAAACAAACAACAACAAAAACCCCAAACCAGCCAACTATTCTCTGAGGTACGTGGATGGAATTGATAGAATTGGGTGCTTCGATGCAAGGCACCAGGGATTTTCAGGGAGGGGTGACAGCCCTAGCAGCAACTCAAGGGCATCAAACACACCTTCTGCCTTTCCACTGGGAGTGCGGGGAGTGTTGGAATGGGAGAGAGGCGCCAGCTCAGTGCCCAGTGCTCCATCTTAGCCAGGGCTGGCACCGATCACATATTTGCCCAAAGGGAAGGAGAGAACTGGTGCCAAGGGAAGCCCTGACACAAGGCAGGAGCGAGCAGGAGCTCTTGTGCGGATAGGGCTGCACGCCTCTTACATATCTTGCCCTCCAGGTCTTGCCTGGAGATCTGCTGGGAAGAAAGGAACAGGCTCTTGCATGAGGAGAAGAGCAAGGGCAATTCAGGACCTGCTCTGTAACTCCTGCCCTGTTTCCTCCTCCTTTGGCACCTGAGTCTCTCTGTTCCTATATTTGCCCTAAATCCTCTCATGCTTCTTGGCACAGGAGCCCATGACCAGCACAGGCAAACAAAACCGAGATGTCTCCTCTAGCAAAGGGGATCTGTCCTAGTCACCAGTGGCACAAAGAAAATAGAGAATTTGGCATGTGACTCTCCAAAAACAAAATCAAAAAAGACATGTTGGGACAGAGATAAACCCAAACTGCCAGGACAAGCAGCTGCAAACAAACATCTGGAGCAGATGCCATCTGACTCATTGCAGGGTGGGGCACCAAAGGGGCTCATAACTCCAACCAAAATTAGAGTCCTATCTAAAGGGAAGCCAAACTATCTGGCAGACAGCAGTGGGGAGGGAGCGGGAAGGATCTGTCTTTTCTGCTGAACCAGAAGGAACCTGGGGAGCAATAGTACTACATGAAGGCACATGCCATGGTGAACAGGGTATGGACCAGATGGCTCTAACCTGCTCTAGCCCTTGCAACAACAATGCCTGGACATATCTCTGCCTTTTACCCTCAACACTTTCAAACCAAAGCCCAGCAATGAACAACTCCATGCTGATAAGATGCTCTCTCCTGCTCCGGTTTCCTTCTGTGTGTCCCATATTAAAAAAAAAAAAAATAATAATAATTATACCATATCCATTTGTCACTTATTTGAGATGAGGTATTCAAGAGGCCTGGCCAGAGTCCTCAGCCCTGCACCTAGGCTATGGCATGATTTGCTATTAGAAATGGGACTTCTGTACTGACCCAGATAGAAAAGCCTATTAGATAGAAGGGTATTGGCAGGCATCCTGGTCTCCTACCAGTCACTGAAGGCAAATATTCTGCAACAGTAGTGCAGGATTATATTTCATGATGCAAAACTTGCTCTACGGATCTGATACGTGGACAGTGATGTTCTCAACCTACAGCTGCAGTACTTGGAGGAGGTCACCCTGTATGTGCATGACTTAGGAGGCCGTGAAAATGATGAAGCTTCATATGTTGAGTCATTCCACCATCAGGAGAGGAAGCAACGGATTGCAAAGATACAGAGGTGGTAACTAAATTTACAAGTAGGATTCATTTAGATGGGAGGAAAAAAAAATCAAAGTAGAACATGCTGGAAAATTCTGTTCATTAGTTCTCTTTAAAAAGTTTCAATGATCTATTTCACATTCTCATTGAAATAAACTAGTTCCTCAAATCTTCAATGAAAAAAGGACTATATCCCCCTAAAAAACTTTGTATGTGGAAGAAGGAGTTTAATTAGCACCAGTAGAAAAGTGAACTCGGTGTTCAAAAGGAAGGATGCCTCTTGGAGGAAGTCTCTCCTGAACATATCACTTGGAAACAGGAAGCCAAGCAATTATTGGGATTAATATGTTTGCAGGGTATGCAGTAACTGATGCCACAGATACAGGGGCAGACCTTATGGGGGCACACACATTTATACCTAGACAAAATGCTCTGAGCCTTAAAACCCAAATGATTTCAGAGTCCAGAACTGGCCTCAGAGGACTTAAAAACCTCACAAGAATTTGCCTCTCCATTCTTAATGCCAGGAGGTGTTCGCTTGAATTCTCCACAGCTTATGGAAATGGTCTCTCTCTTTGGTCAGAGAAGGTAGCTTCCAAGACCCGCCTCAGGCCCTAGGTGAGCTCAATGCCACGACTTCAGTTGTGTGGGTAACACAGCAGACACAAGATTTGCACCAGGGATGGGCCTTATCTCCCCTTCCTCAGGAAACTAAGAAGTCAACGTTTGGATCCCTTATTGTCAAGGGAGACACTCTCAGAAGATAATTCACCTTTTGTACTTTCAAATAGGACGTACCACACTCTGAACCTCCTTTCTCTGCATGTGAGGGAGCTCAGATCACTCCTGTCTTCTGGATTTCTGGAGAACAAATGTTAAGAAAGAGAAATCCCAACATGAGTGCCTAACTCATGGATCCTACCCACTGTCTACAAAACAAAACCCCACTAAGAGCATCTGTAAAGTTTCCCTTTCCCCTTCTCCTCAGGAACTAAAGGTTTAGGATTAGCAATAAACAGACTGGGAAATCATCATCTGGCATGTGCACGTGTACCAAGAAGCTGAACCTCCCATCTGGCACCATTCACAGCAGTATCACGAATATTATTAGTAATAGTCCTAGCCATCCTAACTTATATTTATATATACAAAAATAGATCCACAGAATTCTACATAAAGAGGTGGCTGAGTGACTGCGATGGACAAGCTTTGAGTGGCAGGGACGTGGAAGAAGCCAAGGGACACGTTGCATAAGTTTTTCCAGGGAAGCCATTCACTTCCATCCACACACACGTCTGTACTCAGATATCTCAGGGAAAGGCAAGGCAGGCAGGGCCAAGCACTAGAAAATCAGCCTGGCTGAGGTCAGCAGGGTTTGCAGCTGAGTGGTGGCCTCACATCTCCATGGGCAGCGATGGGGCTGGGTCCAGCTCCAAGAGGAGCTCCCTCAACAGCAGGGACTAGGTTTGGCTTATTAGAGTCACAGCAAATAAAGCACAAAGCAGTGACCCAGATTCAGGTTTCCTTCTGGTCTGCAGATGGCCCAGCCTGAGGGGTTGGTTCAGACCCATCTCCAATTTGCAGCAGGTGGCCACCTTGCAGAATACCCTCAGCAATGCCAGCAAGGCTTGCCAGCTGGTGAGACACTGGTGTTGCTGTGACATGCCAATGGGCCAAAACTGGGTGAGACTCACGGGGAACATCTGTGGAGAGGGAAGGTCAGGCTCACATCTGTTAGAGAGCCCTTTCTCCCCTCTCCCCCAGCCAAAAGCAGGAGCCTCGGAAGTCCCTACTGGGGAACATCCCAGGATCACTGCCAAAGGACAAAAAGAGCACTGATAGGATCAGCTGCTGACAGTTCAGCTTGGATTTTTTTAAGTGAATTCAGTACTGGTGGAAGGTACCAAATCAGCAAAAGGTCTTTACAGATTTGGAGAACAGAATGGCAGCACTAAGCCCTATTCCTGTCCCCTTGGCGTACTTCATCCAATCCCGGAACGCAAGACAAGCATTGCAGCCCACTCTGCTCATGGGGCTTGGCCATGGAGCTGCCAGGGCGGGCCTGCAGAGGCCATTCAAGGATGGAATGGAGATTCTCAGCTTAGCGGGATGCAGCAGTGCCCCAGTGAGAGATCCGTGGACCCAGCCCTTTAGCACTGCATCTCAAGGCATTAGGAACTGAATGACAATTTCAAAGCAGATTCCTGTGCTCAGCCAATTCCCAAGGGGGACCTTCCCTTTCTGCAGCCAGGCTGCCTCCAGTACCTCCCCCTGCCCACACCGGAAGGTTTCTCAAGCTTTCTACATCTTCTCGTTCTCTGCGAAATGGAAAAAAATAAAAAGCCACTTCATTTTGAAGCTCACTTGCTTCTCCCCGTGACTTCCACCTGCCATTCAGCAAGGCCCTGCAGCACCCCATTCCCTTTGGGAAAGCAAACCTACCACAGTGGGAGAGGAGACTCTCAGAGAGGCCACCCATGAAAAGTGCCAAAGAAAAGAGGAAAATCACGTTCCAGTTCCTGGAGTACTCTGGTGTGGGGATGCATGAACCCACCTCTTCCCCTTTCCAGCAGGGCCTGGGCCATGCTGGAGAACACCGAGAGCTTCTAAGGCCTTCTGAGGTCAGAGTCCTGAGGTGCGTCCTCCTCCCTCGAGAAGGCCCTTCCCCACACAGCCCCGGCCGGAGCACGCATCCACAGCTCGCTCTGCCCATCACAGTCCCTCTTCGGCATGTGCAAACCCAGCACCTCCCGCGCACTGCCGCTCGGTCACAGCGGCGCGCTCTCCTTGCCTCCAAGCAGCCGTCGCGCTCCCGGGACGCAGAGGGATGCACAGTTCACTTGTCGCATTCCTGGGACGGCGGCGGTGGGCAGGGCGGAGAGTTGCAGAGCGGGGAGACGGAGGGAGACGAAGGGAAGGAAGGGAAAGGAGGAGGAAGAGAAGTAAAGCCTGCTTCTCGTCTCCAGGAAGGTCATACCGGCTTATCCAGCGTCTTGGGGAAGGGTGTGCCACTGGAGGTGGAGATTTTCCTGCAGACTGTGTTGGTGTGGTTCTGGCAGCGGCAGCCAGGACGTTTCAGGCTGTCGTAACCCCGCTGGCAAAGTTTGAGGCACCCCAGAGTGGGAAAGTAGCAGCAGAGGCAGGGCATGAGGAGAGAGAGGAAGCTCATGGCAGCCCAGCGAGCACAGCACGATCCCGGCCCGCAGGAGCAGGGGTCGTCCGCGCAGGTGTCCTCGTCGTCCGTGGAGCAGTGGTAGAAGAGGCCCTTGACGCAGCAGAGACAAGTCCCGTAGTCGAGGAGGCTCTCGGGGGAGCAGAGGCAGCGCTGGTTGCAGAGCCAGCAGGAGGGGAGGCTGCGGGCGGCCGTGCAGCGGGCGCACTTGCAGCGCCCGCACTCCTCGCAAACCAAGAGGTGCCCCGTGTGCAGGGCCGGCTTCTCCGCCGCCCCCTTCAGCGGTGACTCCTCTGCCTTCAGCTCGCCAGCTCTGGGCTGTGTCCGGATGAGTGAGTGTCCGGAGTGGGAAGGCGTGAGGCTGCTCAGGAGCCGCTGCTCCGAGGCTGTGGTGCTTTGGGACACGGAGCTGGCCGTGCTGGAATGGCTCATGTGTTGCTGCAAAGGCGGCATCTGGTGCTGTTGGCTGTGGCTGCGGTGCAGGTCCTGGAAGGTGGAAGACAGCAGGCGGTCCTGAGACCACTCTTGCTTGTACGGTGCCTGTGACAGCGACGGATTGGAGTGAGCTTGCTGGAAGCAAGCAGCCGGTCTCTCCACGTAGTTGTTGCTGGCACGGATGGAGCGGATTTGGTCGATGGATAGGACCTGTTGGAAGTCCTCTGCAGGCGGGTCCATCATCTCGTCACAACTGAGTTCGGCAGCACTGGAAGAGAGCTGCATTGCCAGGAGTAAGGAGACTCTGCGGCATCAGGGCACATCTGAAAATCCTAAAGGATGGGGCAGGAAGACAGAGAAAGCATTTGTGTTACTATTTGATCCGTCCATGCACATCAGGAAGTGATGGCTGACTGGAGAGCTACTCCAAGCAGGCAACAAGATTAGGTATTTCTGATAGCCATATTCAAGGTGCTTCTCAGCCTGAGAAGACTTAGGCGGGACATTTCCAAAAGACAAGGTCCATAAGATCTGTCCCTTCAAACAGGTGGACACCGTATCTCCTTGTGTTGTTGAGCTTTCCACATCCCTCCACAGAAGTCCTTCCTATCTTCTTTCAAGCACTGGCAGGATCTGCCTGGCCATCCTCTCTCTCCTTTCTCACAGGCAGTGCCAGCCTTTCCTAGAAGAAGGGAAACTTGAAGCTGTGACTTATGCAGAGCTCAGCAACATGGCCAAGAACAACATCTCCCCCAGCACAGGAGGGTCGCATCTGGGGCTTCCCAGTACACCCAGCACAGGCCCTGGTGCCACACGGGCATTGGACAGTGGCTGGATTTCAGGGGCACCGTAATGAGGTGAACTGAGCACACATTTAACTTCAGACAGCATCAGAAACAAGCTGCACCTAATACAACATGTGTTTGACCAGGGATAGGCCAAGCCCACAGATCTCCATCACTGAGTCCCCTTTCCATGGCAGTACTCAGAGAGATCTTAGTCCTTATGAGGGAAGAGGAGAGAGGTACATGCAAGGTGAAGCTATGCGTAGCAGCTCAGAAACACAGCAAGTAGAAACCACTTGTTTCATGCCAGATAATAGCCATGTAGCAGGGAGGAGTTTCCCTCCAGCCTTTCAAGCCCTGGCTTCAATATGGGATGTGTGTTTTTTTGTGGACAGCCAACTCTCCCAGGACAAAGCCATTCTCCTCCAACAGGTCAAACGTGCGATCCGTAAGGGATGTAGCTACCGTCACAGTACGCAGGCCCACCGGAAGGATCTGTTTCAATAGGGAGGTCCACACTAACGTTACACGTGGTCAGCAGGCCAGGTAGCCAGCAGTAGCTTTCCAGTGGGTGAGGGCCCACAGGTAGAATCTGCTCATGCAGCAGAGAGAGGCAGAGGGAAGATTGATTTTCATTAGCTAGGCTGACCTTGAAGAGCAGGGTAAAGCAAAGGCAACATCTTTTGACTGTTTACTGTCAAAGTAAGACCTGACCTGTCCCATCCCCCTCTCCAGAAAGAAAAGGTAACGGATCTGATTATATTTGACTTTTTCCTTGCGTGCGGCCCATCTGCCTCCCCCTCTGAATGATCTCAACAGAGATGCTTATCCCATCCAAGAAGATACAGACAATGAAAAAGCTGCTCTCCCAGTGTGCCCATGACTGGTTTGGGAAACAATTTGTTTAACAGAAAAAGCGAGGGGAATCAGGAAGGCACAGATGCCCAAGACAAGCATCTGTGAGAACATTGTCAGGATGGGAATGGACCACAGAGGCAGGAGACCCTCCTCTCGGCGATTATCTGCAGACAGAACCCCACATGTGAAAATCTCTTACTACAGCAGACTGGTGAAACAGAACTGTCTGGACCCCTGAAGAGATACAAGATATATCCACAGGACAGAAATCCAGGGAGCAAACTCAGTGGGTTCCCACGTCTCGTGGGACCCCTATCCCATCTGTCAGTTCTAGGGGATGGTGCTGATTTACACCCGGTGTGGTAGGAACTCGTTACATCTGAGTGTCTGTCCCCTCTGACGTGTGCTTGGACTTGGATAACGAGACTCGGGGCTCTGGAAAAGTTCCCGTATGGAGCTAGCTAGGACTCAAAGGGAGAGACCTGGACAGCAGAGGATACCACTGCAATGGGAACAGTGGAATTTGGCGGTAAAGAGTGCCCAAAGTGCCCAGTACTCTGTGCAAGATTGGGACGAGGAGCTCAGGAGACACAGGGAGACCTGTGAGATCAGGCAATGCTTCGGCAGTAAGAATGAATGGGAGCAGGGATGCTGGAAGCAGGAATGAGGTCCTAGGGACAGTGGGTAGGGAGAGGAGCTGGGAATCAGACCATAAAGTGCGTTGTAACATGCACACTTTGAATTTGAGACCTAGGCTGGACCCTGTATCCCAGGTGAGAAAACCCACTCCAGAGGACCCCTGGACTAAGGCAGGACCTGCATTGTCCTGAACCCACCATCCGTGGACACAGGGCGCAGACTCCAGCCCAGACTGGGCAGGGTGCAAAGATGCCCTTCTGGGACCTGAGAGGATGTTAGCTGGTGTGGTCATCAGGAGTCACAGGATCTACCAAGCACCAGGAGCACTAGGACCCAGCCAGTTCAGCAAGATGACAGAGAAGAGGGACTGAATGACCAGAGGTGTCCATGGATGGAAATGCATGGAAGAGATGACAGCAAGCATAGGCAGGGGGCTCAGCGTGCAGCGTAAGGGGCCAGGATGGGGCTGGCTCTTCCAGTGCTCGTCTCTGCACCCGTCCCTTCCCTCTGCTCCCTGCAAATGAGCCTGAGCCCCATCCCTTTCCCCAGCCGCCCTCCAGCGGTCTGTCCGTCCCTCCGTCCTCAAGTCAAGGGTGGCCGCGCCGCTGGCTGTTCCTTCCCTGCCTACCTGGACAAGCCACTGCTGGGACCCTACTGGGGGGTCCCTGGGGGGACCAGGCCATGTGTCTCCAGCCTCCTCCTCCTCCTCACACCCTTGCAGCAAGGCAGGGATGCCAGCTCCAGGAGCTGGGCAAGCTTTATGGCCACTGGCAGCCCCAAACATATAAAGTTTGTGTGATAATGGGCCAGGGGAGGGATCATAAAAGCAAATGATTTACAGACACGCTCAGCTCTGCAAGACAGGAGAGGGCTTCACCCAGTGCCCAGGTGGGAGAAAAGGGCTTTTCCCATATGATCCCCTCGGACGGACCCTGCCCCTCTCTCCCTGGCTGCTGGAGTCTGGAGCAGCCCCAGTTCCCCACCCGGCTGCACTGCCGGTCGCGGAGGACCCGCGTCCACGGGAGGGGACTGTAGAACGAAGCCGCAGGGGGAGCCTGATCCTGCAGCCCCGCTGTGCACACAGCCCACGCGTGGTCCTGATCTCCCAGCTTTCCACGCACTCCAGCCTTGGCAGACCCCAGCCCCGCTCCTCACTCCGCCCATGTGCATCCAGAATCCCCAGCCCCAGGGCTCATGCAACTCACCTCGTGGCAGGAGCCGGACCAGGCAGCCCCTGCACACCCATGGTCCCCAGCCCCAGCACTCTCACAGCACCTTGCTCAGATCCAGGTCCAGCTCGCAGCCCCACTGCATGCACAGCCCTCACATGGCAGGGATTGGATCCCACACACCCATCCCGGGACCCTCCAGCCCCACCGTCCGCACAGCCCACGCGCGTCTCGCCTCCCCTCCGCAGCCCACGTGGAGCCTGGATGCAGCCCCCCCTCGGCGCCCTCAGCCCACGCGTGTCCAGCGCTTCCAGCCTCTCGACGCTCGGGGCGCGTCCCCGAGCCGCCGTGGGCGCCTCGTGGGCAGGAGGCTCCGGGGCCGCCGCACCCGGGCACGTCCAGGATCGCCCCCC
>VZSV01000011.1:3356884-3369280 GCA_013398735.1 Nothocercus julius | reverse complement strand
CGGGGACATCCAGCGTGCCTGGCCACGCTGCCGCCCGCCGGCCCGCGGCCGCGGCGCTGGCCCCACGGCCATCATCTCACCCCGTCGGTGCGGGTGGGTCCAGGTCGATCTGTCACTCTGGGCAAGTCGTGACAGAAGAGCAGCGCGTTTGGCTGCAAAGTCTAGGTCTGATATTGACTGTCAACCCGCTCTGTCACCTTGGGCAAATAGCTTCACGTCCCCACTGCGTGGTGGGCATAGGCACCTCCTGCCATCTCACACCTCTGCCCTCTCACCTCTTCATGGGGGATCTTAGGAAATGTCTGTGGGACCATGGGTGTCATCTGCATTTTATAATAACTCAGAAGTCCAAACTACTATCAGAAATATTGGGGGTCCAATAGAAGATGCTTGGAGCAGAGAGGCAAGAAAGGGGCTTTTCTGTGTGGAGCTCACCCATCTGGCAGTGCACACACGGGACTAATCCACACCTCCTTGTCCTCCCAGGAACCTCAGGCTCAAGGCTAGGACAGGATCTACACCACCCATCCCCAAATTTCCCATGCCCAGTGCAATGCTGGAATTGCACGCTCTCCTGGAGCTGCTTTCTCAGAGGAGCTTCTGATCACTGAGGGCCCTTGTGACACCTCCTCAGCCTTGTTTTGAACAAAGTGGGACCTGGACGAGTAACGCCAAAGACACAGGAGCTCTGTACTGATACTGGGTGTCATCTCTGGACACTGGGGGAGCTTCCACCCTCACCTCACTCCTCTCAGTCCTTCCAGAGCTGGTCACCCATTTTTTCCCACAGCATCTGCTGGGTGATCCAAGCAGCTTTAGCAGCTGGGGGTGGCGGGGGGGGTGGAGAGCCCTCTCTGATAAGTTAGACTGCAGCCATCTAGCCCTCGACATCCTGGCCAAGCAGCCATCCACCTGGGAACAGTCTGCAGCCACTTTCTCCTCCCAGGCTGAAACGGCTCCAGGGAGCCTTGCCAACCTGCTGAGCCGCCCGTTGCCTCCTCAGCCACCCCCATTTCCATTTCCCCTTCCTCCAGGCGCTCCCCTGGGACAGGCCGCTGCGCAAGGCCGGGCTTGGCGTGGGCGTTCGCATTCCTGTCATTTGCTGCCGATGTCGTGAGGACCCAACGTGCCAGGGCAGTGGGGAGCACGGGGTCTGGGTGCATGAGAGCAGGCGGGAGCAGAGAAGGGAGCAGAAGGGGACTGAATAAGGGCGATGGAACCAGCTCTACTGGCACGGACCAGTGTGATCCCCCTGACCTCCGCGGCTCCCTTCATGCAATCAGCAGATCTGGAGTCCTCTCCAGCAGGGACTTTGAGATGGCTTCTTCCTAAAGGCACAGAAAGGAGCCAGTTGCCCAGTTTGTCGCTACTGCCAGCTGGCTGTGAGCACCTGACTCCCAAAAACACATGCAAGTCTTGCCTTTCCCTCAGCCAACATCCATCACTCCCACCTCGAGGTACCGGTGATTCAGACCTCCCTGCACTGCTTCGCCACATCCCAATCGCAGCCCGTTTTGTGCTCAGACTGAGGTTGCTTCGCTCCTCATGCTCCGAGGAGGGAGGGCCAAGGGAATGCAGAGACACGGGCACGAGTGTCAGATGCTACCTGTGACAACCAGCTCAAGTCTGATCCCAGATCCAATTAATTGGCATTTTGGATTGGTTTTGCTTCCCTCCTCTCAGTTTGAATCTGACACCTTTTAACCCCTGGAACACCTCAGGGTGCTGTGCTAAAACATGGGGACTGCAGCAGCTCCCAGGATCCCCACTCTGCTCTAATTTTAGTGGCTTCTAGCATGTCCCTTCCTGTGACAGCTGACACCGCCCAGGATTTGGACAACGAGGGACATTTCTGTGAGAACACTTTTCTCTTGCTGCTAAGACCAAGTGAACACGCTCTGAGAGCCTTCGTCTCCCGTTGCAGATACCCACCCTGGAGGAGTCCTCGTCTCTGTCAATCCCAGCGAGCCACTTATACCCTCCCCTTGCTTTTCCCTTTCTGCTTCTCCCGCAGATCCCCAACATCACAAAAAGGTTGTCTCCCTTCCCCTCCTCAGAAAAGTGCTTTCATAGCTGCACACAAACACAACAGCTAAATCTGGAGCCTGAAGTCCTTAATTAAAAAAAATCCCACTCTAAATATCAAGGGGAGCCTGGCGCTCTTTCCTAGACACTCTGCCCGTCCACCTCCAGGTCTAAGCATCTCTGATTCTGCCTTCGCAGACAGCCTGACAATTAACCGCTGTGAATCAGTCCGGAAGCAGGCGGTGGAGGGGAGTATATCCCAGAGCAAGGCTGAAGATGTCTGATCTTTTCTGATGCTATTAGCCAAGCTTGGGCACAGGGGGAGGGAAAATTCGCCCTCACTTAAAGATGATGCAGAAGTTAAAAAAAAAAAAAAAAAAAAGAAAGAAAAAGAGGTGGGGGGTGGGGATGAAGAGAACATATGATTCCGCTGATTAAATCAGCCAGAATCAATGAGGTGCTGGTGCCTTCTAATTTTTAGATTCACAGATTTTAGGGCCAGAAGGGACCATGATGTTCATCTAGCCTGACAGTCTGTATTATGTAAAAGCCACTTGAAGCCAGACAGTGCCACTAGCTTTTTAGAAGCAACAGCAAGCGCTGGGGAAGTTATTAAAAGACTGTGATTCTCCCAGGGTGGAAGGGAAGTGTGGCCGGCTCCCACACACACACGCTTTGCTAAAGAGCAGCCCAGGTACATCCATCCCATCAGGCACAAGCTGAGTAGACAGCAGCTCCGGGGGAAAGAAAAGACATAATTTTCCATTTATATCATGTCATTCCTTTTCCTTACAAACAGAGATAAGCGAGCAGAAGACAAACAAACAAACAAAAAACAGCCCTTTTCTGCGTATTTCCCTTTTGCATCTCCCCCTGGAAAGAAAACAGTGCGCAAACATGCTGGCCCAAAGACCTCTGCTGCTTTGCTGTAAAACTCCGCTAATGGTGCTAACATCCTTTGCACTGATGCAGTTTCACGGCAGTTGGAGCTGAACCTGACCGTCCATGAGAGCCAGATCCGGAGCTCCATATTCAGCCTGCAGCGTGAGCGTGAAGGTGTAGTCATTGACTGCAATGTAAGTTTTCCTCTGAAGATGGAGCCAGGCAGCATCAGACATCAATAAGGAGCTCAGGATGCGTCCCTTTAATGAGCAGAGATTGTAACACACTGATGGAGTTCGCCAGAAGCTGCCCATTCTGCTCGGAGGAGTAGATCCTGCTGGGAAAAAAAAAAGAAAAAAAAAAGAGAGAGAACGTGTTAAGTGGGTCCTGCTGACTCACTGATGCAGATGGCTCCATCGCTGCGCGGAGGGCGGCGAGGCGGGAGGTGCCGCCTCAGGGGACAGCAGCAAGTGCCAGGGCTGGGTGGGGTGGACTCGGGAGCCCTGGCAGCACCCAGGAGCTGAGCTGGGCACCCCTCGCGTGTCAGCACGGCCAGGGGCCGCATGCAGAGGCTGCGGTTTCCCCTGTGCCCGATGGGCACAGTGAGCACCTGGTCCAAAGCTCAAGGGTGTCCTGGTGCTCTTGGGTGCACAGCACCTTCCCACCACTCCAGCTCACCGGGACACCCAGTTCACACAGCACCCATTGCCAGACCCACTGGGGAACCAAGTTCATGAGGACTTCCCCTCCAACCCATTTCCTCACAACCTCCGGTGACACCCAGGTCCCTAATATGCTCCGCTGTCCCCAACACCCCTGCAAGCCCATGCAGTCTGGTTCCCCTT
The DNA here is from genome assembly GCA_013398735.1 of Nothocercus julius. NCBI lineage: Eukaryota > Metazoa > Chordata > Aves > Tinamiformes > Tinamidae > Nothocercus > Nothocercus julius. Next base: position 3,365,528 of record VZSV01000011.1, on the reverse strand, counting down.
GCTAGGCCTGACCTAGCATCTTTGGGACATTAAAGCTGCCTCTGTGGGACATGTTCAACCCTTGTTTTTCCCATGACAGCTTCTTTTCCTTGCCCGGGTAGCCATTCCTGTACCAGCAGCTCTTTCCCTGCCTCCTAAGCCCCGCACTGCTCATGACGCCTCTCCGCCATCCCGATCTTTTCCAGGAGCAGTCACCGCCTGCCCTTTTGGCACTTTCCAGAGAGCCATCACACCTATCAGACGCATGGGGACAGCTGGGTGTGCTCAGCTCTGCGCACGATGCGGAGCTGGTCCACCCATCCACCTGCAGAACTTCCACTTCTTGCTCCCCACCAAGCCCAGAGCAGCATCGCGCTTCCCAGGCACCTGCTCCTCTCCTTGGTGGTGACACCTTTCCTGCTCCAACCCAAGCCGAGTGAGATTCACTCCCCACTCGCAGTTTTTCCCCATTTCTTTGCTTGCAGCCCTGTGAGTCCCAGCTTCAATGTCACTTTAACTTGGGTGCGAGTGTGTGCAGGGGAGAAAGGCTGGGTATTAAATTGCCAACGTGGTCACATGTTGCCTGAGATTTGGCTGTAGCTAAGCAGCATCGCCCCCGCGCTCGCTTCTTTGGCTGGTGACTCCTCTGCTCGGCGTAAAGCGGAGCTGGGGAAGAATAGGAGAAACTGGAGGGGAAGCAAAAAAAGAGGAAAAAAAAAAAAAAAGAGGCGAGTCATTGTGAATGTCAGGAGCTCCTCAGCTGCCGGTGTGACAACCATCCTCCTCCTCCAAACTCACTCCGGGTGAGAGCCAAAGAGAGCGGATTTCATGAGGATCTGGTAGCAAGCTATTTTCAGAGCTGACATCCTACCCACTGCTAAAAATAGTCGCTCCCCTCCACACAAACCCGGGTTTCTTTTCTGTGAAACTTTCACAGATCTCAGCAGTGCTCAGACCTTGTGCTCCCCCCGTGCTCGGCGCGCTCCGCTCTGCCTTCGTCCACTTCTTCCCCCCAGCCCTTGGCCACCCCTCGTTTCCCTCTGCCCAGGTCTTCTCGCTATCATCCTCGCAGCCCTCAGCCCCATCTCCTGGCCACCCCAGGGAAGCCAGATGTTGCCTGGGCATCCCGAAAGAGGCATCACCTGTGGCTCTTGGAAGGGTGGAAGAGCATGGGGCAGAGCCCGCCCAGCCCGTGCACCCACCAAGCCGCCCGACCAAGACTTTGCCAGCGCTTGAGGACAGAAGTCGCAGGCAGCACCTTTGCTCTGGTCTACAGCACTTCCAACTCCTCCTCAGGGGTCCAGCTCGGAGGTGCAAAGCACCGGTGTTGAGAGCCTGGCCACAGACACCGGGCAACGGCAGGGAGCCAAGGGCCAGGCCATCTCCGAAGGCGACAGTGGGAAGTGCTGCCCACCCATAGAGAATGGAGGTGGCGTCCTGCCGCGGTCACCTCTAAGAGGATTCCTAAAAACAACACCTAGCCTAAAAACCCATCCTTCCCCAAGGGCCTCGGGGTCACTGTTGCTGGCCCTTATCTCTCTGGGACCTGCTTGTAATTCCCTGCCTTCATTAGTGCTGCTACCCTGGAGGTATTTATAGCCAGCACGCCTATACCCACCGCCAGCCTTTCTTAAAGACAACAGGAATTTAACTCCTTCCCGCGCTCTTCCTCCTCCGCCGCCAGCCTGGCAGTGCAGGCTCTGGCTGTTGAGGTGCAACCCAAGGGCAGAGCCTTTCCCGTTGGGCACACGTGGCCTCCCAGGCTCATCCTCGCCTCCTGGGCCTCTCCAGGGCCCTCTGCAGGGGACACAGGCCACCTGGGCTCCATCACTCCTGTGACACACCGGCACAGATGTGGATGTGTGGTGGGTCATGGTGCGGATGTTCTTTGGGTTGGGGTCTCTCTCTTGAGTTGCTCCCATTTGGCAGGCAAGCAGTGCCTGGGCTGGAGGGCTTCAGTGTCTTACCAGCTAGTGGGAATTATCAACCGGATACCCAAATCTGGTACGAGAACATCCCAGAACCTTCCTCCTGCTGCGCGGGGCTGCCCTGCTCGGCGGCTCCTGGCCGGGGGCTTCGCGGTGGCTCGGAGATGCTCCGGTGCGCGGACGGCCCGCGGCGCTCACCTTCTCCCGCTGCCCGGGGCCGGGGGGGTGCCGGCCTTTAAGCGGCCCTGGCCGCCCGCCAGACAGCCATTTCCTGGTAATCTAATAGCTGCAGCAGATGAACTGAAAATGCATTTCCTGCCACCGTGCTGTAAAAATTTTATTAATGTAAGGAGAGAATGCACCGCTGGCTTGAGCGGTGCGGGGCGGAGGCGGGGGGGACGTGGCACAGCAGACGGGGAGCGTGGGGCACGAGTCCGGCCCTGGCAGCGCAGCGGGAGCTCGGGGCTTGCGGTGGAGGGTGCGCAAAGAAAACTGGAGCAGTTGGAGCTTTGTGCAAAGCCGGGTGCAACGCATAGGGAAACTGAGGCATGAGCCAGGGAAGTGCCTCCTGCGGAGGGCAGAGTGGGATGCAGTGCCTCCAGGCAAAGGACGGCACCTGGGGCGCTCTCTGCAGCCACCACAGCGCGTTGTCCTTGAAAGCCACCTGAGATAGACCCATGTGGAGTCACTGCTCCACAAGGAGCTCTCCAAGAGACAGGAGACTCTTTCGGATCCCTGGGATCCACCATCCCCAGCTGCACCGAGCAGAGGCCAAGGGCCCCCGTGCGTCCGCGAGGGACGGCGGGAGGTGCCGGTGCCTCCGGGGTGCCCCTTCCTGCAGCGCAGCACCAGGCCGCGCGGTGCCACCAGCCGGCCCAGCAAACGTGAGCCGGGTCAGGATGAGGTAAACGCTGCAGTAAACCAGGAGGCACCGCAGCAGTGCCCTGCTCCGGCTGCCCCACACCGATGCCGAGCCTGCCCCGGTGCCGTGGAGGATTTTGGACGGCCAGTTCCCTCTGCCATGGACAGATGAAGCTGGGAAAGGGCGGAGGAGGCCGTGGGCCCTGCACGCCTGGACAGGACAGGGGTGAAACCGGCTGGAGAGAAGATGCTGTTAAACAGACTCCTAGTTCCGGGCATCATTTTGTCTGTCTGCTATCACCGGAGAAGCTTCCTGACCGCCCTCCTCCTCCTCCCCATTCATGGCCACGCAAGTGCTGAGGTTGCCAGTCCGCGCAGCAGAGCAAGCAGAAATCCTGCTAGGGAGGGGGGCAGCAGCAAGGCCCGAGAGCCGGGACGCGCGTGTCCTCAGCCTCTGCTTCTGCAGCAGCTGCTCTGCCCAAGGACCCAGCGCTCCTTGACGCCTCCCATAGCAGCAGCCCATGCCCCAGCAGTGCCCAGCGCCCAGCCAGGGCCGTGTGGCCGCTTGCCGAGGTGGCCCCCGCTGGCAGCAGGGATGGGGACAACAGCTCTCCTTGTCACTTCTTATAGATTTTTCCAAATCAATGGAGAGTTGCTCCAACAGGCAGAATCCTCCCCGGGGCCGGCCGTGGAAAGGCTCCACGGGGGCCAGCAGCAGCTCAGCATCCGCGTCGCCTCCGCTCCCGCGGCTCCAGGCGGACGCTGGACCAGCCGCACGCGTCGTCGCCGAGCCGGAGCGGCCCTGTCGCCACCGGAGCCGGCTCCCTGCGCAGGGGCAGGGCTAAATTGGCAAAACACACACAATGACCTCTTGTGGAATGTAGTATGAATATTTGATAGGGCTAATGTAATCATATCCAATCGATAAAGGCAGGAATATCTCTCCCCCCTCCTGCGCTCTCACTCTGCCCTGTCCCTTCCTCCCTTTTCCTCTCTCTCCCTCATTCTCTCTTTCATTAATGCATTCTCCATTCTACATTATTTATTAACTTCCTTCCCTTTTTTTTTTTTATTTAGAAAAAAATAAATTAAATAACAGTGGTTATCTGGAGGCTCAGGCCCTCCTGCCAAAGCCCTTTTGGGCTGGGCAAAAACCCTTTGCTGACCTTCCTCCCTGGCTTTCCCTCTCCGTGGAGACAGAGAGGCTCTGGCCATGGCCGCGGACACCCCTGCCGCTGCGGACGCCGCGTCTCGGCGGTGCCAGGAACCACACGGTGGGCGACAGAGCAGCCGGGTCCGTCTCAGAGCCCGGCCAGGCTGGCAGGGCCACCGGGACCGCTCGCTCGCTCCACCTCTCTGTCCCAGAGGGTTTGCATGGGCTCTCCAGGCAGCTGCCTGCTCAACGGGTTCCCAAAACCCTCCAGGTGGGCTGGGATCTGCAGGTAAATACCCCTTTTTAGGTACGAATCTCTCCTTTCCTACCAGCTACCGGCTGTGAGAGTGGATTGGCAGCTGAGTCTAGAGGTCCCTTGTGAGGCTCTCAGGGTTTTATCTCAGGGTCTTTACAACCTCCTTCCTTTCCATCTTTTCTTAGCAGCCCCAGTTGCTTGTCTGGCTCCAAACGTGGGGTTGAGGTGGGTACTCAGAGGCAGGTTGGGATGGATTCCCTGGACTCCCTCCTCCGCACTGCTCAGCTTGACTGATCAGTAGGGGCTGGTAGAGCCTTCTCTTCAGGTCAAGCGTCTGTCCACGCTTCTAGGGGAGCAGTGGCTGCAGAAAGGTGGGAGAAGCCCAGGGCATGGGGCACGAGGAGACACTGCAGCTCTCGCCTTGCTGGGGACCTCGTGTTGGACGTAGCCTCCCTCCCACCCGCGGTCTCTGCAGACAACTCAGAGACGTGGGGGGTTTCAGCTGGGAATGGGCTTGAGGAATTTATGAGCTCCTGGGAGAATGTCATCTGGATCAATTTGGGTCCATTTGGAGAGAGGGGGGTCCAGAAGGGCCCCACAGAGAGGGTGCCCCATCTGACGTACCCATTCACTGTCACTTGTTACCAAGGACACTGGGGCCATGGGGAAGGGGGGATTTTCCCAGAAGTTTCCAGGTGTCCTTGGGAAGCTGGAGGCAGCACCGACGGAGACCTCAGGGTCTCCACATGCGCCTTCCTTGCCCAGTTCCCGCATGACCCTCATGCCCGGCTCGTAGCCGGGCCCCACCGCCCGCCCCCCGTCTCTCACTCCGCTCCCAGCCCCGCCTTGCGCCGGGGTTTTGCTGATCCAGGAAAATCAATAGCGCTGTCTGCTGACGGGCGGACCGGGGGGACGAGACGGAGTGGGAGCTGAGGTGCGGGGGGACCCGCTGGGCCCCAAGACAGAGACAGTCCCGCGGTGGAGGAGGCCTGGGCAGCGGAGACCGCTGGGGATCTGGCTCCCGTCCCCAGCGGCTCGGGGGGGATTCACCCTCTTGACGCTGCCCCCTCCTCCTCCTCGGGCTCCCTGGCAGACCCTGGGTGGCCTCAGACGCACGGGAACCCACAGGCTCTGCTTTAATGCGAATTATTTATTGACCGTGCGGAGCGCCAAGGGCGGAGGAAGATGGAGAGGAGGAAGTGTAGGGAGAGAGCTCCAATTAGCAGCATCAAAGTTATATATTACCCTGCGGAAGGAGCGCCGGGGCCAGAGCCAGCACAGAGCCCGCAGCCCGTGCGGTACCGCGGTGAGCAGCCTGGCACCCGCTACGGGCTGCTGCCCGGTGGCTACCGGAACCAGGGAAAAGGCGAGAGAGCTCGTGCTGCAGGACGAGCAGAGCGCACCAGCCCCTCGAGCTCCTCTTGCTGGACCAGGCTCTCACGTGGTGTCTTGTTTGGGCCATGCCCTCCCAGCTTCCCGGGCACTGAGGGCTCCTAGGATACTGGGAGAGAGAAGGAAAATGGGTGAAATTTGGTGCGAGCCCAGGCAAAATCTCAGTGGTGGAGGATTAAGAGCCCCAGAAGTAGCCAGGATGTGGGGACCAGCACTGGAGTTGAGGTAACTACCGGCTTTGCCTTTGCTGGAGAGAGAAGTGCAGCTCTTGCCCAAAGGCAGCAGTGGGATTGGGTGGGGACAGGGACATTTCCTGCCTCCCACCCCAAGGTCAGGACACCAGAGCACCTGGGGCTTCTCAGGACCCCTCCAGGCTGCAAAGGAAAGATCCGTGGGGGTAGATCCTGCACCCCTGCTAGAGAACCCCCCCCGCCTCCTTGCCCTGGCACTTCCCACCCTGCCTCTCGCTGCAGCGACGCAGTCACCTCCCCAGCCCTGCCAAACGCGTCGCTTCCACCGGGGCCACTGGGATGCCAGGCTGGGACTCACGGCCCCCAGCACCAGCCCAAGGCCAAGCGCCTTCCCCAAGGCAGCTCCGGGCCGGGCGCTGCGGGAGCTGCGGGCGCCCGCGCTGCCCTCGTCCCCTTCCTTGGCAGTGTCTCTCCTGCGCCCGTCAGCAGCTCCACACACTCCATCTCCGCAAATGCCAACTCTGCCACCTCACGGCTCGCACGGAGGGCCGGGGGCTCAGGCTGTGATCCTGGCACCCCGAGCCCAGGATGTCGCCCAGCCCCAAGATGGACGCGCTGCATCCCACTCCCAAGCAGCGAGGAGGAGGAAGGCCCGGGAGGAGGGACCCCGTCCACCTCAGCACTTGCACGAATGTGCATCCCAGCTGGAGAGACCTTCCCAGAGGGAAATTCTTGCTAGAAAAGGAGCCACCGACCCAGCTGGCTCCTGGACACCCTTCCAGATAAGATGGGTTCGCCAAAGGAAAAGCAGGTCCCATCTTTCCCATCTTGCCCCATGGGCCCCGCAGCGGCGAAGGGTCTCCCGGCCCAGGGCTCCTTGCAGCCCCCCTGTCGCAGAGCGAGGGTGACGTCAGGCCGCAGGAAGCAGCTCCTGGCCTTTCCCAGGCTCCGCCGTGCTCCGCGCTCTGCTTCCCTGCCAGTTTATCGGCCACTGGAGTGAGACCAAGGGAACATCGGCCAGGACAGAACAAATAAACATCCGAGTTTGGGCTTCCTTCCTTCCTTCAAATAATTCCCCCCCGAAAAGGGGGTAGGGGAATTAAATTATTTAAAAAAAAAAAAAAAATGCAATGAGGAAAATAAATAAGCATTGGGGTTTCCATGGGGATGCGATCCAAGCTTGGGAGTAGGAGTTTGGCCTCAGGGAGAAGTAACTGTGGAGCAGCGGAGCCCCGTGTTGGGAGAGGTGCCCTGAGGGCCTCCAGTCACCTCTGCAGCCCGAGCACCCTGAGCCGGCCCATGAGCCCGGAGGGACGGGGCGTCCTTCCCTGGATTTGGCAGCCCACGGACCAAGAGCAGAGCAGGCGGCCGCACGCTGCCTGCGGGCAGCAACGCTGCTGCACAGGGATTTCGCTGCAGTTTTTAGCCCTAGCTAAAACCTTCTGGCTTTCGTACCAAGGCTGCGTGCTCCGTGTTTGCCTGGCAGGCCCTTGGAATGCACTGACCAACACCACAGGCTCTTAAAGGCAAGTTTAACACTAATAAGTCCCATGAAAAGAGAAAGCGCAGAAGAGCAAGGGCGGCTCAACACCTTATTAGACACCAGCAAATCCACCTGGACTCGGCTTCCAAACACATGGCCACATCTCACTGGTTCTACTGCTCTGCTTAGAGGGGAAATCTAGGTGGGCAGAGCTTGTTTGGCTCTCGTTTTTCAGCTGCTTCAGTACGGGAGTCTTGCCCTGTGGACAGGTTAGGGAGCTCCCTAACGGGACAGGAGCCCCAGGCCATGGGCCCTGCTCTCCTTGACCTTCCTGGAGGGGTTTCTTAATGTTCCTCCGGCCCCGCCGCGCCATCCACGACGTGTCGCGACGAGCCGGGCTGCACCGTTCAGCCTGGGCTGCGCGCGGTTGGCTCCGAACCGGCTCCGAACCGGCTCCGCTCCTCATTCAGGGTGACTCCCGCCGCGTTGTGTCACGCCTGGTTGCGCCGTTCACGTCGTGCTGTGGTGAACTGTGCTGAGCTGGGCCGCAAGGTGACACCGGGGGTTGCGCTGGTTGTTCCCAAAATAGCCCCCATGCCTACGCTGAACTTGCTCAGAATTCCCGTTGTGCGAAACACTTCCAGGAACGTTTCCCACCCGCTTCGCCCTTCTTTGTTCTCGCTGCTCATGGAAACAACGGGCGCTTCCTGCACGCGATGGATTCGATGGATTCCCTCTTCCGACAGGCGGAAACATCCCCAAAGGCAGCCAGCGCAGGAGCCACACGCGGAGAGGAGCCGGAGATTTCCCCCGGAAACCTGGGATTCCAGGAACGCCTCAGGCTGTAAGCGCCGCTCAGCCCTCCAGCCCGCGGGTACAGCCAGGCCGGGGAAGGAGCAACAGCGTCCCCGCGAGACGCTCTGCGCTGCACCGCTCCTCTCGATGGTCGGGGAGAGGCCTCTCCCTCCGTGCGCGCGCTCCATGGCGAAAACGGAAGCGCCGCTTTCTGCTCCCAGCCAGGACTCTTTGCCAGTTCCGCCTGCTCTATGGTAGAGGCCTCTCTAGAGAGCGTTACCTGCTCTCGATGGCCTTCTCCTTCGGCCGCTCTTACCCTCTCCGCGCCTTCAGGCGCTCTGCCCCGCTAAGCCCCAAGTCGATGGTTTGCGGCGCTCTGCCCTCCCTACGCCCCAGCTCTATGGTATGCGGCGCTCTGCTCCGCTAAACCCCAAGTCAATGGCCTGCGGCACTCTCTCCGGCTACGCTCCAACTCTATGGTGTGCGACGCTCAGGCGCAGCTCTATGACAACCCCCCAGGTCTCCATGGCGCCCGGCGGGGGGCGCTCTGCCCCGCCGCGCCGGGCGCTCTCTATGGCGCGCGGCGCAGAGCGCCGCCCCTGCCCC
>VZSV01000011.1:3262865-3346897 GCA_013398735.1 Nothocercus julius | reverse complement strand
AGTTCCACAGGAACTTAAGGAAAAATTTCTTGACAGTGAGGGTGACAGAGCCCTGGCACAGGCTGCCCAGAGAGGTGGAGTCTCCTTGTCTGGAGATCTCCCAAACCCGCTTGGACGCAGTCCTGAGCCACCTGCTCTAGGTGACCCTGTGTGTGCAGGGGGGTTGGACTAGATGATCTCTAGAGGTCCTTTCCAACCTTAAGCATTCTATGATTCTATGATTCTGTGAAAGCAGAGGAAGGATGAAGGGAGTGAGATCTCTTGGCTGTACATGGATTTCGGAGCAGCCCTCAGGACCGGGAGAGGTACTGCTATCCAAGTGGCACCCTCAACGCTGCTGCCTGCTCAGCCTAGCATGAGACTTCAGCATTTGTTCTGAAGCAGCTCGGTCTCAGGAGCGAGGTATGTTTTAGTACCCTCAGTGAAGCTAGGATTACAGGCAGAAGGCAGAGGTCCTACCACACGCTTCCATCCAGACCTCGCTGGCTTCCCTGTTGCGAGTGAACTGCTCTCTGTTTGCAGATCCCACATTCTTTCATGGCCTGTGCAATGTTACCTGCTCAGCTGGCTGACTAGAGGAATTTTCTCTCAAAATCTCCCCCAGACCAAATAAGGAGGTCATTGGCAATAAAAGTCCCTTTGAAGGTTGAAGTTTTGATTAAATTGGAGCAGACCATTTTTTAGGTGCCTCTACATGAGAGTAACTCTGCTTATAGTTGCTGCAGCCTTCATTAGTATCAGTGTTGCCTAGTCCAAGGGAAGGGTTTTGTGCCTTTTATTAGACTCTTAAAACACAATGGTGGGAGACTTCAGAGAAAATAAACCCATTTGTCAAGTGGAGCCATAGATTTGCATTCCCTGTGCTTCAAAAGTTTCCTTAACTGTCTTCTTGTTCTGAGATGATCTGGGGAGTTTAGTTTTATGCTTTTGAACCTCTACATCCTGCTGGACTTGTGTGCCATGTGCCCAGTTCTGCACTCATGCCACTTGATTTAGAAGGCAATAAGAGTCAGTCCTGTCTTTCAAAGCCAATTCTGAAAGACAACTGGGCTTACCAGGAATGGGGAAAGTATGAACTTGTCCCCTTTCCCCTTGCCCCCCTTCAAAAAAATCTTGGAGATTTTCTCTAGTATCACTCTGGGAATAATTTGTAATAGCTTAGAGTAGCTTGGTCACAACAGAAATTTTTGTAGTAACTCAGTATTGTAGCATTTTGGTCTTGGTTGCAACCCTGACTGATTGCCCCTCGTTCCTGTTTAAGAACACACAAAACTAATCTTGGAGATTTGGACAGCTATCGTTCTGAAGAAAACTAAATAGTGTTTTTTTTGTTTGTTTTGTTGTTGTTGTTCTTTTTTCTTCTTTTTGCACTAGATATTAACTCCAACAGCCACTCATAATGTAAGCATGTAAAGCAATTCAGCTTGTTCTGTGTCCCTTCACTCTTGGTGAGAGAAAGCTGCGTAGCCCTGAACCCATGAGTTAGCCTGAGGGAACAGCAGGTACAACTGCTTGCTGCTGGGCAATCTGTTCCCTGGCAGGTCTTGGTGAAATTAATGGTACTACAAAACAGTCTGTCCTAACTGTCAGAGAGGTGTGAGCCATCCATCTACCTTTGTTGCAACCTCCATGGGACAGGCAGCCAACGGGTTTTCTCTTGTGCTTTCACCCCCGCAGAATCCAAGTATTTCACTGCCTCAAGCATGAAGGGACAGGTGGGCGGACGCTGCTCGTGGATGGTTTCTACGCAGCGGAGCAGGTTCTCCAGCAAGCCCCTGATCAGTTTGAGCTGCTCAGCAAGGTGCCCTTGAAGCATGAGTATGTTGAGAACGTGGGAGGCTGTCACAACCACATGATTGGAGTTGGGCCAGTCCTCAATGTCTATCCCTGGAACAACGAGCTTTATCTCATCAGGTAACGTTAGTGTGAGGCTTTGAGCTTATGGGGAAGAGGGAGCCTTGTGACAGACAGTAGTAGTTTTCCAGAAGATATTTTAAACTGAAAAACAAAGTACTTCTTCAGAAGAGGGGCAGAAACACAGAAACACCCTGCAGTTCCTCCTGGAACATATGTGGTTTCTTAGAGGAAGAGACAAACACCAACACAGAAACAGATGTCACTGCTGAGCATTGATTTTATGCTTGTCACCCTTCCTTCTTCTGTGTGCTACACAGAGGAGCTTAGACTTCTGCCCTCTTGTCTCTACCACAAGCTGTGGCTAAAGTTTCTCTCTGAAAAGGTACACCTGACTAGAGAAGGCGTGCAGTGTCATGGTGCTGTCCTATGTGATGGGCTCAGCCATTTCTGTTTCCTTCTGCAGCACGCCATAAATCGGGCCCTTTTGCACAAGAGTGCTCTGTGCTGACAACAAATCTCTTTCCAGGCTGTCCCCTCAGCAGAACCTCTCTGGTTATCTCTGTAGCCTCCCTTAAGTACTGGCTGATGCTGTAGGCTCCCAAGGTTTCCCCTAGGAATATTCGGCTCTGCTCTGATGCTGCAGTCTCATGAACAGTCTCAGTCTCTTCTCTCATCTTTGCTTCTAGATACAACAACTATGACCGTGCAGTCATCAACACAGTGCCCTATGATGTTGTGCATCGTTGGTACACTGCTCATCGCACACTCACCACAGAGCTCAGAAGGCCAGAAAACGAGCTCTGGGTCAAGCTAAAGCCAGGCAAGGTAAGACTTGGCGTTGGGGGGCCTGTACAGGGAGGGAGGCAGAGTGCTCTGTTGGTTGTGCAGGGTTGCCTCTGGATTGGGGTTGAGCTAAGGCTAATACTTTAGGCAAGTTCCCCATGTTGCATTACACCTCTTTCACAGCTGTTTTAAGGAGCTTCATGTTACAGTCCTGGCATTTGGTGTGTGTATTTTAATTGCCATGAAAGCAAGTTCACTTCCAGACAAGGTAGGAATAATTAATTCAAAATCAGTCTCAGAGGAAAGTTAGCCAAGCCTGGGAGAAAGGAGGAAGATCTTTCCAGTCAGCAAAATGAAGATCTGCAGAGGCAAAAAGGCTGGGAGAACTTAATGTTCAGCCTCTGACTTTTTTGCCAGAAATAAATAAATACATGAAGCTTTTCTATTTTTGAGAGAAGCATAAAGAACACATGAAAAAGGCTGAATTTATTTCTATTCTGAGGCTGTCATGGCTTTTTCCTTCTGCTGTGATTGCTTGAAAGGGGCTTTATTCTTATAGAGGCTTAGTTCAGTCTGAAGCCAGAGGCCCTAGAAATGAAGAAGTCCAGCAGGGAAGATGACCATATCAAAGAGCCCCTACAGCCTGTGTCTTCTCAAGGATGCCTGGAGGACGTGATGGCACAGCCTAAGAAGGGGAGCAGTGGCACATTAAAGGCTAACGCTGGGCACTTTCTGTTGCTGGTGAGCTATCACCCAGCCCCTCCAGCAGAAAAGCACAATGTCCTCTGGAAGTGCTGAGGAAGGATGACTGTGTCTGCAGTGTTGTACCCCCAACTTGCTGATTCAGTCCCAGGGGACCTTGAGCTGCAGGACCTACCTTGTCAGAGGGGATATCTGATTCTGTTTGCTCTTGTCCTCCCCCTCAAACTTGTCGAATTCCTCCCAATATAATAGTTGTCCCTGTTTTGACAGCCTTTTCTCTTCCCATGCAGGCTCTCTTCATAGATAACTGGCGCGTCCTGCACGGACGGGAAGCGTTCACGGGGTATCGCCAGCTCTGTGGCTGCTACCTGACAAGAGATGATGTCCTGAACACTGCGCGCTTACTGGGACTGCAAGCTTAGCCAAGCTACGTGCTGTGGAGAGGCAGTAAAACTTCCAGCACTTCTGTGCTGGTGCATTACCGCAACAAAAATGTTGTACATACCTCAAACACCTCCACCCTCTTCAAGCAGTTCTCTGTGCCCAGCCAGGAGAGGGAGCAGGTGGAAGCCAAAGGTTATGGGAAGTTTATGCGACTGTATTCTGCCTTTGACAGAGCACGGACTGCTTTTATTGTGTGTATGCCATGCCTGATCTTTCCACCCGGCCCAGTCCGTCTCAGCTCTGCTAAGTCAGAGTTAATCACACTGTGAGGTAATCAGCACCTGCTGATATGAAGTGCTCTTCTGATCAAGTGCCTTTGGGGTTTGAAATCTTTGGATTTTTCCCCGTTCAATCTTTGTGCTGGCATTTCCAGGTTGGGCATAGTAAAACAAAATGGATGTGTTTGGAGTCTTGCCTTACACTAGGTTAGACTCTATCCTGTCTAAAGAAAACGAGGATCTGTTATTCCTGTTTGTAAAGATGGAAATGCTGCTATTGTAACTGAGGAGTATTGGCATATTTCAATGATTTCTTTCTAAAAACACCACATACCCCTATAATACTTGCTGATACAAGCCATGGTACTTGAGGGATGATTTGGTTAAAGAAGCTGGTAGGATTTGGATATGTCTGAAAAGATTCAAACTGGAAAGAAAAGAGGAAGTGGTGAGATCTTAATGGCAGGAAGGAGAGACAGCCGTGTTAAACAAGGGCTGTACTTCCCACATTATTCCTTGACTTCAAGTATTATGTCCAGTGTTCTTCTGCCTGCTCCATCATGTTTGCATCAAGGGTGAAGGCTCTGTTCCTCCAATGTTTGCTTACAGATATCCTGCTGTGCCTCTTTCACCTTTTTTGAAGAAAGAATTTGTTGTGAAATATCTGTAGGCTGGCTGCTAGATAACGTGGATTTTCACCAGATTTTCTTATGCAGAGGTAGTGAACACAAAGGTGCCTTTCAACTGCAGGTAGCAGGAAGGATGAATTGGAGTGTCTGTCACATTAAAGAGCCACAGTGTAAGGAACAAAAGGAAATCCTTTATCAATGCTAGGAACTTTTCAATTTTAGAACCAAGAGGGAGGTTTAGGGCTTCTTTATTTTTCATTCTTCATTATCTTTGGGGCTGTTCACAGGACTGGTCGCTTGTGGCTTTTCTGCAAAAAAAATACTGTTGTGTCAAAGGTGTAGGTACAGTATGGATGCATATGAGCTAACCTTGTTGCCTTCATTTAATCTAAATATTGAATGTATAGATGCTCTTAAAGACTTCTGTTCATGTGATTAAGCTCCCTGACACAGTCTTCTGCAGCATTGCCTGTCTACAGTGAGACTGTAGCAATCACCAGGAGTTGCGAGGGGTTTCTGGGACAAGGTTTGGTGTGAAGCTGTTGGTCAGTGGATACGCAAGGAGGTGAAACACAAGCAATGACAGCAGGTAAAGAAAACAGGATGGAGCTGGCTTCTTCTTGGCTATGCTTCCCAAGGCCCGTGAGCAAGGAGCTGCTGGAGTATTGGGAGGCTCAGTCCCAGGCAGGAACTTGAGTTTTCCTCTAGGCTGAGCCAATACATTTCTTGAGCAGTCTGCAGAATATGTTATTTCTGTAACTTTCTTTATCAAAAAAAACATTGGTTTATAGATTCTTTTTATATGCCAAATATGCCAACATAACACGCATGCAAAAGTTTTATAGATCTTCCTTAATCATGTTGAAGTGGCAAAACTTAGCAGTTACATATGCAGTTCCTCATGCTGTGCGGCTCAGACACCTAAGCTTTTTCACCCCATGCTCTTTTGCATCACTGTCCTGAGCTCATAAAATGCCTTCAAAACCAAGGAAAGTGCCGGTGGGAAAAAGCAGCCTCTGTGATAATTGACAAAGAAGAGGGCAAAGGAGCCTGGTAAGTCTTTCAAAAAGCTGGGGAGTGGAGTCCTAAAACTTCTTCAAAAGATCTGGATAAATCAGAGGTTACTGTGTCCTTCTCACCTCCCCATCCTCCCAGGATACTGGGGAAGGGGAGAGACCTTGTGGGTAATGTCACTGATGCTGCCTCCTCCTCAGGTGATCCCCACTCTTGTCAGCTGCAAGGGAGACCATACCAAAGCGTATAGACAAGAGATGGAAGTGACATAGGTGCCTTTCAAATGGGCAGCATGGTTTGTCTAGCCCTACACAGCTTTGAGCAAAGTGGGTGTGCAGCTGCCAAGGCTGTGGTCTTAAGATCTTCAAATCTTCTTCTGAGCCAACTCCAAGCCAATACACTTCTCAAGGTTATCTTGTAACGTGTTTTGGAAGATATGTTCACCATGAATGTATAACCTCGTTTCCTCCGTAGATGTTACTCAGTTTACTTTAACAATCCCAACAGTAACATGTGGAGTGGAGAAGACGTTGTTAAATCTGGTGCTCCACCTTTTTCCCACTTTTCAGATGGACTGAAAACTAAGCAGCTTATGAGTGTTAAAGATTTATTTGTAGAAGCAAGACTTCTTAGCTGTTGCCATCTCTCTGATATAGGGATCACTGTGCCATATGGTGGAGCAGGTTGCTGCTCGGATCCATTTTTGTAATCAAGCTTTGTCAGTTCTTTCAGCCAATAAATGAACTGCTTCCTCCTCCCTCTCTGCATTGTGGGGATTGCGTATATATGTTTCTTTCAGACACTCATATCCAAAAGTTGGGTAGGAAATCATGGGGATGGTAATATCAGTAAATTCAGTAAATGAGCATTACAGATTAAAAAATCTAAATGGAAAGTGTAAATACATTAAAAAGACTCATGTAAAGCCATTGTGAACTTTAAAATAAGTCTGTATTACCCCTTACAAGGTATAACAGAGCAGAAGAGCAGTTAGAATCTATGTCTCCGCTGACTTCTTATGCCATTAGGTTTTAGAGAGTTTGTAAAATAGTGCCTTTAAATGTTGCAAGTCAGTTGTTCTGAAGACAAGGTTCTTGTTTTTCATTCTTTCATTGGCCACACGATGGCAGAAGATGTGAAGAACGATGCAAAGAAGATGCAAAACAAGATCAGAGATTGTTCAAGAACACAGTAAGTCACTATGAGCACTTCTAAAAAGCCACGGGGCATGGTATGAATCATGCAAATTGGGGGGTAGATATGGGAACAGGAGGCATGGGGGATGTGAGGGGGTACAGGCGGGTTGGTGCGCAAAGGGGAATGGCACTGATCTGGTGGCACATGTAGGTGGATGGAGGTGGTCTTGATGGTGCATAGAGGAGGACTGGGCTGCTTTGAAGGCAGCACATGAGGTATAAGGAGGCTTGATCTGAGCACTTATGTAGGAGAATTGAGCTTATGTCATGGAACCCAAAGTAGAAAGCTCATCTGCGGGCTCTTGGAGGCTGATGTGTGCTCTATGGTCCTTGGTTCCCCTCCGTGCGCATCAGGGGGTTCCTCTGTTCCCACCCACGCGTATCTCAGGGACCACAGCTTGGTTCTCTTTGCTGCTGTGGGCCCCTTCTTGCTATCCTTCTGTGTGCTGAACAGCTCCATTTCCTCCTGCCACGTGTACCCACCCACCTTTGGTCTTGTCGCACAAAAGGGTGAAGATGGGGGTCTGTGATACACCAAAAGGGAACAGAGGGCTCTGCATGGCAGAAGGGAATGAGGGACAGGAGGGGATAAGAGAGCCAGAAGAGGGTCCTGGGACACCGTGAAGGGCAAACGCTCTGCACCACGTGGCCAGGCCTGGCACTCAGTCACCCGAGGAGGGGTGACCTCCTTGGGGTGGCCCCAGCTCCTGCGCTGGGGCTGCGGCGCGGGCGGCTACGCCGCTGCCTGGGGACCTTCCCTGCCCGCCTGCGAACGAGTTCCCTGCCGCCGAGCGCCTGGGAGCTGCCTCCGCCTCGCGGGCTCCCGCGTCCCACTCGCTGAGCCTGAGCGCGGGTGTTCAGCCGGGGCGGTAGTTCGGGACCTGCGCTGCTAGCTTGCTAACTGCATTCCTCGCTAAGCTTGCGTTACAAATTAAGCTGCCTCCAGCCCATTCAATAACAATCTGGGGAAAAGAGAGGCTGTGAAAAAGGGGTGGGAGCTATATCTTGTTCTCTTAACCTTCAAACAATACTTCCCTCAATTATTAATGAGATAAAGTGTCTAAAACACTTCTTAAAACACTTCTATGAGAATAATTCTCCATGTGCCATATTACTTTTTTTTTTTTTCTTTTAAACTAAGCTGAAAAACATTTTTAGCTTTAGTGCTCATTTCCTTATTCTTGGTTGTATGAGAAGCCCCTTTAACAGCCTCTCTGTTTTCACCACTTGGGTAAGATGAGTTAATTGAGAATTTATTAACTCAGATTAGTGAACTAAAACTCTTAGTTCAAACAAACAGAAGATCAAATAGTCAGACATAGGATCTGCATGGAAATGGAGCGATGATAATTTACAGGAAAAAAAGGCTGAAGCAAGCTAATACTTGGCAAGTGTCACATTTTTTTTTTCCTAAAAGGGAGGAGATGAAATTCCTTAGTATTAACCAGCAGTAGGAGTGGGGAATGTGGACTGCTGTTTACATAATGTGAAATATTAATGCTAACTTGCAGACCACAGAAAATCTTATTGTAGCAGCCTGTCTTGGGGACAGTAAATGAAATGGAAGAAGTAAAGATATTTGTTATGTTTGAGCAACTTACAGAAATGAGAAGTCCCAAGGCTACCACTTTAGGAGGCAGTTGTCCGGCAGCACGCCTTTAAAAACGTAGAGCTATTTCCATAGTTATTTGCAAAAATATTTGAAGGCAGAATGCTTCTTTGTGCGCTTGAAAAAAAAAATAGAGAACTGTATTTAAAGCTACCCATTATATTTAAAGGATTACATATTGTACCAATTCATCTCAATTAAATGTTATGTTTACAGCTTTAGAGAGATTATCTTCTTCAAAGCACACAGAGAAAAAGACAATTACCTCAGTTACTGCCTACATGATTTACTATTGCAATCAGTTCCCAGTACATCTCACAATGAAAAACACAACAGCTAAGTCCAAAAAAAAAAAAATCCTGTTTTTCTCACAGTTAGTACCTCCTTTCCTGACAGAAGGGGAAGCTGTGTTATGATTTTGCAGAAGTAAAAATGTAGGATATTAGCAATAGCCTGTCAATTATTATTGGAAAAGAGGAAATGGCCCTAAACACCACTAGTTCCTACTGTTACATTTATTACTATTATTCACAGTTGCTGTCCTGTACCTTGTACAGAATGCTGTATTTTTTTTTTATTTTTTTTTTGGCAAACATAGTATTTGGTATAACTCTGCCCAGCCCAAGTGGTTCAGAGAAAGATCTTGTTTGACCCCTACAGACAAATAAGACAAGCACTTCATTAAAATTGGTCTCATTCCAATCTCTAATAGTAAGAAACCTTCTGAAGCCCTGAACTCTTATATTTATATAAACAGTCCACTCCATGGAAGTTCCCCAAAATTTTTGCATTCACATCTGCTTCCAAAATGATACAATCCTTTATTCACACATATTATTACTGGTGAGATCATCTACGCTGATTCATCCACAGCACTTTGTAACTGCATTATATTTTCTACTTATCACCAATCCTGCTACTTGCACATCCATGCACCTCGTCATCTATGGGGGCACAGAGAGCAGGCTTTTCGATTTAACAACAGCAACAACATGAATGTCTCCCTTGTGAGTTGAAAGTTATTACAGATTAGGATCATGTGAATAATCTCTCCAAGGGCCCTTTGCCAAACTTTATCAAGCATCTTATCTTAGAAATAATGCTGTGCTTCAAATGGGAAATACCCTCTTTTAAAATTGTTATTCATTAATTTAGACTGTCTGGTGTGGAATAGGCTAAACATACTGGATAAAAGACCCAAGCAAATTTTTAGCTTATTCCCCCTCAACAATTTTAACAGACTTTTAAGCAAACAAACAAACAAACAAAAAAACTTTAACAAGCTCAACAGGGTCTTATCCATCCTTGCAGAAGACACCCTGATTATAGAATACTACCATGACTTTCCAATTTATTTTTCTACTCTTATTTCATGCCAATCCATCTATCAGATAAATAGTTAGACTTGCTGGTGATTAATCCCTTGCAGCATCCCTAAAACCTTTGGAAATACACTGTAGCAGTGATGCTGGGGAGACTCGGCCACCAGAGCACTCTCCCCTCCGTGTGGGACTTGGAGCCAACTCCTCTGTGCTCCAGCCCAGAGAGGGAAAGGGGGTTATATAAAAACAGCTATCAAGAATCACAACAAAAATAGTTGCCCCTCCTCCCTCTAATCATTCTTTTTTCCCTTGGAGAACAGTCAAACCTTAATCTGTCTTGCAGGCATGTGGCTTTATCTGTTTACAGAAAATGCTGAAGGGAAAAAGAACAGTTTTGTCTGGATTCCTGTTTGGTCTCTGCAGTGCTGGGTTACGTAAGGCCTGTCTTGATTATAATTTTGGTTTCAACATTACTATTTACCTCCTACGGGTTTGATCCCCACAGAAATGGAGGCAGAGAATTCTGATTAAGCAGATTTACATGAAGAATTTACAGCTGAAAACACTGTAAAGGAAGAAAGCACAATCTTGAAGAGGTGGTCAGTGAAAAACTGCTACTAAGTAGAAGATAAAAACATAAAAACTTCCACAAAAATCAAAGCTATGTTCTGTCAAATTCTTTTCCTTTTCAAGCCAAATTCAGGAAACATTCCCCTCCAGAGTCAGTTAAGGGCAGTTTAAAGGACACTTATTATTTATATAAACACATAAATCACAGAGAAACATAAGCATATCAATGTTTGGCTTCTACATCCTCAAATAATCTGAAGTATGCCCTTATTGAAGTATAAAAAAGAGGCGAAACTATTGCGTGCCTTGCTGTAATTGACTCCTTAGCTCCTGAGTGCCCTGCTCAGCTTGTGCATCGTGTTCTTGGCTGAGGGCATTTCTGAGAAAAAGGCTTACTGTGCTTGCATGGCTTGTTGCTACTCGCATTCCCACGCACGTCTCTGGCAGGAATGAACCTGCTCGCGCATCTACGGCAAAAAAAATGCCTTTTCTTTCCTTGCTTTTGTCCACCAGACTAGAAATAAGAAGGACAGATGACTTAGTTCGTCAAGACGAAGCTTCCCTGACTGTAGGAAGAGATTCCCAGGCCTGCGATCTTGCCTTGGTGAAGAACTTCTCATGACATGCATGTAGAATTCCCCTCCATCAGGAGACGTGCAAGGACAGGATGTTGCTATACATGCCGAGTTCCCCACAGAACAGGGAATAGTGACTTGAAGAAAAGGGGTTTAAGCTTTTTATAGTATACCTATAGAAAATGCAGCTTCAGCCATGGTGGTCAGAAATGGCTTTTCTTCATTTCGTGGCTGCATCATAGGAGCTACTACTTGAAAACAGCCGTAATCTGAGAAAAAAGTTACTCATACGAATGGAAGAATGGAACAGAAGGAGAATTTAGTATTTAAAAAAAAATAAAATGACAAGTCTTTATTAACAGAATTAGCTGAAGTAGTTACAGAATCTTGAAAGTCCTTGACTTTGAAATCTCCTGAGGATTCAAATACAAAAATAGTATTTTTCCTTTAAGGAGGGAAAAAAAAAAAAATCTTGGAAAGTCTTTTCTGACCTCTGCAGCAACCACAGAAATACCCAAGAGAGGAAGTTTAAAAAAAAAAAAAAAGAAAAGAAAAAACAAACAAAACATTAAAACTATCAAAATTAACTCCCATGAAAATAAAGCCAAAAATCCAGATCAAACGAGTGGCGTGCAAAACAAAGGTGAGCAAGACTCAGCAAGTTACAAAGCTGGAAGACACATTCCCATTCGTGTTTTATACTAGGATCCCTTTAATGGAGGCAGTCAGACCTACTTGGAGATACTTCTTGTATGAGCACCCACATGCCTGCCCTTCCCAGGACCATCCCTGTTGCTGTCAAAAACCCAAGGTGGGTGGCTGAGCAACAAACCAGACTAAGGAGTTGGTGTGCCTAAAATATAACCCCAAAACAGCCTAGGGATGTTCTCAATTGAGAATGTGCAGCTGAAAGGAAGAAAGTAGGAACTTCAGGCAGAGAGCCATGAGGTCAGGCAGCAGGATCCAGGGTCTCAGAAGTGGTGAAAAGAGCTAGACTTCCCCTGGATCTACAGGTTGCTCTGTGGAGTTTGCTGAAACCCAGAAAGCTAAAGCTGTTCGAGAAAGAGCAAGGCTGGAGGAATGACCTTGTCATTGAAGGATGGAGCAGGAAGCAGGGATCGCTATCCATATGCTGTTTGCCTACACACAAGGCATTAATAGCTTCCTTATTTCTGGTCAAACAAAGCTCAACTGTAAAAGGCTTTGAGCCGTTCCTGAAATGTTTGCTTAGAACAAGGTACAGTCAACAACAGCTGGCCAAAAGGCCTGTTAAAAAATATATACTAAAAAGGTTGTACTAAAACGTAGCTGTGTAAGAAAAGACATAAGGTATTTCACTTAAAAAAAAAAAAAAAGTTATATATATATAGAAGTATTACTACATAAAGTATTCTACTTAAAAAAGGTTATATGTATGCAAGTACCATTAAAAATCAGTAGGATGCAAGTTATCAAAGTACTTTTGTGAATATATACATATAAATTGGTCCCTTCAAGACAGAAGGCAAAGTGGTAATAGACATGCT
Organism: Nothocercus julius; assembly: GCA_013398735.1. NCBI lineage: Eukaryota > Metazoa > Chordata > Aves > Tinamiformes > Tinamidae > Nothocercus > Nothocercus julius. Next base: position 3,334,452 of record VZSV01000011.1, on the reverse strand, counting down.
GACTGGAGTGCAGATGTATGTTGTTGCACCACCTCTTGCTCTGGATCTGCCTGGACTCATCCTGGATTCATCTCATTAAATTAACAGAAAACTAAGGCAGCAAAAAGAAAAAGATGAAGCTAGTTTTCTCCTTGTTTCATGAACTGAATAAGCTGAGCTTAGAGCTTTATGAATACTTGAGTCATGTGGTGGTAGCGGCAGAAAGATGTTACAGGTCAGCATTCCTCACTTCCCTTTCATGTCTTCATTGCTTCAGTTCAGCTTAAGCTGCGCAGAGGAGCCCCTTCTTTCCCACATCACCCATTCCTGCCTCTTGTTTTGTGTGGGTTCCAACATTTATACTGATGGCTGACGAGCAGAAGCATGGAAAGGCTCTACTGTAAGTCACTGATTCTTGATTGTATTTTTTTGGCTAGGAATGAGTCTCAGCTGGATCTACTTGGGTCTCTGCTGCATGAATTCTGGTGTTGGTGGCTGTGAGGGGGCAGGAGCTGTAGTGACATGGAGGAATCGCTTCTCCTGGAGCTGAACCAGCAGTGGTGGTGAGTGCTAACAGGCAGTTACCAACAGCAGGGAGATAGACGAGAGAAGGGAGGACCTTAGCTGCAGGCAGCAATGTGGACACAAGGGAGAGCGCACGATATGATGACTTACAATATTAGTAGTGCAAACAGTGGCTGTGTGGGCTGCGCCTATGAAAGTTGTTCCTCATGTTCTTCATCCTGGCGTTTCTGAATTCAAAAAGGAGAAAATAAGTGAGAAAGTGTTTGAAATATGCTGTGCTTAAACTGCTACTGTGCATCTTTTCTGCTTTAAATAAGTAGCACACAGGTATTGCAATAACACCGTGGCCTTCCCATAAACATGTATATGTGTTAATAAAAACACCAGACTCCTTCCCCATTCAACTTCTCTCTGCAACTTGGGGATCACACAGTAAGGATTCTCCCCATGCACTGCTGAGAGATGACTCTGAGATGAGAAGGTATTTTTATGTCCTATTCTTATAGGCCAATGTCATATATATATATAAAAACAGGATACCAATACACTGTGCTTTCAGAAGACCTCTATGTACACCAATACACTGTGCTTTCAGAAGATGCCTGGGATTACAGAACATCAGTGAGGACACTTTCAAATTCTGATTAAAAAAAAATAATCTTGAGAAAATTGTACCGTTAATTTCCAGTGCCCTTCAACTTGCTGCTTTTTTCCTGGTGCTTCTTCAAATTTTGTTTCCTGGTGATCTGAAAAATGTGCATAAATTGTGACCCATGATTGCTTTGTCCTAGCAGGGGGTCTGTTGATTGGGGAAGCATCTTCAGCAGGGATTGAACAGCAAGGCATTTCTGGAGTAAGAGGGTTACAAGAACTACAAAACAAAAGGTGGATTTCTTCTAAATGTCAGACAAGCATTCTGCTGTGAAGCCTAGAGAGAAGACTACTTTTAAAAATAATGATAAAATGCAGTAGTTCTATTTTCAAAATTAGAATTGCCTTATTGATGTAAGAGAAGGTATTCCATTTTGTAAGAAAAGTGAATATATTCCATTTTGTTAGAAGGCAGAGAACATATCTTGCTGAACACAGACATCTCCATACTTTGTTATAAGGTCACTTCAGGCTGAAAGGGACTGCATGGACAAAGAGACCCTTTTATGAGAAGATCAGACACATTCTTCATCTAGAGCAATGCAAAAATGATCCTCCCTTCACATATAAAGTGATGGGCTCTGAGCTGACTGTTGCACTCAAGGGAAGTATTCTGGGGTTATAAGAGATTGTGACATGGAGCAGCTCAGCACAGAAAAGAAAAAAAGCCAGTTAGTCATTACAAAATGTGTAGAAAGATAAGGAACAGAATAAGGATCAGCATCTGCTTCTATCTCTCCTGCATCTTAAGTATGGCTCTCAAAAAGGGGATAGTAACTATGGAAAATATTTCAAGGATGAACAAAACTGCTCAGATGTGTAAAATGGATTCTAAATGAGAAAAAACTAGTTTTAGATTCTATTCAGTCCAAAAAGGATCAGCTGAGATAGAGATATGAAAGAGGTTTATAAAAATCCTGATGAGTCTGGAGAGATTGGCTATCTACGAACTGGCTCTTCAAGCTTTTTTCCAGTACAGATGCTAGTAGGAGCAGATATAAAAGAAGCCAAAAGAATTGGATATTTGTGCAATTCCTCACTCTGGGACAAGGTGCTGCTAAAAAATGGATGCTGCTAAACATTTTACATGGACTCAAGGAGAAACAGAACTGTTCCCTGGTAAAATAATCCACTAAGTGTAAACAAATACATGAAAACATGTCATTCTGGGAGTGGATCGAAATATTACTCATGCTACTTCCTTTCTAATAGTCTTCCCTAGTCAGCTTCTTTAAGCCCCAGAGACAGGGGATGGAATAAATACACCTGTTTCATCCACTGTGGCTGATGTTTGCTGATGTCTCCCTGCACCTCCCACACATCCGTTCTCCACCCACGTTCCAGTCAGGGTGGGCCAGCAGGACAGGGAAGGGATGGGATTGGTAAGGAGGAGCCTTTTGGAATTATGTAGCAAGAACAGGCTCTAATTCTAGGAGTAGCTGAAGTTTTCAGGGCTCAGGTGAGTTTGTGGTGGCGCTTCCTGCACAAAGAGGAATTTCCTGAGCAAATTTCTGAGGAATTTCTCCTCTTCCTGAGTGAAGAGGATATATATTTCCACAGTTGACCCCAAAGACAGTCTCCAGGATAGCCAGTGTGGTAAAATGAGCATGCAGTAAATGTGCTATGAGAGGCCACTTGGTATTATCCACCTCCCCTCCTCCACTCTTCCTCTCCTAGTACTCACAGCCTTCCTCTTACATACCGGCCCTGCTCCCTGTACTGTCGGCTTGCTGCTGGCTGCTCAGTACGCTTAATCAAGATGATACCCACATGTTTTGTCCACTTACCTTTCTCCCATGGGCTGTCGGTGAGGATAGGCAGGTCTTGCATTTACAAGTATGACCCGGGACAGCAGTTATCTTTTTAGTCTGTCCCAGTGGTAACAGAATCATGGCTCTTGGTTCATACTTACACCACATAAAGACGGCTAGAAACGCGAAGAGAGAGAGAACGGATATGATAACTATTGCTGACATCCAGTCAGAATCAGGTGAGCATCCTTTTCCTAGATCAAGAAAGAAGGAATTAATTCCATCCTGGCCATCTGCAAGGGTCTGTAGGGTTCTTCTGCAGCAAACAGGAATCTGTGCTCCCACTTTGATAGTTATATGGGAATATAAAAACCCTGCAGCTGACAGCTACAAATCTGAATCCTCTGCTGCAAAACCTAAGCAAGGTGGTTCCAGAAAAACCCACAGCAGCACTATAAATGCCCTGCAGGAAAGGTGAGTCACAACTAGGTCTGGTGTTAGAAGAAGAAGTCACTGGGGCTGCCTGGGACTGGGAGCCCCAACTTTCAACCTTGAGGGGATTGGAAATCCTTGTTTTCTACTGGGTGAAAACTCTCTATGAGGTACCACTATCCTTATATAATTCAGGGAGTTTATTATGGAGGTTTCTGTTTAGGAAGCCAAGCAACGTAAGTTTGGACATGGGAAAGAGGTAGCCTGACTTTGCTGATGCTGAATGTCCTGCAGCAGCAGGCTGGTGAGCAGCACATTTAGCACCATTCCTCCAAGAACAGCAGCATCCAAGACAGTACGGGTCCCTAGAAACAAGAAAAGAAGGATAATAGGTCCTGTGATATTTTATAAGTGCCATTAAATGCTGTAAGAGGTAATTCTTCACCTGAGAGCGAAGACAACTTTATAAATTTTGCTCCTCCTAGAATTTTTGCCTCCTCAGAATAATACCCCCAAACCTGAGGCGTGGTGTTGAGCTTGACAATCACTGTTCAAGCATCTAAAGCTGAGCAATCTCTTGCTTGCTAGAGAAGTGTGCATGCCCTCCAACATGGGAAATGGTTGAAAGCAACCCAAGGGGCAGGAAGAGTCATCTTGTTACCAGGCTCGCTACCTTCTGTGTTCTTGCAGCACATAGTTCATGTGTACTTACATGGCTGTGCTTTAAATCGTTGCATGACTTGGGAAAGTGCTAAGATCACAGCTACTGTTAACATCATGATGATTCCCACCACAAGGAAAAGAATTAGAAGAAAGACTGGATAAACGCCTGCAAGAAACAAAAACAAATAAATAAACAAACAAAACCCCAAAATGGAGACCTTGAGCTCTGTTCTGCAGGGATCTACATCCATCCACATACCAGAGTAGCTGATGACCCATCAGAAATACCTCATGGAGGGAAGCAAAATGGGCACTGCAGCAAGGATGCCAGTAGCCTCTTGTTTCATTCTTTCATGTCTTTTCTAATGACCACGTTTAATGGCATTTTGATACCCCAAATGAACAAAGTTGAAACCCCTCATCTGTCTGTCTGTGAGCAGAAATGCCTCACATGAGCAGGCCTGGCTGTCACACAGAGGAGAGATGCAGTGGGGTTAGCATGATATGAAAACTAGCACTTCAGGAATGGACTCAAGGGCCTATACCTATTTTCTGCATACCTTTCCTTTGGTAACCGCTATCCTGGATGTTTATAATGCCATCTTTCTAACCTCTCCATATCAATATTCCATCATAATGTTGGCAAGAGCCAAGGAAAGACCAATGACCTTTCCCTTCACCTGCTAAGTGTACAAGCAGGTGTTCTTCCTCCCATGCCCAAGATGCTCCCTTGGAGCTGATACAAACCACTTCCCTGAGGTGAAAGAATCATTTTGTTTCATTTGCTACCTCCTCATTAGATACTGGTACCTTTGCAAATCAACATGATTGTGATTTTTACCTTCCTCTTGTATCCAGAGACCAGTGGCAATGGTCAGAAGAAGGCAGGAGCCAAAGAGCAGCACAAGAGAGGCTAAACAAGACCATATCCAGGACACTACTCCTAGGGAAGCAACACATATTAGACTGGTATTACCTGTGTAAAGCCAAATGTTTGCCATGAGATAAGACCATTGCACTCATCAAAGGACTGAATAAAGCCTCTGTCTCTGTGGCTACTTCACTGGACTCTTAAACCAAAAGCAGAGAATTTAAATAACTTCTATACATCCAGAAGAGTGTGCAGCTTTTACAGACCTTGACTTCTGTGGCAGAACTGGGCCCATACTCCAGTTCTAGCACTCTACACAGCACTTCACTCCTGGCAAAAATAAGAGATTTGTTTTGACCCAGTACTGTTCATCTGTTGACAAGGCAGGTAAATAAGAGCAGATGGTGTTTGCTATAGAAACCTCACCTCATTTGAGAATGGTAGGAAAAAAATAGCAAACTAAACTCTACAGGAAACTAAGGAAATGGAACCATTAACATTAACCCAAGTTTGACGACAGTTCATGTGCCTAAGGCTGGCCAAGGTGTGTCTGCATCAAAACAGATCTGAAGTTGTGGGAGATGGGACTGCTTTACATGTTTTTGAAATGTGATAAATATGAAAATGAGCATGCAGAGCTGTTCACAGAAAATGAGTAATGTGCCTTATTGATTTCATCTCTTCTTATATGCATTTCTTTTTTAAAGAGCAGCAACTATACAAAGCATGAAACCCATGCTTGCTAAGAACCTGTTTGCAAGACCAGAGAGAAAGAAATGAGGAAACATACCAACTCTATTTTTTCCTGATAGGTAGTATAGAAGAAGGAGGCCCAGTGTGGCTGCCCATGCCAGGAAGCTGGCAGCAGTAGAGATTTTCTGTGCTTGCTTCAGAAAAGGTTTCAAACCTACAAAGAGAGAATTCAGGCTCTCACTGACAAACTCACAAATGAGGAATTGAAATGGCATTCAGAAACTAAAAGAAGATGGTGACAGAAGGAAGACACTATAATAAACATGGAGTAACAGGCTGTTGATGTTCTGTGGTTCAAGCTTCTGCTATATCTCTTACCGTCAATGATCAAGTCCAAGGACGCTTCATCCCAGCTTACTTCATTGCTGACATTGCAGGAGTAGAAGCCACAGTCTGATTTTTGTCCATTCTGTATTTGCAAAACTCTCAAGTCTTCAGAAAACACATAATGGGTATCTGGGTGAAGCAGCTGCCCATTTTTCTTCCAAACAACACTTCTTACTCCAGCAAGATGCTCTACCACACAAGATAACTTGATAGGTGTATCAACCAGTTTTGAATCTGTCTGTAAACCAGGTTTGGACACTGGGTCTAGGAGAAACAAGACTCGGATATATATACCTTTTTTCATAATATTTTAAAAGTTCAGGTTCCAAAACTAGGCTCTTCACAACCCCCCGTCACCTAAATTGACCCAAATAAGCTGATGTATATTGGCAGAAATACATATTGGCTAAAGACATCTTCTTGAACTGTAGTCTGTTATAAACATTTACAGTCCATATTTCTGCATTCAAATGCACTGTAAATAATATACTAATATATATTTTGTTAATTATATGCTAAGTCCTTTCTCCATGATAATCAATCTTCATTTCTACTTAGGTCTGTAGAAAGTAAATTCAATGGAAACACTTCTGAAGCAGAGTGTTAAACTGCACTTCCAGTACACAGAGCCATAAGAAATGCTTATTAAAAGCCAGCTTATGATAAGCCTATCTGCTTCTCCAGAGCTCAAATGAGACCTGTTTTATGTTTAACAGTTATTCTACACGTTTGCTTTATTAAAGTCTCTCCTTTCTCACTTACCTATAACTAGAAGTGATATTTCTCGTACTAAATCTCTCTTTAAGTTGACCGTGACCACATAAGTACCGCTATCATTCACTTGTGCATTTCTCAGCTCAAGGGAGCCATTGGATGTATGGAACTGTACTCTGCCTTCATAGTCATCATAGATCACTATTTTTGAATCTGACTTGAAGTAATCCACAATTCCTTCCTTTTTCGGGCCTTTTTTGTACTCCCACTGCATGAATTGTATGATCTCTGTGACATTGTTGAAGTTGAGCAGCACTGAAGATCCCGTAGCTGCAAACAGCTGCTTTGAGGATCCTGAGACTTTTGGAGCCTGGTGCAGAATCAGTAGCAGCACTGAGAAGAGGAAAGAGAGGTAGACAGTTAGTCTTACACAGCTCTGCACTTAGGGACCTGGCTCAGGCAATGAGAGCTTACTCTGCTGGGATTTGGGTGTCAGTCTAGCAGGGATGAGAGCGATCTAGCTGCACGATCAGCTCTTGTTGTCCATGCAAAGAGCAGTGCTAGGAGAACCGGAGCCAACATCACAGAGCTGAGCATCTCAGTACTACAAGGCTGAGTTTGGGGAGGGATTTTTGGGATGGGTAAATCCATCATCCAGATGCTGGATTTCTGAAATCTGGCAGCATCTCCAGGTCCTCCATCCCCTAGTTTCACCAGCGATGATGCTCCACAAGGTGTATATTGATGAGAGTGAGTGTGAGTGACTTAACACTGTTCTTGTTGCCCAGGCCTGATTTAATCTTTGAAAGCAAAGCATTTGTTCATGCAGTCGAGGGCTACCTCCTCTTTAATGAGAATATCTGCATGCTTAAATCAATGTTTGGCTGGAAAGAAGTTGACATACACTTTGTGAGGGGAAGACAAGCTCTACGTACTCAAGCATGGATGCTGCATTATGTAAGGTGGTCTCTCACAGGAACACCAGGATCATCTGGAAGCATTTAAAACTGCAAAGAAGCAAAGGAGTACAGACACTTGCTATGATCCATATAAACCCCACAGCACGATTCCCCTTCCTAACAGAAATGCCTCCCTGATGTAACAGCACAGGAAAATCAGCTCCATCCCAAGCCTGCCCATTAGCCCTTTCTGTTCATGTTCCCTTGCCTCCACCAGATGGTAACAGACACTCATCCCTTCTGGAAAACCTCTCCTTGTTTGAGGTGCTCTCAAGGAGAGGGCTTCTTCTCAGTTGAGGCTTCAGTCTCTAAACTTGAATACATAATACATAAAACTGCACAAAATTCCTTCTCTATATCCCCTCAGCACCTCTCCACCAAAACTCCATCCTGCAAACTTGAATTCAGGGACCCCATGCAATGATTAGCAAAAGCAACTCCCAGCCATCCTTTCTACCACCACAGGGCTTCTGCAGGCAGCATAAGGGCGCCCTCACTGCCCTGGAGAACTTCAGTTGAACTGCTGATGTGCCCATCCTATCACACCCACCTACAGGAACTGAAATGTCTATAAAAGTCCATTTGATTTTATTCCTGGGGTTTACTCTATTTGCAAAGAGAGATAAGTGGCTAATCAGTCATTTACCAAGAACTGAATAGGCTTTTGTTTCCCTGTAATCTTTTTGAGCCCCTTTGGCCTCTCATTTATTGCAGAAGATAGCCCCTTCTCTGGGTCTTTTTTATTGTCTTCTTCCTTTTTTCTTTTTTTTTCTCCTCCTTTCTGTAAAGTAAAACAGATTTGCAATTGAGCCCCTCTCCGGGCTTTTGTTATTGTCTTCTGCCTTTTTTCTTTTTTTTTTTTCTCCTCCTTTCTGTAAAGAAAAACAGATTTGCAATTTGCAATATTATTTTGCCATGTTTCTGCTGCCTGTCTTTCCAGAGGCAGTCCCTGCTAGCTCCATGCTCCTGCAGAAAAACAGAAGGAAAGGGAGTTTTCAGAGGTTCGCCATGCCAAGGGAAACACAAAGATGATTCTATTAAGGAGAAGCCTTTCACAAGAAGGATTGTTTGCTTTGATGGAAATCACCACATTCTTTCCACCAGCTAGCTCAGCTCTCCGCTGAGTTGCCTTAAAGTCAAAATCGCTACCTATAGGCTGGGAAAGCTGCTACCTGCAGCAGGTTCTGCTCTAAATACAGCCCAGCTCTTGCATTGCTGCAGCAAATCAAAATCTCTTTCTCAACCCTTCAACACTAATAAAAGGTGCCAGTTCAAAGAAAATGTGCCTATCTGCTGCCAAGGGAGGAGTATAAGTGCTATAAAAAGGCTTACTGATAGTATCAAGGCAGCTTTAAAACAGTTGAATACCTCTGAAGTAGAGCTGAGAAAAGAACAGCAAAAAACTTGCAGCAAGAGACTTACGCGTCTGCAGGAAATCCGTTGCAGCTGGCGCCAGCACTTCATTCTTCTGTTGCTAGCGCAAGCAGCCAAGGTCCTGTAGTTCAGGACAGCTTTACTCCGCCTATTCGCTCTATTCGGCCCTATCAGTACTGGCCAGCCCCGCTGGAGCTGAGACCAGCAAGCTGCTACTCATGCAGCAAGGAAGGATTAAATAGTACTGCTGGCCTTCTGCAGAGAATTGCAAATAAATGGGTTGGTAAATCAATAGAAGTTTACTTAAAACTACCTTAAGCACAGCTGTGCCCATGTGATGGGGCACAGAATCACAGAATCGTTATGGTTGGAAAGGACCATGCTGTGGAGGAGGGAGGGCCTGGTGAAGCATTCCTCAGTAAGCCTCCTCTCAGTTTTCCAGTATCTGTGGGACGTACAAGAGCAGGGCAAGTTCATCTTCTCAAATGGTGAACAGTCCTAAGGCAGGTGGCCATCACGGGGCCAAACTCTTGGTGGTGGCCAGTAGCAGGACAAGGAATAATGGGTGCAAATTAAAACGTAGGCAGTTCCATCTCCATGTGAGGAAGAGCTTCTCTCCTGTGAGGGTGACAGAGCCCTGGAACAGGCTGCGCAGAGAAGTTGTGGAGTCTCCTCTGGAGATCTTCAAAACCCGCCTGGATGCCACCCTGTGCCACCAGCTGTAAGTGTCCCTTCTTGAACAGGGGGATTGGACTAGATTATCTGTAAAGGTCCCTTCCAACCTCAACCATTCTGTGACTCTGTGATCTTTAAGATCATCAAGTCCAACTGGAATCTTATCACCACCATGCTTACTAAACCATGTCCTGAATTGCCTCATCTACACGTTTCTTGAACACTGCCAGGGATGATGACTCCCCCACTTCCCTGGGCAGCCTGTTCCAATGCTTGACTACTCTTTCCGTGGAGCAATACTACCTAATATCTAACCTGAACCTCCCCTGGTGCAACTTGAGGCCACTTCCTCTTGTCCTAGTGGTAGTTATTTTGGAGAAGATATCAACCCTCGCTTCGCTACAACCTCCTTTCAGGTAGTTGTAGAGAGCAATACAGTCTCCCCTGAGTCTTTTCATCTTCAGATTAAATAACCCCAGCTCCTCAGCCGCGCCTCATAAGGTCTGTGCTCCAGCCCCTTCACCAGCTTCATTGCCCCTATGTGGAGACGCTCCAGCATCTCAATGTCTTTCTTGAAGTGAGAGGCCCAAAACTGGGCACAGTATTCGAGGAGCGGTCTCACCAGCGCTGAGTACAGGAGGACGTTCACTTCCCTAGTCCTGCTGGCTACACTGTTCCTGATACAAGATGGGATGGCATTGGCCTTCTGGGCCACCTGGGCACACTGCTGCCTCATGTTCAGCTGGCTGTCGACCAATACCCCCACATCCTTTTCTGCTACACAGCAATTCAGCCATTCTACCCCAAACCTGTAGCATTGCATGGCGTTGTTGTGACTGAAGTCCCAGACCCAGCATTTGCCATGTTGAACCTCATATAGTCAACCTCAGCCCATGGAACGTGGCCATGAATGGCTTTAGGCTTTTTAGGAAGGACAGGCCTGGAAGACAAGGTGGGAGAGTTGCTCTTTACATAAGAGAGCAGCTGGAATGTATGGAGCTCAGCACAGGCGAGGAGGATCAAGAGCCTGTGGGTGAGGATTGAAGGGCAGGCCAACAAGGGCAACACTGTGGTGGGTGTTTTGTACAGGCCTTCTGGCCAGGGAGAGGAGGTGGATGAGGCCTTCTACAGGCAGCTGCAAGAAGCCTCACAATCGCAGGCCCTGGTCCTTATGGGGGGCTTCAACCACCCTGATGTCTGCTGGGATAACCACACAGCTGGGAACAGACAGTCCAGGAAGTTCCTGGAGAACATTGCAGATAGTTTCTTGATGCAGGTGGTTGATGAGCCAACAAGGAGAGGGGTGCTGCTAGTCCTGATGCTAACAAACAGAAATGGTCTAGTTGGAAATGTGAAGGTTAGGGGCAGTCTTGGCTGCAGTGACCATGAGATATTGGAATTCATGATCCTGTGAGGAGGAAGCTAGAAGTAGGATTGCAACCCTGGCCTTCAAGAGAGCTAACTTTGACCTCTTCAGGGACCTACTTGGAGGAATCCCCTGGGCCAGGGTTCTAGAAGGAAAAGGGGTCCAGGAGAGTTGGCTAATATTCAACCACCACTTTCTCCAAGCTCAGGATCAGTGCATTCCTATAAGAAAGAAGTCAAGCAAGGGAGGCAGGAGACCTGCATGGATGGGCAAAAAGCTCTTGGGAAAACTTAAACAGAAAAACAGAGGTTGGAAGGGACCTCTAGAGATTATCTAGTCCAACTCCCCTGCTCAAGCAGGGACACCTAGAGCATGTGGCACAGGGTCGCATCCAAGTGGGGTTTGAAGATCTCCAAAGAAGGAGACTCCACAACAGTGGGCCTGGAGTTTCACAGATCCTCCATCCGACTCTTCTTGTAGATGGGTGTCACATTGGCAAGTATCCAGTCATCTGGGACCTCCCACTGAGAGATGATGGAGATCAGCTTGGCAAGCACTTCCACCAGCTCTCTCAGAATCCGTGGGTGGATCCTGTCTGGCTCCATACACTTGTGAGAATCCAAGTGGAGTAGCAGGTCACTAACTTTTTACTCCTGAATTATGGGAGGTTTATTCTGCTCACCATAGGTGTCTTCCAGCTCAGGGGGACAAGTACCTTGGGGATAACTGATCTGATTGAAGTCTGAGGCGATGAAGGCATTAAGCACCTCAGCCTTATCCCCATCCTTGGTAACAACGTTAGCCAATGCATCCAGTAAAGGATGGAGTTTCTCCTTAGCCCTCCTCTTCTTGTTAATGCATTTGTAGCAACATTTTTTGTTGTCTTTTACAAGGGTGGTCAGATTGTGTTCCAGCTGAGCTTTTGCCTTTCTAATTTCCTGTAGCAGGTGAGGGCCCTGTGGAGAATGAGCCCGCAGCTGCAGCTAGTACAACCCTGAAGGGAATATAACTGAGCGGAAGGAGCCCTGAGAAGCAGGTTGAAGGAGGGGACATGTGGATCAACAGCTCAGCACTGGACCCAGAAGGAGCCATGGAACCTGCCAGAAATGCAAGTAGACTGGTGGAGGGTGTGAATATGGACTGGATGGAACTAGAAGAAACAGGACCCAATGAAGAATAAGCTCCTGAGCCCTTGCTCCTCAATGGCTGCACCAGTTGTACCACAACAAATGGTGCCTGAACAGGGACCCCTGAGGGTCCAGGGACTGAATGGATGTTTGGGACAGATTGTATGGTGGGGCAAGCTTGGCAGGACAGATGAGGGGAAATATCTTTCAGCAGCTGTATGAAGAAGCCCTAGCCAAAGGGGGGAATATGCCTTTGGGAGCCAAGCTGCTGAGAACCATGGGGGGAAATTCATGATAAAGGAGCAGAGGCCACTTGCTAAAGACTCATAAAAGAGGGTGTATTAAATCATAATGTGGGGGTTGTGTGTTATGGGACTTGGCTATCAATGTTCCTCACAACCCAAAGAGGTGCCCCTGCTTCAACCAGTGAGCTGAGAAGACATGGGGGTCATGCAGTTGACTGGTAAAAACAAAAAGGGGAAAATGGAGCTGTAGCAGGTGAAGGCCATGTGGAGAATGAGCCTGCAGCTAGTACAATCCTGAAGGGAATATAACTTGGCCTTGGGTTAGTTCTAAAATCAAGTGGTGTTTGCAGGTAACATGTAAGATCTGGAGGCTGTTTGGCTCCAGCTGCATTGTGCCTTGTGACCAAGTCTTATAAACTGAGGTAAGCTCTTGAGAGGATACAGCTCTGGGGTTAGCAGTGAGAACACCTATTTGATACCTGACTATCTCCAAAGCAGTTAGCTTGAGTAAATCAATGTACAAGGACATAAATTATCTTAGAGGAATGTTGTTGCTTTTTTTTAATCTTTTATCTCTAAAAGAAAACTTGATAGAAAGACTGAAGGAAGATCCAAGGGGTGCAGAGTGGAAAAGAGATGGGGCAGGTCTGCTTGGAGCTCTGGCTGCCCTGAAGCCTGTTTCTCTGTGGAGCACCTTTGGTGAGTGAGAACTTTTCATTCCAATCCTTTCCTTGCACTGTAAATTGACTTATTGACCAATTTCAGTATGTAAATGCCACTGTCTGGTATTTTGCTAGTGCCCAATCTGTGTCAGGCAACCAAAATGGTCAAAATGTGGGTGTATCTATCCTTGCGCTTCAGTGTAATTGGCGCAGGCCAGGGAAGGAATGTCTGTGAAGAGGCCAGCTCTCTAATCATGGATCTTCTTGTTTTTTCCAACCAATGCATGGGTTCAACCATGACCTGAGGAGAAAAAAAAAAAAAAAAAAAAGAAAACAGCATTTTGCTTTTGTTTGAAGACCTTTTAGTTTGATTTCCTTGCTCCCCTCAGAGTTGTGCAGCAGAGCTTTCCTCTTCCTTGCTGCAGCACTGCTTTCCAGGAGAGGGCACCCCGGAGTTGTCTGATTTCTGGGCCTCTATCCCGAGATGAAGCTCATTCTGGCCTGCTTGACAGGAGGAAGATACACAATTATTTGAAATTGAACTTTGAAACCTAGATTATCATCTCTAGGCAGGCCTGCTCTGCTGCCCGTTCTGTGGTCTAGCACAGCCTGCAGCTGGAATAGTCCCCAATAAACATTTGTTGGTGCAGGGGGGGGCTCTGGGGCCCCAGCACCCTGCTGGTCCCCTGCACCCCAGTGCCTGCTTGAGGTCTGTTTGCACATCAGAAAGCAGCAGTGAGCTGTAAATCATCTGCTGATGTAAAAGACCTGCTCTACAGAGCAAGCTAATATCTTCCATGTTACTCTTCTGTCTCGGTGTTGCTGGATGCAGTCTCTCCATCCCTGTTTCTCTGGTTTCCTGACCTATAATCTCTGTGAGCTGCTGTTGCTTCTGACCTGACAGCGAGGCATCTGGAAAACTTGGAGTTAAATTGGCATGTCATTGCCTATTCAGTCTTTGTAATGTGTTGCCATTTGTAATGGGTTTCTTGCAGGCTCCTCTCACTTCTGCTCTTTCTTAGATGGCTGTCTGGGTGAACAGAGGAACAAAGGCAACACTGTCATCCTTGAGCACTTGGAAACTATTAGCTAAGCCTCCAAAATTGTGTGATTTTGTTTTGTAAGTGAGGTTTTCTTTCTCACATTTTTTTTTTTTGTTTCCTCAGCTTGTTACATGTATGATCTGTCAAATCTCTCTGTTAAGAGAAACACCCTCTCCTGTCATACATTTCTGAATATTCACATGACAGCAGGAGTTTTAAAAGTGCCCAAAGGATACCAGGGGATGTTGGAGAAGCTGCAATACTGTGGCCACTTTCACCCTGGCTGCAGGTCTACAGGATCTTATGCAGGAGAAAGGCAACAGGCTCAGTGTGGTTCAGCTCAGCTTCCAACCTCTACAGAGCTTCATGCAGCTCTCCTACCTCTCTGCAGCTTCATGTTTTGTCTTTTCTCAACCCTTTGGACAGCCCATTCATCTTCAGCTAGGTGGGCTGTATCATTAAAGATGAGCTGTTTCCCATGGATTTGCACATAGAGCTGCCCCTAGAGCAATGCAAAAAAGAATCCAGATTAAGGGGATATGGAAGGGACAAGAAGATTCCTAAAACATCCCAAACATGCTGGGATGAATGATGTGTTCTATTGATTTAAACAAAGGTGCAGCTTGTCCATGGAGTACAAGCACCTTCCCTGCCACAGAGGTGTTATTCATCTGGGGTTGCTACTGGCATTTTGTCTTAAAGTCCAGGCATACCTGTCATGAACCATCTTGGTGATGCAGCAGCAGGAGGGAAATCACCTATTTGCACTCAAATTGCATTTTAAAATTTCATAAACATAGATTTATATAGTGTTTTAGCTAATGCCATCTTAGTTACTTGCTATTGTGTTGAAATAACAAGATTCTACTGACTCAAGAGTATTGTGTCTCATCGTCTACTTCAAGGACTTATCAAAGGCATTAGCACTAGAAATTTGCTTTACAATGTTGTTTCAGCAACATTTTGTCATCTGAAAGAAAATTTGCAGCAACTCTGCTTCCTGGAGAAATGGCTAATATAAAGCCAAATACTAAGCTGAAATAGGAAAGAAATCCCATTGATAATTGATTTTTTTTCTTTTAAAATATTTGATTACTTCAGTTTGCCAAGTATACAGTAAAACCTTCAAAAACAGTAAGAATATATTTGTTGGTTAAAGTGGAAAGACAGACTAAGTTGTATTTTAAAAAAGAAAATGGAAACCGCTGCTTGAGCTCAGTCCTGCAAGCGTACAATGCCTGTGTTCAGAAGAACACCTGTTTCACCGCACGGGCTATTCTGGGTATGGTACATGTGTGGGTTGCGCTTGCCTTGTGCTTGCAAAGTTCACCACGATGTTGATATCTGCTTAGCATCTCTGTCCTAGCAGCTGTGGATGTGTAGCTGCTCTTACTGATCTGTTAGAAAAAAAAATGACTTTCAGAAAAATATCTTGAAGGAGAAGGCACGCTTTTCCAGAGCATGAGGTTGAGTCCCATTTGGCCCATCTCGACTAGATCAGAAAGAAAGCAGATGAAGGAGCAATGGCAAGCCTCTTCCACAAGAACATGGGACAGGAAGAGCACACAACAGCATGGAGGCTCCATCTGCATTGGCAAAGAGCACAACCAGGCGCTGCTACCCAGCAGGGCAGCCCTGTTGGCATTGTGGCCTGCTGCAGATCTTAAGTGGAAATGGTGCAGAGGATGGGATCTCCATGCTGTAGTTGCTCGGGAGGGGTATTTTGGAGCAGCTTTGCTCTGGCTCCTTCCATGTGCACTAGCAGTTGGCGCACATTACGTGCGGTTTTTCTGTCTTGCTTTCATTCAAGAGTAACCCAGTTTGCAAGCCGCAAGCCCAGTCTAGCCCAGGGGAGTGGGATGGCCGTGTGGTTCATGCTAGAAGAGCGCTTCTGCCCAAAGCAAATGTCACCTTGTTGCAGGCTGATGCAAGGTCTCCAGGGTCCCATGCTCCACAGTGCTGCACCTGAGCATCAACAGCCTCAAAGCTAAAGCAAAAATGAGAGCGTGTCAATGAAACATAAGTATTTTTGCTTCTCTGGATATTTCCAGCTCAAGGCTGTTTTTTTACTCTCCACAGCTGGGGAAGCCTCAAAGTTTGTGGGAGATCATTCCCTTGAGTATGCAGGAGCAGGATTTGGGTCTGAAATGCTGTTGAGATGCAGAAATGAGAGAGACTGGGATAACAGTCCTGGACAGCAGGTTTTCTGTTCTGCATTGAATGCATAGGGGGTCACACGTTGGTGCAAACACCAAAGCGAGCCCATTTCTTCTCAGTGTGAAGGCCACCAGGGCAGGAAGCGAGGGTTGCACAAGCTAAAGCAGAATCTTTGCTGTGGCTTTGCTTGAGCTCTTGAAGGGTTGCAGCTAACATCACCCTGAAAAGGGGGCTACGTGACCCTATCTGCCAAGGGCTGTTGCATCTACCTTGTTGCCTCTCATTGCAGGAAATGGCCTCAGCTCTTGACGTTGGGTGCACTTGGGTTGAATAATCTCTATATTATCATGGTCTCATTCTGCTGTTCTGGCAAAAGAAACCTTTGCATGGGCAGGTGTAACATTACTCACATCAAGAAAGTCACACTTTTTGATCCAAAAAGAATTGTCTAGCCAGCTCCATCTCTCAGGGCTCGCGTTCTCACAAAGTTCTCAGAGTGAGAAATCCCCCCTGTAGTGCAGTGCAGGGATAGAGTAGGATCTAAATTTTTTTTGTCCAGAAACACATTTGTTCTGATACCTCCAGAAAGAAGTATTTTAGTGATGTGCATATTAATAGAAAACCCAAGGTTCACTTGTGGTGACACTTTCATGTTTAAAGATGCACAAGAAGTGAAAGAACTGTGTCCTGTACAAGCTTTGGGAAGGAACAAATGGGTGTATTTTGAAAGAAAGCATTCTATGTGTCCAAACTCTTGACAACATGAATTTTGCAGCAATGCAGCAGCTTAGAAGGATGCAGGCATGCCCTTTGCTGCAGCTTCCAAATTTCCAAATTTTTCTAAATGTGCTGTATTTTTTTTTCATATTGTATGCAAAAACATTTATTTTAGCCTGGCCTCAGGTGAAGGTGATTTGAATGAAATTAGGTAATAATGAGATAATTGGGTAACAACAGGACAATTGGCTCCCCCTGAGCCTGTGATAAATTGGAGCACAGAAAAGGAGCCTAAGGGTGTCTGTAGAGAAACTTAAGACTATAGGAGGTCTTTCTGTCTGCAGTTTTGAGCATCTAAGCACTAAAAGCTTGATATGATAGAGAGAAAAGTAGATGAGGGGGAAGAAAAAAAAAAAAGCAGAAAGTACTTTAATGCTTCTGTGCGTGTTGTTGCTTCTCTTCTTTTTATGGAGAAAAGATAATGGTCTACATGTGGCCGCCTTCTACGTGCTTCCTCTGGTTCTGCATGATCAGGTTATTATTACTTTTTTTTAAACTCTGTAGCTACATTCCTTGGGGCAGCGGTGACTGTTAAGAGGAAGCAAAGAGGAGGCGATGCCTAATCTTGCAGAAGTAGAGTCTTCCCTCTTCTGTAGCTAAATTAGTAAATGCTTCGTAGTACTAGTGCTGAATGAAGCAACTTTTACTCATGTACTGTATTGAAGCAGAACTTGCCCCAATGCTCTACAAGAGAGCAGCAGAGAGAATACAAGAATATAACTGCTTTATGGCTTGGCTCTGTGTAGTAGCAAACTGCTCTGCCTACAGAGTAGTGCTAAAAAAAAGCCTTCACTGTTCTTGTGCTGCTGTTGCTGCCTAGTCTCTATGGAGAATGCTAACACCCAATGCTGCAAGTTAATCTATTCTTAGATCCTATTTCTTTCTTTGAGAGAAATGATTTTAGCAAATTAAAAGTCTTCTATGTGTGGTCTGTGACCAGAAGTCATTTGATTTCTTTGGCTTTCTTTTTGGAAAGGTTTAAGTTAAGAAGTTGGGCCATTTTTTAGACTGTGTTTTCTTTTGGTCAGAAAAATATGCTGAAATTCTCCCTGGGTCAAGAAAACGGCAGAAGGAGATAGTAAAGGTTAGAGGAGACAAGATTGTTGTGATCTAGTGAAATCTCCGTGGTGTTAGGGAGCACGCTGTGCTTGAGCATCTGTTTGGCCATGCGGTAGCAGGAAGGCAGCACTGGCAGTGCTCTGACAAAGCGTGAAGGCTAGCGTAGAGTGCAATGTCTATCTGAATCTGAATTCAACTGTGTAGTGAAAAATGGTTTTTTTGCTGATGTCTGCTAGTATGCCTGGGAGTAGCACAGAAGCCAAGACTTAGGCTGACAGCGCCTCAGAGAGTGGTGCATTTCCAATGATGTGATGGAGGCATCCTTTAACTGAGGCTTCTTTTCAGAACAGCTGTAATGAAGTAGGGCCTCTTATACATAAGAACACCTCCATACTGGTTTTTAATAAGGAGTACGTGTTTTTAAATCTTCTCTGCTATTTTCTGCAGATAAAGTAGAAGAGTCTGCCTAGGTGTGTTCATCTTGCTGAAGTTAATATTTACAATAACTTGGACAATTTTCTGAGGTGTATCCCCAGGAGAACAAACTCAAAAAGCTTGTGATCCAAAATCCTATATCTAGGATACACTGAGGTTATCCTCAATATAGCTATACTACATACAGATAGAGGGCAGCCCATAACAGAAATCCTTCCGAATAATTCTTTTAAAATGTCTGTGTATACGCATCACTGAAAGAGAATCCTACTTTAGAAGAGTAGCTAAAAGGATTAAATATGCATAGATACCAGAAGGAAAAGCCTGAACAGATTCTTTGCATTACTGTTCACTACCCAAGGATTACTCTAGGATGTTTTCACAGTGCTGTTTCTACAGGTTTTAATGACGTTTTGGCCTGAGGATGGAAAGGAATTTTGGCTCTGGACTCCTTCAATTCATAGGAATAGGGAACAAGATGATGATAAAATCTTAGAGAAGATGAAATGAGGCTTATGTGGACAGTTAGGATGTTATCTGTGTGTAGGTATTTAAGGAATTTGGAAGTGATGGATGGCAAGCAACCTTGTGACACTCTTTTTTTGCTATTCCCAGAGCACTTCAAGGAGTGCTGGCTGGAGGGAAACTGCTGTATTCATAACTGGGTGATCCTAGCAAGGGAAAATGTGCCACCCTATCTTGAATGTGTTTGTTATTTCAGGCTAAAAGCAAGAGGAGGAAGTTTATTCCATCTAGGCTGTCTCATCCTAAAGCTGAGCTCTTTGGGGTTACTTAAGATGTGTTTCATAGCTGTCTGACAGCGATGCCCAACCTTACTGCTGAAATACTTCCTTCAGAAGTGGATGCTCCAACATGTACTCATGGGATCAGCAGCTAAAGCAGCCTGTTCAGGTGCGAAGCAAATTCTGAATTCTTTCAGTTTGTAACTGAAGAGCCCTTGAAAGCATGAGCTACTTCCTTCCTGGGCTGAGGGTGTCATTTCAGATCTACTTGCTTGGATGGTGAGCTCAGAAGCCACAGACTCTTCTGCTGAGCCATCTCTGCTCTGGCTACATCCCAGACCCCAAGGAGACATGGGCCCTGGTGGGAGCTGCAGGACCCTCTGCTCCATTCTGCTGCTGCTTGGTGAGTCTGGGTGGGGGAACAGAGCTGAAATCTCCTTGGAGCTACAGCCTGGTGCCACTGAACATCTCCTAACCTTTGTACAAGAAAAGGGACTACAGATGGTGCTTTTTTTTTTTTTTTTTTTTGTGTGTGTGTGTGCTGGTTTTGTTTTTTGATGTAACTGCAGGACTTTCAAGGTCACTTTAGTTAGCTTTGGGGAAACATTGTCACTGTGATGCACGTTAAAAATACTTTTTCTCTGTATCACGGCTGCTCTTAATTTCAGAGGAACTTCCTTTCTGCAAGGATGTGCTGGGAGATTGGGTTTGGAGAGAGCAGATCAGTGTGAGTTGAGTTGCACAGCTGGCTTGGACCCATGGCATGTCCAGCACTCAGCCTTGGCTGCCTCATCTTGGCATCCTTATCAAAGGAGGGGGAAGGAGAACTGTGACTTGGGGCTGTCTTTTCCAGGCTGTCTCTTCGCACCATCTGATACCTAAGAAGACATTTTTTGGCTGGTGTTTGCAAAATGTTGCACTCAGATAGCAGTGCCCAGGAGGCACAGTGCATGAACTGGATTGGGCAGGGAGTAATTCACGTGAAGAGCTTTTTAGTTACTCCAGGAGCATATCTGTGAGTAACAGGCTTCAGTTTCTTAGCCTTCATTGGGACTGCTGCTGTTGTCAGGACGCTTAGGCACTGAATGTTTGCCCTCTTAGCAAGTTTTGGAACAAAGGGTCCCTTAGGCTGGTTGCTGCCAAAAACTAAAATAGTGAGTTTGAGATGTCTTTTGGGTGGCCCTTATATTTCCAATGAGTTGGAAATACTTCACTTTATTTGAGTACAGTTAGTGCTGCGTGATATAGCCCTCATCAGACTGTTTGCCACAGAACATATATGAAATATTGGTAGGGATCTGACTAATGGTAATTGCTGATTTGTCCCTTCCATTCCTTGTAGGAGGAAACCTGGCTCTCGTTGCTGAAATCCCTCAGGATTCACTTGAAAGCCCTGTGGGCCAGTCTGTTCTTCTGCCAGTTTGCTACAAATTCAACAGCTCCTCTCGCTTCCCGCTGTCAATTCAGTGGACGTTCAATAACAGCTCAGACCCGCTCATCAGCTGCACGGTGCAGAGCTGCTCCTTGAGTGCTGACGGCGCTCCCCAGAATTGCTCTGGAACGTGTTTCCCACATGCCACGTACCGGGGTCGTGTTGTGCTTTTCCCTGAGAACGCATCCTTGCTGCTCCGGGACGTGCGGCTCAGCGACAGCGGGGTGTACAGCGTCACCTTCAAATGGCAGGGCCTAACCAAGAACATCACCTTAACTGTGTGCAGGCCGAACTTCACCTCTGAAGGCGACAATATATTCAGCTTACCAGTTACAGGTATTTCCAGCTCTGACCCTGGTTGAGCTCTGCCAGGGCCAAATATAAGTAGAAACAAGAATAGGAAGCATGAATATTTATCTATTTTGTAGAGTGTCAAATGATTGAGGTGGCCCTGCTACACAAGGCTTTTGAGGCAGCCCTGCAGTGCTGAGTGCCCTCAGCTCTTGGCAAGGTTTGTGGTGACACCAAGGGATGCATGTCCACCGTATGCTGGGAGCAGCAAGTGAAGACTGTGTGGTTGCTCTGTGGATGGGAACAATCTGCTGCTTGTGCTGCCTGTCCAGCTTTTCATGTGGAAAGCATCCTGTGAACACTGAGTGCTCTTGGCTGAATGGTCACCTGCTAAACTTGTCCCCAGGGGCAAGGCTGTGCTGTTATATTCTTCACTAAAGGTGCTTCTTAGTATTTTAGCCATGGCAACTATTGCTTTGTACCACGCTCACACAGAGTCTTTCCACAGATGTGACATTAATAATGGCCTGCACTGTTGGGGGCTGTGTCATCTTGTTCCTCCTGTTTTTAGTTCTCTACTGCCTGTGGCGTTTTGGTAAGTAGATCTGTCTCCTTTTCTGTTGCTGTAGCCTTAAAAGGAATATAACCAGAGAAGCCTTGTCTTGCTGCTTATTTTCAGAATGCTTCTTCCTCTAACAGCCTCTTCTAAAATACAGTTCTCCAAGCTACTGGACAAGATCTCATGTAGAGGAGAACTCACAAACTGTTTAAGGGACTCTTTCCATCTTGCTTGATAAGATACTCAGTGTGACTTTTTCAGCGTTAAGATAGCTTATCTTTTCCCCATTTCAAAGACTTACGAGAGAGGAAAAATGTAGGGAGATGCATGTTTCCCAAAGATTCGTTGCTTTACAGACTCCCCGAGACAGATTGGTCGTACTGACACAATGATTTTTGTGTTCGTGTTCTGTTTGT
This sequence comes from Nothocercus julius, assembly GCA_013398735.1. Taxonomy (NCBI): domain Eukaryota; kingdom Metazoa; phylum Chordata; class Aves; order Tinamiformes; family Tinamidae; genus Nothocercus; species Nothocercus julius. Next base: position 3,312,466 of record VZSV01000011.1, on the reverse strand, counting down.
ACTCAAGGAATTCTTACAGAAATGTTGACTTTAAAGACAGGATATTACACGCTGAAGTTGAAATTTCCCTTGATGTCTGAAAGATATCATGTAAACTGCTGCACAGAAGCAAGAGGTTACACTTGTTGTGCAGATAATCTTGTATGGTTGTCAAATATTGATAAATACCAATCAATCTTTTACAGGTACAATTCTTCCAAAGAGACCTAGAGTTATAAGGCAGCAAGAGGTATGGTAAGAAATAAGGAAATGGTATGGGTAATGGGGATGATAATTAACTGACAATTGCTATTAGAATCATTGTCATAAGTCAATTTCTGAGTTTTGAAGTATAGAGTGACTGTGCTATTGGGAAAGCAACCAGTCACCAGAACTGGTTGTTCTTTTGTTCTTTAACCTGATGATTCATCAGCTAGACTTTTATTAGGCTTAAATTTCTTGATACTATATTTTTTTCAAAGGCTTTGAGTTAGATTCTTTTTTATTGCCTTCCTATTGCAACATAAATCCAAGTGAAGAGCCCCAGGTACGACCTGGAGCCAGCAGTCTGCTGAGAGAAGGCAGGTCTGGCTTTGCCCTTTTGGGGACTAGCCATAGAAGATAACATTTTCCATAAGTGTTGCTCTTGGAAACCATCAACCTGAGTAAAGCAGTGGAACAGGAGCAGTAAGAGACTAAGGTCAGAGAACAGGGTAGATAGCTCTCACTTCAGTGTATGTACATGAATGCACAGGGGCCAGTGTTATCTGTATCAAAGTGGCCCTGTTGTGTCCAAGACTTGGGCACATGATGTACATCTATAGATGCACATCTGTTTCTTTCATGGCTGTGGTATCCAGTTGGGGACAAATTCTGCCTGTCCTTTTCCAATGAGCTGTCTGGAAAAAACTTTCTTCTTTCTTTTTCATTTATCTGTATTTACCTAGTCCCCCAGTCATGATGAGCCCCACATGGAGAACCAGCTGAGAAATGAGACGTGCACTGTTTATGAGCTGCTCGGTGGTAACCAGACACAGGCCAGAGTAATGCCAAAAGCTGAACACGTGTCTGTAAATGTCAGAAACATTGTCTAATATGATGGACTTCCTGGGCTGTGATCCTTCTGGTCAGGGACTGAGGGAGTGTCTACCACTAGGCCTCTGTGATCATCTAAGAAAAAATTGAAACATCAAGCAGGAAACTCCTGGAAGTGAACAGGACATCTTGGCCTGTGATGCTGCCTCTGCTCCTGGGGATGCTGCATGTGCCTCATTCTGGTCTGGTGACCCTGAACATGCCATTGGCAGGGAAAGCGGGAACTGGAGCTTTTGAATGTAAGCTGGAATGATGAACTTGTGCTCCCATTAATACAGTTTCCTTTATCTTTTTCCCCTAAAACATCTGAGAGTCTACAGATGCCAGCCAGTGGGCATGCAGGGTTAGGAGCCCTTTCTGATCACAGAAGGGAGTGTTATGGCAATCACAAATATTTGGAAAGACAAATCTATTGGATTCTTCTTTGACAAGAGCTAATGGAGAGTACAGAATGCCAAATGCATGGTACTTTAATTGTGAGAAGTTCTACACGCTGTTTGGACTGAAATGCTGTTATTTTTTCCATTTCTTGTGACTGAACCTTGTGCCATTCCCATAGAAATGTGCTGGCGATGACACGTTCCATAAAACCTTATCAATGGATCCTTGCTTTTTTTTTCATGATCCCCGGTAAGGGCAATTTCAGGAGACACTTGAGAGGAAACAACTCCCAAGCATCCTCTGCTGCACTGGGCAAGGCAAACTGAATGCATGTCCTATCTGCAGCTGTAAAATGAGGAAACTTTCACATACTTAGCTGCTCAAATTCTGACGCCTTAAGGAAAGGGAGAAGATACTCATTCCTGCCTGTTTATGGACTATGCGCCTCCAAGCATTAAGGAGGAAAACACCTAGTGAAGGCTTTCAGCTCCTTTTTGTGCCTTATGGACACGGGTAATCAGCAACTCCCCTCCTCATGGTCTCTGCTGTGGCCATAGCCCAGGGAAAGGTGACACAGGCTCTTTCCCACACTGCTAGATGCTCAGTTTCATCCTGCTTTTCCACAGTAAGTCTGGGAGGGCCTGAGCTGGAGGGTTGTACCAAGTGTGACCAAACAGTGCCTGACTAGGATCAACAAAAGGGTGTTAGGGATGATGGTTCAATCCAAAGGAAACACTAAAGCACAATTACAATGTAAATTGTGGCTTGGGGGCTGTTCCTGCTGAATGCTGGGGATCATGAAAATTGATGTCTGTACTGAGGCTGTGGGAGGAAAAACTTTTCTGCTGCCTTGTCTCAAAACAAAGGACTGTGAGGACACAGTTTGCTGTGGATCAGGTAGGCTGCTATAAATGGTTCTGTTTTCAGTGAGATTAAAGCTCAGCTTCAAGAGCGTCTTGCTGACAAGTAGGAATTTCACTATATGAGTGACAATAGGAGTCACATCGGACTAATCTGCAGGAGACTGGTGTAACTGGTGGCTATTATGGACCTGAGAAACAGCCCCAAAAAATTTCCTGCATGTAAATTTTCTGTAATGACTGAGATGGTAAGAGTGTTGTCAAGGCTGCAAGTGGGGGAAGAATCATATACATGAGGAGGGTGTGTGTATATATACAAGTCAGTGCTACATTCTGTAGCAGGTAACCAATACCCCTGGTTTGGTAACAAAATATACTTTAGTTCACCTTGACAGTAGAGCCATGTACCTGGGCAGGTGGTGTCCCTGTCCCATTGGTAAACCCAGTGAGGCTTGTGCTTGTGGCCATATTTTGCCATTTATGCATTTTGAATCCCTGTCCTGTTTCCCTGAGCTCTTGAAAGCTGAGAGCCATGAGGAGCTGCCTGTATGCAAGACTTAGAGCGGCCTGGGGCCCAGGGGTCTGGAGGTGAAGATGTAGTGATAGGAAATTCTGACGTGCCTAAATGTCCACACAAGACCATGTGAGTTGCAAGCACCAGGGCTCTGTGATGGGGGTGGCATCATGCCCCACAAGGCTTCTGTTAGAGGGGCATCCCTGTGGTGACTTGCCAGAGTGCCTGGGGCCCCAGAGTGACTCCAACAGGAGAGAGCAGCTCTTCTTGGTGCTGGTGTTGTTCGTGTCTGGCAGTGCATTTGGATCCTCCCATGGAGCAGGAGGAGAAGCTCGGTTCCCGGGCTTCAGATAGGCACTGGAGCATGCAGGAGCACAACGAGGTGAGCCATGGGGCTGCAGGGAGAGGAGGTGCCAGGCAGAGGACCTGTATGCAGAGCACGAGGATGGTGGGGAAGGGGAGCTGGTGTGACACAACCAGCCCTGAGCCCTTCTACAAGGGCTGTTTCCATAGGGCCCTGGGAACCTTCTCTGGGGCAGAGGTGAGTGGGTGGGTGCCCCGAGCCCCACACAGCACGTGCAGCCCTGCACCCAGGGGCAGGGAGCAGCTCTGGGCCGAGCTCATGCTGGCCATGTTCAGCCATGAGCTTCCCTCTGAAACAGGGCTTCCGTCACGCACCCGCTTCTCCCTGCAGGCGGGCTGCCAAGAGCCCCGCACAGCGATGCAGCAGGGCCAGGGCTCGGCTTTGTCCCCGCACGGGGAGAGGGACAGGCTGCCTCCGCTTGCCCATGTCGAGACATTGCAGAACTCTGAAGACAGCAGCACCCAGGCACCGGGCTGACCAGAGACACTGGCAAAGCCTCTGGAATCCGTGAGCGCTGCCTTTCCTGCACCCTGCCTGGCATTGAGAGCTCCCCTCGCCAGCTGGGAGCAGGGGGGCACCCACTCGTGTGCGTGAGCGCTGCCTTTGGGGTTCCTGGCAGGGAGCTTTGCCAGCTGGGAAGGAAGGTAAAAAGGACTGTGATAACTTGGCCTTTCTCCCTGCTTCTGTTACAGATGGTGACAGTGGAGTGTGGGGAGGCCCTGCCAGGCAGGAGCTGTGTAAGAGCAGAGCAGCTGCCTGTACCATCTTTGCCAGCTCTCCCCGCTGAGGCAGCAGCCCCTGCAGACAGGCAGAGGGTGAACGACAGCATCGGCAAGTCAGCTGAAGCTGCCCGCTCTGCGCCATCGTCAGCGTGCCCTGCCTCAGCGCCAAGGCCTCGGAAGGCCCTGCTGAGAACTTCACAGAAGAAGACTCCAGGGAGGTCCTGCCTGGTGCTTCCCTTCGACTGCCCAAGCAGAACCCTCTGCCTGAGCTGGGGCGAGGGAAGAGGGCTGCGCCATCGTGCCAGGGGCCAGCCTAGCGTTTCTGTCTCAGCCCTGGCAATACCACAGCCACTTGAGGGACACAGCAGCAGCGCTCTGTGGGCACTGCCTCTCCTGTGCCGTGCCCCCATGGAGACTGTCAGCAGGCCTGTTTGGAAGCAAGGCGACTCCCCTCAACCTCATCAGCTCAGCAGAAGGTGCCTCTGCTTTTGCACGTTTTCCCTATGTTCTCTTCAGCTCTGCTCTCCTGGAAATGAGGCACATGGGTGGCCGGTGGGGTGAGGGAGGAGGTGGGGTGCCCGTGGGGTGCTATGAGTAGTGCTAACCCCTCCATGCTCTCTGTCCTTTTAGTTGTTTATGAGGTGACCTAAGCAGCCTCCGAGTGAGGGAAGACAGCGCTCTAGAGAGGAGACCCGGCAGGGCCTGTGGTGTGGGCAGGCGGGAGCTGCCATTACCCTTGGCTGCCGTTGTGGTAACGGAGGCGGCTCCCGTGTACCCAGCACAGCAGTCTCGCAGTATGTAAGAAAGCCTTGAAACTGCTATTTAGATGGGTCTAGTGGCAACTGCAGTGGATTAAATCCCCATGTGGAAAGGGTAGCTCAGTGAGCCTGGCTCAGCTTGAACTCTTGGGAGGGACTGGATTGGTGATGGTAGGATTTGGTTCTTTTTATTGTGAAAATAGCCTTGCTTATATAAAATGCGTATCGCAGGGTGAGAGAAAAAGGTTTTTGTCTCTTTGCTCTGGCCCAACCCACATGCTTGTTCACTATAGCTGAACAGCCCAAGAGATTTTTACAGCACATCCCAACATTTTGTTTCCAAGATCTCCAATTGTTGCATCAAGTCAGGAAATGTCTGAAAGTCTGTATCTGGCAGAAAATACATTATCCCTATAAGAAGACAAAATATGGGATGAAGGGTGAACAATTGTGCAGATTTTGTGTTTCTAGCTCAAAAAAGAGGAGGAAACCTTCCCTGCAGACTGGGCTTTTTCCCTAGCTTCTTCTTGAAATAGGAACTCCAACTCTGATAAAGAGCACGTGCTTGGCCTGAGGCTGCTCTGTCACAGACACAAGTGTCCTAACAGTGGGTGCAGAAGTGCTGTGAGGAGGGAGGACGAGGGACAGCAGAGGCACAGCTCAGGCCTGGCCTCTGAGCCACACTCGTGCACCACACTCATGTGTGGGGAGTACCCCAAGTCAGCCTGGCAGAGCCTTTAGACTGAAGTTCAGGAGTCCTGCTAGCTTTAGTTCCTGGGGTATGTTTTGTCTCTACTGGATCTTGTTCAGACCTGGTAACAGTGCTGCTTATTTTTTTAAAATTTTTTCCTTTAACTATGACCGTTAAAGCAACTGGTTCAGAAATTTCAGGAGACTTATGGAAATGAGGTGCAATTTCCTTGCACCAGAGCTGGTCTGTTGGAACCAGAATATGGACTGAGCATTTTTACATTAAAATCAAAGGGAAAGTCTCTCTTGCAACATGTTTATTTAAGACAGTATAACGCCTTTGTTCTTGTTTTTCAAGATACAGTAACCAAACTTTTGTCTCTTGTGTTCCTACAAGAGATGGAAAGGCTGCCAAGGTCCTCAGTTGCAGCTAGATGCTGGCAGGCCTATTTGAAGTAATTAAGAATCAATGCCCCAGAACTTGTGCAGACAAATGAGATGCAGGAAGGGGCTAGGAAGTGTAGCTAGTTTGTAACCATGCAGATTAAGGCCAGTGCAGATGCTCTGGTTTTTACAATTGTGCATGTACTGAGGCCAGGGAGATGTGATCTCTCTTCAGAGTTGCTGGACCTTCTGTGCTCTACTGCCATTCCTTGTTAAATCTGGGATGGGATAGACTGAAAGGGATATAGCAACCTGAGTCAAGATGATAAAGGGCTGATTTACTGAGGAAAAGCAGCTGATGGGGAATCACAAATTAGTGGGAATTTGGAGGGATATGTTGCAGCATGGTTTATAGACTCTTTAAAAAGCATCTGCCAAAGTCGCTTTCAGAGAAGGTAGTGGAACAGCTGGACTATTGATACAATGTGGTACAGCTATTTATTGTGCTTATGTTTACTCTTTCTACCTGTATAGTTGCATTTCATCAGTGCTGTTTTATTTATTGCTGATGTTTTCTGTACTGCCCAGGAAGGAGAACTGCAAAAAGTCTTTAATGTCACAAGAACTCTTATGTTTGCTTCTTTGTGATATTAAAATGCACTTGAATGAGCTTTCTCTCCTGTCAGATGTGTGCTGGGAATCAGAATTTAAATCTGAGCTGGAATTCATAACGGGCCCAGTCCAGGCTGTGTCCTTTCCTGGAAGATAAGGAAAGCCATCTTGAAGGCCAAGGACTTGTGTTTTCCTGCCACACTCAGGATTGCTGCCCGTGCCCAGCAGCCTTCATCTTGTTCTTACATGACAAACAGCACTTGCTGCAACTTCTCCAGCAGTTTTGTGTACTTCTGCCCGCATAGATTTGGACTGATGGTGGTGAGGAACCTTTTCTTCAAACCCAAGGTAGCTGCAGCTTACAACTCTCCATCAACCTCTCCAGTGCAAAGCCCAGGTGTGTCTATAACTCACATCACTCTGGAGCCTATCTTGCACCTTCTAGCTCCCCAGCACCACAGAGGTTTTGTGCTTTTACCTTTGCCTTACAGCTAGTCCAGCTCTGCAGGATGCACACATGTCCTGCCCAGTAAAGCCTTCGCCACTTCATTGACCTTTTTCCTCAGAGGAAAATCTGATAAAGAATTGCCTTTTCCCTCCCTGCAATCAAAGGTGAAGCAAATGCCTCTTTGGAAAGGAAAGGTATGTGTAAAAATGGCCTCTTCTCAGATGACAGCTCACATCATCAACTTTCCATCCCAGGGAAGATAAGCTGTTTGTCCTCAGTCAGACAACCTTACTTACCCTTCACTTCACTTTCCTCTTTGCTGTGAAATACCCTTTCCTCCTTCAGCCTCCCTCATTGGTTGGGTATCCAGAGTCACTCAGAGCCATTCCAGTAGCAACTCCAGAAGTGAAATAGGTTTTCCGGAGCTTCTGGCAAGCCCAATGGAGTTGTTAGGTGTCACAGGCTGCTTTTTTTCTATGCCTATTTATTGATTGCTCTCTAAGGGAGAAAGAGGAAAGTGACTTGTGGTGGAAACTACAAGTCACCAAATGTTCCATTGCTTCAGCTTTCTACTTCTGCCCTTTCCTTCTTGCTCCCTGACCACTAGCTCTGCTGTTCCCAATAACTGTGTCCACTCTTCACCAAGCACAAAACCAGGTCAGCACAACAGTTTTCACAACAGAGACCCTCCTGATTTTCAGTGGGGAAGAGCCTTGAAAGAACAACCCACCACAGCTCAGTGGTAAGTTAGGTGTAGCATTTTGATCTGGAAAGGTTAATTCCCGTACAGGCTGCTATGGGCACCATTTGACACTTCAGAATTGTCTGTGTACCACAAACTGTTCTTAGTTCTTCCCTGAACATGACTGAAGGAGGGGTGGTTGGACCGACGATATGTGACTTGTGGTGACTTTACAGATGTGGGTTTCCAGCCTGTTGCGCAGACAGGCCCTGTTGCGGACGTGCTCCCCCAGCACTCTCACAAACTTCTCCTTCATGGTCACGAAGCCCTGAACAACAGCAACCACTTCAAAGTTTGAGGCAATGCTCCACGGCTGCTCTGTTGAGCAACCGAGCAGGTAGATTTCCCCTGAACATGACTGTCTCCAAGTCAGGTTTCTCTTGTGGCACCTGGACTTGGAGCTCATGCTCATCCTTCCCAGGTACAAGTCTCCAATATTTACCACGGAGCACAGAAAGCGTCGGGTGGGGGCCTGTCCCAGTGTAGTGATGTCACCTCTGAGCTCTGTGCTGCCTCCGCCAGCTGGGACCTACCCGCAGCTCTTGTCCACCTGCATGCCTGCCCCTGGGAAGGAAAGCGGGTTGTATTCTTTTCCCCTCATGCAACCGGTGAGGGCTTAGCCCCGCTGCTCTGCGATGAACTTGATTTTCATTTGGATTACCCGTTCTAGAAGGGTGTTTTGACAAGCATTTTCCTCTGGCTGAATGTCAGTAGAGAGCAGGACACGTCTGTGGGCTCATTTGGGGAGTGCACGGTGCGTTTCTTTGGGAGCCCACGGGCTGAGCGGGGCTGGTCTCTTGCATGGGGCTCCATTGTTCCGCAGGCCACGCTCCAGGCATTTAGCTGCTTAAAAGGTGCTATTGCAGCGCACAGGAAGAAAGCGTGGACTCTTGCATGCTTGCAAATACAACCTCCAGCACAGGGGGGAGACTAAGGAGAGTCAGCAAGTCCTCCCAAGCTGCGGCAACGTATTAGAGGTGCTGACTTGTTATCTCAGCCAATGGTTACGTCCCTTGAGCTGCTGGTGAGTGACCCCATGCCAGAGGCGTGGTAATTGAACAGCAAGAGCTTCCATTCCCTCACTGTGTGAGCTGGGGCTTAGACTTGCATGAGCTTGGCAGTACCTGCATCTGCAGGGACCAGAGCAAATGTCCTCTAGCTGGCATTTGAGGTGCTTCAGCTCCATTCTGCTAATCCTCGGTAAGTTTGAGATGGGCTGAGGTGAAAACTCCTGGGGAAGCACTAGGGAGGGAAGCAAACAAGACAAACCCTGCTTGGAAGGGGAAACAGGCAGTGACACCAGATGCTTGTCCTTGGTTGGGTCAGAGGCACAGCTCACCGGAGGCTGGGAAGCCATCCAGGGATTTCACATAGTGACTATTCTGAAGCTTTGCTCTTTCCCACAGTGATAATCACCAAGATATACAAATACAGTTTCAGAGGCTTCATTGGAGCGTATTTCAAAATGACAAATAACCACAGGCTAGGAGGAGTAGCATTGTCAGAGTTTGGGACAGCTCTGCTCTTTCGCACAGACTGCTCTCAGTCCTCCCCATCGCAGCGTCCTGGTGAGGGTCAGGTGTCTCCTCATGAAGAGAGACATCCACAACCCCAGTGTGCAGGGAAGGGAGCTTTTCTCCAAGCATGTAAAATCTGTAGACATGGATGTGGTGGCTGCATTTTGCTGAGAATTGGTGCCCAAAGATGAAGCTGCAGAATGGGTTGGTGGAGTGAGGTATGCTGAAAATACCCGTACCAGGCAGTGTTTGAGAAGGAAAAGAGACAGTAATGGATAGTCTATCTTCTCATGCATCAGGATGAAGGTATGTTACTAATTGGGCATTTCTTGTTCTCTGCAGGAGAAAACCTCACTCTTATTGCTGAAATCCCCCAGGATTTGATCAATGGCACTGTGGGCCAGTCTGTGCTCCTGCCCATCTCTTACAAATTCAACAGCACCTCTGGCTTTCCACTGCCGATTCAGTGGACGTTCAATAACAGCTCAGACCCGCTCATCAGCTGCACGGTGCAGAGCTGCTCCTTGAGTGCTGACGGAGCTCCCCAGAATTGCTCTGGAAAGTGTTTCCCACATGCCACGTACCGGGGTCGTGTTGTGCTTTTCCCTGAGAACGCATCCTTGCTGCTCCGGGACGTGCAGCTCAGCGACAGCGGGGTGTACAGCGTCACCTTCAAACGGCAGCTCGTAACCAAGAACATCACCTTAACTGTGCACAGCCCTCATTTCAGCCTTGAAATCCCAGGTGAGTGTGAGCATGAGAGTGTGCTCAGCACAGACATCACCTAGGCTACCCCAGCAGTCCATACAGGAAGAAGAGGGGGGTGCTGGTGGGATGTTTGTCTTGCTTCCCCAAGGGATATGTTGCTGGGGTGAACACAGGATTTCAAGGCGTGTCACAGGGTGATGTTGTAAGTAGCTCTTCTATTTGTGACAGGAAACCCATTCTGCCCTTTTTTGCTAGGTTAAATCAGAAACATAAAGGCTTCCTGTGTAGCTGGTCATCATTAAGTAGTTAATGGTGTTTCACCAGCCTCACATTTAGCTAATATTAATACTTTGGAGAGAAACAGCAGAGAAACCTAACCACTGCTTTCCCCACTTCAGGATGGAAATATTTCTCAGCATGTTTTCCTGAATACTTCCAGGAGGGGAGAAGAGGGCTGTGGTGTCTGATTTGCAGTTACTGGGACCCCTCATGTGCAGCCCACAAGTCACACACTGCCCAAAGTGAAGGCAACACAACTGCATAGATGTACAGTCAGTTAGTGGAGGGAAAGAAACTTGTACGTGGGCAGTAGACATGGGCGTGTGTTTTAGCAATGGAATATTTCCTTTAACCTGTGTGTCCACAGTGCTGCTCTCTATCTGCTTGTACTGCTTTCTGGTCACAAGGGGAGTACTATAATCAGAAGACATGCTTTCCAAAAATGTGTTGCAACCACTGCAACTATTCCTTCAGAAAACACACTCACCATCTATTGTCTTTTAAATGCCAGACTACATCGACCCACAAAAAGGAAATTCAAGAGAGATCTCTGCCTACATAATTGGAGTTTCTTCTTGTTTAATGTCCGTCGTTCTGCTATTCCTGCTCTTCTGCTGCATGCGGCATCTGGGTGAGTGGATCTGCTCTTGCATTTTAAGCTTTGAGGTTTCAGTGTCCAGTTCCCCTGGACTTATCTTAAGGGATAAAGCTCTTGGAAGGTTCTGGTGAGGCCCATGTTCTGCTATTCATACCAAACCTATTCCTTCCATGAGGGGTTTCCTGAAATGTGTTGCCCTTCAGGTTTAAGAGTCACTGGATGTGTTTAAATTCTGAGATATAGTTTAGCAAAGTAGCTGCATGAATGGCATGGGTCTGTTGCATTCCCAAAGAGAATAGTTTTCTAGAGAATACATCTATTTTGTTGCTAAGACCAGATTCAAGGCACTGAAATATATCTGTTTTATAAAGTAAGTACAATTTCTCCAGTACAATGCACTCCAAAAATGCAGTCCTAAGTGCAGTTATGATTACACTATTGTAGTTACTTGGAAATGCCAGTTGGAAAGCATACCTGAGGTTGTTTCCTCTTTAAAAATAAATCAGAAAGACGTGCATATCTCCACACCTTCTATCAGGGATGTCTTCAAAACCTTCATCCCTGCAGGTACCTTCAGTTGGTTTTGTCAGGAAACAAGCTGCTTTGATTCCAAGTAAATATTTTGCTTCTACTTAGGGAAAGTGCTATAGAAATATCCATCCTAAACACAAAATCCACACCACAACCCTGGAGCAAGTGCCAACAGAGTAATCCTAGTTCTCTAGCACTTGGAGACAGGAGGATACAGACTATTAGTGTGTCTGTCAAATAATAATATGTAACTCTCCTTTTCCTAGGTGCAATGCAACAGAAGAAAACAAGAATCATTAAACAAGAGGTAAAGGAAAAAATAAATAAAAAAGCACTTTGACACAGGCAGCTCTGTAACTGCCAGCTGATGGCTTTCTTAAGATGTACTGAACTGTAAGAGCCAGGTTGTGAATGTAAAATTAGAAAGCTATGTCATTATTCCAAGGGAAGGCTAAAAAGTGCCTTCCCCATCCCCCAGCTGGACTTGAGCTGCTCTCTTCCATTCCACCTTCCTTCCATTCAGACCCCAAACTTCAGGCTTTGCCTGCATCAGCCTGAATTTTGCCTTCATGGCTGAGAAGCCTGGAGACAGTTTCAGCCAACAGCAGTAAGGGAAAAGGTAGAATGAATATATAGAGAGAAAAGAGCAGATAATTATTCTGCCTTGCTTCCTAACCTCATAAATGTATGCAAGTTTGCAATAGCACTTCTCTGGGGGCTGGCGTGGGCGATGTTGGCACGCATCTTACACAGGGTCTTACCTATGATAAAGTGCTGCTGATGCCATACAAATTTGGATAAAGTAATAAGAAAGAGATAAAGAAACTTAAGGAGACATCATTCAGATGGCTCAAGCTGCTACTGTGCCCAACACTAGGAATCCATGGAAGGTGACTCTGCTGTGCTGGCAGATGTCCCGGAATATACTCCATAAAGTCTCTCTTGCAGATCTGATCAGCTTTTCTTCTGTAGTAATTTCCATACAAAGAAAGCAAAAAGGTGATTTTTCCAACAAGAATAGCCAGGGGGTTGACCGTGTTCCCTTTTCTATACTCTGTCTCAGGAACTACAACAAAACTTCAGCAAAGGTTTTCGTCATTTTTTCTCATGTCCATAGATCTCGCTAATCTGCTGTCCAAGCTGTGTCAGAGGCAGGACTTGGTCTTGACTGAGAGATCCATGGTGAAAATACATGGGAGAAGTAGCAAGGCACCTGTCATGTACTCCTGATAGGCTGCAGCGGTTATGCTTTCATGCAGACAGAGCTGGGTCCAAGCTTTTCTTGCCCCTCTCGCAAATCTGTGTTCCCATGCCTGCAATGTGTCTGTGTGTAAAGCCATCTGGACTTTACACAGCTTCTGCCACTGCCTGCTTCTTGTGTACTGTGAGTCAGTAGCTCTGCCTGGTCCTGACAGAGCCTCTGGATAAGGCTCTCATATTTGCCCTTTCCTTTGCACTTATCTAGGTCTCCAGGGCTGAGGACTCTCCCATGGAAAGCACCATGATGAGGAACGTAGCAACTGTTTATGCCACAGTTGGAGACAGCTTTGAACAGTCACAGCTGAGAGCAGCACCAGAGACTGTGTACGCATCCGTAACCTTCAGTGCCGCACAAGGAAGACGTTAGCCACGGTCATCTTGAGCAGCGATTGTGAATCTGCCTCAAGTGGGAGCCTTGAACTTTGCTAAAGATAGCCCTGTTTCAAGGTGAAGAGGACGTTTTTGTCACTGACTATCTCTATTGATGTGACTCTCCAGCAGCTCTTAGGCAGCACACTGCGCACAGGTTGTAAAGGCTTTGGAGCTCCTGAGTGTGGAAATGCCTTAGTTCGCCTTGATCTGCAGTCTCTCTAGAATTTGAGGAATAAGCTGAGTTTACTTCCTTCTTGGTACTTCCTGAGATTACCAAGACACATAGAATCAGGGGAATGTTCATAAGGCAAAGGCAAATCAACATTTTGGTCCTTGGGAACCTTACTCCCATAGACTTACCTTAACTGGAGTTTTAACAGAGGAAATTAGACAGCTCTTATTCATGTGTCACTGCTAGTAGTTTTGTCATACTAAAAAAAATGAAGAGCATTTGGACTGAAAAGTTATCCTTGTTTCTAAGCGTGTTTCAGTAATTGCTGTGCATACGCTTCCTACAAAGAGATTAGCTTGACCTTAGGATAGTACAATAGCTTTCTCCATTGTTGTTTTGAAGTGTCCCTGTGAATTGCAAGGATATGGGGCTTTCTGTACAGTGGATCTCATGACACATAATGTCATTGCACAAAACTGGGTGTACTTCAGTGGAAGAAAGCAGAGCTGTGTAATTTTATTTGAAAGTCAGAATTCCACATCTCTAGCAGCACCAGCATTTTGAGGCATCTTTAAAATGCTGTGAAGGCATAAATTGTTTTTTTCTTCCTCTCTGGGTGTCATGATAAACCAGATAGTATGTACCAGAACATCAGGTCCCATCACAAATAAATGGATATAAGGTAAGGATGAGAAGCCTTGGTGTTTCCCAGCCATAGCCCTTCAGACACATTTCAGACACAACCCCTTTGCAGTGACAGCCCAGTGGCAGGGCAGGAATCTCTTGGAGATAGCACAGAAACTGCTGCTCTTGCCTGTTCCTCTCCTTGTTTGGGAGTCCCCTCCCTTCAGCAAGAGAAGAAATGTTTTCTATACCAGGACACACAGGGGCAAAAATAGCTTTCTCTGCCTCCCACCTGCACCTCCAGCTACTCAGTAGCTAGTGCACAAGCCCCTGTCCTCACCCAAGGTGAAACCCTGTCTCCTTTCTCAGCTGCTCAGTTCAGTAAAGCCCTTCTGGTGATCATGGCAACAGAGCTTTGCTCCCGAAAACAGAAATACTTTGTGGTTCAATAAAACCACAAATGCAGAAAACTCGCATTAGGCAGAAACAGCCATTGCTGCAGTTAATGTAAGGCCTTAAATAGCAGAGCAGATAACAGTACTGAAAAAAAGTGAAGAAAAAGCAAATAAATGCACAGGAGCTATAACTGTGACTCCTCCTGTTTAATCATGTAGGGTCCTCTTGAGGTGTTCTCTCTACCCCACTATTCAAGGCCTTTGAAGATGCCATTCCTCAGGAATGTGGAAGCACATGGAAGGACTGCTCAGGACCCAGATTATGAGGACCCAGGTCCTCCAAAACTGTGGACAGCCATAGAGCTCATTTTCAGTTTGACAGATGAAATGAATTAATTGTCCATCAGTCTTTTAGAAACACAGCCTCTAAGTCTCACAGAAGAGTCTCTTCCTTCTGGTTAAGACATATCTGGATGGAGAAAAACATGGATTGTGCTACAGAAACATACTGGGCTGAAATCCTGCTTCCCAGAAGATAATACCAAGAGCCAGGTTTTGTTCACACGGAGCACGTATGTGCTGTGCTGAACGCCTGCAGAGGGAGAGTAAAACAGCTAGCAGACATTACCTTGAAGCTGCATGTGCTGTGAGTTGTGTTTTGCTTTGGATGCCTGCAATCCAGTAAGGATGTGCAATCCAGATGTGATAAATCCTCCTTTTGTGACTCAGGTCTTGTAGAAGCTGTTTGGTGCCAGGATGGAGCCTTTCCAAGAGGTAAAGGGCTAAATATACCTACATACAACCAGTGCACAGGTAATAGAAATACCCAGACCATTTTGTGAACTGGCTGCGTTTGTTCTGTGATGCTCCTCTTGCTTCCCTGTGTTTATCTTCTCCTCCAGCTCTCCTGGGGCCTGCTACCCTGCTAGTCCTCTGCTACCAGCACAGGAGGGACTACTTCTCTTCCTAACCCATCCCTCCAGTGCCTGCAGGTAGCCCACACAACAGCTTTACAGACTGCTGCCGCTTTCTCATTTCCTTCACCAGGTAGTTTCTCTGCAGGGTTCTGCCTCTCAGGCCCTTCTCTGCAAGCTCTTTAAAGCCGCTAAAGGTCAATGTGGTTTTCCTTGTGACTGCAAAAGGCTCAGATCTTGCAGATCTTTCTCAAGTGCGCTGCTGTGTGTTGGCCACGTTCCAGAACACAGTACCTCCCACTGGATACAGGCAGCTTTTCATGTTAAAGACTTCAAGTTTTCTTCAGCTGGAAAATTTCATCACATTACTGTTTTATCTGAACGCTTCTGGTATTCAGCAGAGACGGACGGCCGTCTCTCTGTGACTGTTCAGGCAGCAGCAGCACGCAGTGGGCGCAGTGAGGGAACTCAACTGTACTTTCACAAAGAGTCTGTAGCGTGAGTTCCACTTGGCTGACGGTCAGTCGCTCTTCCTGTCCGTGACACCACAATAAACTGCACTGGCCCAAAGAGATTGTGTGCAAACTCCTCTTCACAGCGTGAGTCCCTTGCCCATAATTACAGGATTTCCCCTGCTATGTTTTCTTTCTCAGCTCTGCCAGCTCCTCAAAAGGAGCTGCCCACTAGGTAGGGCTGCAAGTAAATGACATAGTCATTTACAAAGCAAGTCTTTGGCCTAAGGCTAAGTAGCCTAAACAGGATGTGGAAGACTGCTACTGAGCATGAGTTGATAAATTGCCAAATGTGACAGATAAGAGTGAGATGGGTCAAAAGTTAAACCTGGTGCCATGAGGGGTGGCCGGGTTTCACATGCGCTTCGTGGGGAGTGATTTGAGAAACAGCTGAGCTTCGCACATAACTGCAGGAGAAGCGCATTGAGCACCTTTCGAGGGACACTCCTGCAGGACCAAGAGTGCCTTGGTAACTGATTCAGTAATATCAAACACACAGCTGAGATTGTCTAGGTAATGCTCTGAAATGCTCAATTCAAGTGTGGAAGCAGTAAAACTGGTAGCAATGGGGAAAAAAGGAAATGCAGGCAGACTGTTGCTTGGAAGGAGATTGCAAAAAGAAAGGTCAAGAAATGGCAAAAGAGACAGGAAGACAGATGGTGCGATTCTGCGGTGCTATCCCTGGCTAGCAGGGGAACATGCAGACGAAGGTGATGGAACAAACTGGTTCCACTGTGCTAGTGCCTCTGCCTTGCCCTGCAGGCACCAGCGACACAGAGGTGAGGAAAGGCCCTCCGGGCTGTGAGCACCAGGGACTGCTGTGCACTGCCGGGCGCAGGGAATGGTCAGGCAGCACCCAGCCCACAGCGCTGCTGAGCTGCCGCCTTCTGCTCCCTGCGCGGCCGCTGGGATCAGAGAGCGCGGAGCTGCCGTGTGAAGCTGCCGCCTGCGTGCAGGACGCCTCCCAGGAAGGATTCCCTGGCAGAGTGACAGGAGAGCAGCAGCAAGAAAGGAGAGGAGCAGCTGGGAGGAAAACAGTGAGTCTGGGCTTGAGCTGGGGCTAAGTCTCTGTCCTCATGAGCATCAGGGATCCAGCATGTAAGACTATGAAAACTCTGCACCATCCAAACTGATTTATTTTTTTCTTGATACAGTTTGAACCTTTGAGGGGTCATTTTAAAACCACAATGGCTTTTGAACTACTTTCCTCGGTGTTGATTTGCTGTCCGTCAAAGCTGCTGGGGACCAGCTGGGTGCTCCTTGCAGGTAAGCTGGTCACGAGCTGGGCTCAGGGCTGATGCTGTCGAGTGGACTCTGAGCCAGATCCTCACCTGGGGTAAACTGGGGCAGTGTTTGTGACTTCTGCAGAGTTTTGTAGTTGTACACAAGCACCCAATCTATACAGGCTGGATTTTTTTACACTGGACAGCGTTTCCTCTCAAAAGCTGTGAACAAAAGGAAGGGCATCTCTGCTTCGCTGCCCAAAGACTGAAGAGCTAGAAGCACCAGCAAATTTACTCACGGTCTAAAAGGATTCTAGGCTAGATTTATACTGTGATTCCTATAAGTAATATCTCATAATTTTTCACAATCATATGTGAGTAATCTCATTGCAGTCTTTATATATGCATGGGGTAGCTTGAAGTACCAATATTTTCAGGATCAGCATCTAAGGCAGGAAGGAAACCCCTTACAGTACCTCCGTTTTTTCAAATGCTGTGTTATTAGTGAGCTCTGTTTGAGTATCTGCGAGATGAACTTTTGATATCCTTGCAAAAGTCAGGTTCAAATAAGGACCTTCTCTTAGCACGTTATAGTGGTACTGCTACTGTTTGTTGTGTGGATAGCATGCGGCATAGTGTTCCTATAGTGAGTTACAGTTGTAAAACTGCTTGTCCTTCCTGCATCCATCTCAGTTTTGGGAACCTCAGGGCATGTAAGTAAAAACTGGGAGCTCTTTTTCAAGGTTACTAGCCTGAGAAAGGAAAATGATCAAATGGACTTGACTTCTGTTGAATTTTTATGCCTATTTTCTTTCCCACCTTTGCTTCAAAATTGCTAAGAGAAATAACTGATCAAAGCAAGAGGGACAAATTCCTCATCATTTTCTTGAACAGCAGGAGACAATGTAGGTGTGTGCTTATCTGGGCTGGAATTAAAACACTCTGAGGGGACAGAGTAAATCCAGTCTGTGCAGCTGGTGTGTTTGTTCAGGTCTGAACCAGCTGCTCTGGGGAGCAGATAACACAGGGCTCGCGGAGCATTTCTCTGGCTCTTCGCTGCAGACAAGGGCATGTCTGGGGCCCAGGTGCTGGAAACATGTTTTCCCAATATCACTTTTGTGGGGAGATGTGATTGTGATTGCTTGGTGTTCATCATCGCAGTGGGTTCAGTTGCAGTGCTCCTGCACTGCGCTCAGACTAGAAATTTGTATGCAGATAAAATGATTTATAGCAAAAGTTCCAGCATATTCATATCAGCCTTTGGGAGTCACCGGAGTCTTTGTCACAGCAGGAGAAATTAGTTTGCTCTCTGCCTGGATAGCTCATAGATAAATGCCCTCTCTTTCATCTGCTCCCTGCTTGCATCTCTGGGACCTCTCCTTTTTTCATACTCTGCTTTACAAGCAAGGACTTTAGCAGTTATTTCTGTCCAGCTTTCCTAGAAATGGGCTAGGATGAGATATGCCATGGCAGCTCTTTACAATGGTGTGGGCTTGGAGATATTCAAAACCGACCTGGATGCAATCCTGCGCAACAGGCGCTAGGTGACCCTGCTTGTACAAGGGAGTTGGACTAGATGATCTCCAGAGGTCCCTTCCAAACTCAGCTATTCTCTAATTCTGCTCATTTTGAAACCCACACAGCCTGAGTCACAACAAACCCAATAACTGCCCTGCACACTGGGGAAACAGCTGCATCCTGGCATGCTGGGAATGAATGGATATTTTCAGTCCCAAACAAAACCAGGAATTTGGAATGAGCCATGGAAATTTGGGCAGGATTAGAAAGTCCCTCCATGCACAGACCAAGAAATGGCACCCCAAAACACACACACACAAATAAGATTTAGCCAGTGGCTCACACAGAAATGTGGCCTGAACTCCCAGAACTGCAAGTAGATTTCTCTAAGCAACTTGTACTGCAATTAGACCCTCTCCAAGACATTTCACTGCCTCACAGCATGGCACACAGTAGTGGCAAGGGCTTTCTGAGAAGTTATCACCACTGACCAGGAGTGACACAACCGTGCTCTTGAGCCATGCTGACTTGCTCTCTCCTGTCTACTCTTCCCCTTCCATCTAGGGCTGTTAGTGCCCGTCCAATGGGCTGCAGAAACAGGAGGACCTCTGGAAAGAAAAGTTGCCACTGTGGGATCCTCGGTGCTGCTTCCCGTGCCGGATAATATCACACAGATACACTCCGTGCAGTGGGAGTACCTCAACAGCACCGAGTCCCACTCCATCCTCCAGCACTACAGAGGCTCACACAGCCCAACTATCTGTGCACCATACACTGGTCGAGCCATTTTCGATCCATCCAATGGATCTCTCTTGCTGGAAGATGTACAGGAAACTGACAGTGGGATTTACAAAGTGACCATCAACCTGGAAGAAAGGGAGAGTCTCCAAATCCAACTGGAAGTCCTCAGTAAGTGGCTGTTATGGGAAGGTAGAACAAGGTGATGGATACAAACAGAACAGAGAGATTTTTTGAATGTGTATGGCCAAGGCCAAGAGCTTTGGTGAAGAGATTTGAGCTAAGTGCGGCAGTGATCATGCAGGGTTTCCTTGTTTTAATCTGCCATGCACCAGGGAGAGTAGGTGAAGAAGCTTTGCCAGGGAGGAAACTCTGTAGTGTTGCCCTGAGAGACCTTCTGGGGGCTGTGGTTGTGAGAGTGAGCAGGACTCCCTCCTGGAAAGGCCTTTTGCGCTCTTTTTTTCTACTTCAAATGCAAGGGACTGAAAGACCAGCAGGATGCTGTGGGTCTGCTGCCTCACACTGGCCACCTGCAGTGCACCCCAGGCAACCTTTGCAAGGGGGACTTGGGAGAGCAGATGGAGTTAGGTCCATCAGTGTGGACTTTCTGCAGAAGCTGCGGAAAATCTCCCCCTCTGACCCTAGTGGAAGCTAAGCCCTTAGGTTGACTGTTGGGCTGTTCGCTATTCATAGGTGCTGTCACAGTGGTAACAGTACATTTTAAATAACACGTAGCTTTCTCCATAATATCACTCTTTGGAAAAACAAAACACAGAAAACAGAGCAGCCTTGTATGATGCTGTGACTGTGCTAGATACCTGCCTGCAGGACTGCCCATGGAAGGGTACTTGTATTTTCCCTGTTGCAGACTCAGGGATGCTGCAGAGAGCCTTGTGCTCTTGATTCCCACCAGCTGCAGATGCTCCAGCTTGTGTCTGACAGAAATGTTGGTGTCTTTGTCCTTTTTCCAGAGCCTGTCTCTCCCCCTCAGCTCCGGTGCAGTGCCCCAGTGGCACAGTCCACCATCGAGGTGCTCTGTGACGTGGCTGAGGGCAAAGTGGACACCATCACCTGGAAGAAGGATGGGCAGCCCCTTCCCCTGGACAGAGGTTTCTATCTCTCCAGCAGCATCAGTGTTTTGTACCTGAGGAAGGTGCAGAAGTCAGACTGCGGTTCCTACTCCTGCAATGCCAGCAATGGGATAAGCTGGCAGGAGGCTTCCCTGAATGTGACCATTGCAGGTGATCACTGCTCGGTGTTGGTTCTGACCTGGGGCTTGTGGCACGACCTGTGTGCTAAAAATTGCCATCAGAAAACTGCCGCTTCCCATGAGCTGCCAAAGGAGAGCCAAAGAGACCCACTCGCACCACTCTTCCCACTCTCCATGCCTCCCCAGGGTTCGTTGGGTGATTTAACTCCATCCCTCTGCCTCTACCCGCCAAGGCTCAGCCAGCCTTCCCATGACATTACGGTCCAAGGGTGAACCCTGGGGAGCTGACAGGCGCTCCCATCCTTCCGTGGTAGGATGACTGGAAAGTCCCAGTCTTTTCTTGAGAGTGCAACCTTACGGTGGCTGCCTGACACAGTGCTGCCAACAAGGGGGGTTGGGGTCTTCTTTCTGTCCTCTGGTGTCCCACATGACATCTTCCATCTTCCATCTCCCACCAGCATCATTTCTCTCATCATCTCCCACCACTTCTGCCTAGCTGCAGGGTGGCCTGAGGAGGATGGCAGTGAGAGCCTGGCTCTTCCCCCTGGAAGAAGGTCCTGCAGTCTCTCCAGACTATCCTTGCCACCATGACTAGGGTGATGGTGGGCAGGAGATATCCCAGGAGATAGCAGCCAAGATATATGTGGCACCACCGGCCCCAGCTGGGCATTTCATGGACTGGAGCCTGCAGCAGCAAGCACTAATTTGGCCACCAGATGGCAAATAAAGCAAGTCTGTCCCATTGACAAGGAGCACACTATGATGGTGCTGCTGGTGGCCTGAATCTTGGCTCCTCTTTTTCCAGGTCTCTCTCCAGCCTTACAAGATGCGCTGCGGATTGCAGTGGTTGCTGTGGTCTTTACTGTCATCTCAGGATGGGGCTTGATTTTTCCTGTCTGCCAATCAGAAAAGCAAAGGATAAGTGAGTCTGCGAGGGATCGTGCTGAAAATGCTGGGAGGGAGGGTGGAAAAACTCATCTTCCTTTGGGAAAAAATGATAGTTAAATTTCCCCTTCCAGATGTCGGAACATCTTGCCTCCTTCTCATGTATCAGATCTGAACAAGAGTAAATAGAAAATGTTTCTTGGGCATTTTTTTTTTGACAGAAAACCTCTGATTTTAGTCTACTAGCATCTTCTAGACTTTTTTGTTAAACAGAGTTGAGTGACATTTTTATAGAAAAGGAAGTTTCCCAGAAGTATATTTATTGCAGCACTGAAGGAAAGAAAAGAAGAAATGGGAGAAATAGTGATGCAGGCATATGTACTAAAACCCATCCAAGTAAGTCCTTATTTATTCAGGCTGAGTGAAGGCGCATGGTCAGGAGGTGAGTAGTGTTTGATGGACCTGAGCCCCTGAGCGTCTGCCTGGCGCCACTGGAGCATCCCTATTCCCATCCCGAGGGGCAGGTCTCTTCTCAGACCCACATCACCTCTGTCAGCCCCCAGTCAGCGTCCCGGATACCCCATGGCATCTGGGGGAGGTGGGCTGCATCCCACGCGGGCAGTGGAAGGCTGGCGTGGGGTGTCTCACGCGTCACGGATGTCACTCCAGCACCGCTCTGCCTGTGCAGGGGGGGAGCTGTGGCGATGGCTCCGTGCCTACACCTGCGGGCTGGTGTGCATCTCCTCTGTCCTGGCAAGCACCGCCTTGATCCTCTGGATGCGAGAGGAAGGTATGAGCTGGGCTGGGGGCGGTCATGTTTTGGTGCTCTACAGGCTCCAGCCCTGACTCCTTCCACCCATGCAGGGTGCAGCATGCAAGAGCAATCCCTGCTGTAAAATATATATATGGGGTAAAGACCTCCTGGGAGAATTAGAGCCTTAGCGTGTCTGAATGAAACATTTGGAAAGGAGAGGGTGGGGAAGGGATATGATTGACATCTGTGAAATCGTGATGGTGGTAATAGGGCAAATGCAGACCTGGTATTGATCCTTGTGCTGTTTTCTCTCAGGCCCATCTATTGCCTTCATACTGCCTGAGATCGTCCTTATGTATGTGATTGTGGTAACATTCCTGGTCTCTGCCACCGTGACGTTCCAGCCTGAAAAGCTCATCCATCTCAAAAGCAAAACAGGTGAGCTGCTTCACTGAGGATGGCAGGGATGGAGGTAAAACTGGCTGAGGGAGAGAGTTATTTTGCCAAAAATCTCACTCTTCATTTTTTTAACGAAAATGTTATTGTTTGCTATGCTGCAGTTCTGTCCCAAAGTTCTGTCACATTGCCAGAAAGTGCCCAAAATGCAGTCTTACTGAGAGTTTTACTTCACAAAAATCATAGCTGAGCTTTGGAGCAGTGAAAGTCAGCTGTAGATCACAAGCAGGTGCCTCTCCCCATGGACCATGGGCCAGGCCACTCTGCATCTGCTACAGGTGCCTAGGAGCACACAATAACCCTGTGTTGTCTTCTTCCACTCACCAGTACAGCACACGATGGACTACGCTGCTCCCGGAGGGGTGCTTTCGGTGGTGCTGACTACCAGCTTTCTGATAAAGAATATCTACAATCGCCACGGTGAGAAGACATTATCTAGGGGCCTGCACTTAGATTGCCAAGGTCTGGAAAGCCCTAACAGATTTGTCGTATTGAAACTAAGACTTGTCTGCGATGTACACATTCTCTATTTCTCTTTGAGTCTGCCTCCAAAAAATCCCACAGATTGGGACTTTTGGAGGGATGAAAGAAGGGTCCTAGGGAAAAATCCACATTTGTCACATGCTCTTTTGAAGCCTTTGTGAAAGGACATCTAATTTTGATCAGCTATGATCACTGTGCACTTTTTGACACAGACCACTTTCTATTTTTCTCTTTATGGCTTGGGCTGAGTGTCATGCCGTCCTTTTGCCTGTTTGAATGACAGAACAAGGCTGCACGGAGTTTGTGGACGTGACCATCCTGGCGGTTAGCACAGCTGTGGTGTCCGCCCTCCCAATCCTTGCAATCTTCCTGCGCTGTAAGTGCCTCTGCCCCTTAATTTCCCTGAGCCTCTGGGCACCTGGTGTTCAGCAGTGTAGCAGCCCTCTTTCCTCACATAATCAAATGGCCATGTGAATTCTTTAAACTTAATTTGTCTGGCCTTTGCTAAGACCTCAGGACCCAAAGGTTTCTCAAGTTACCTTTTCCCTTCCCCATGAGCTTCAGACACCATTCCCAATGCAACATCCTGTACCGTATGCATGGTGCCTCTCATACCTTTTTTCTGATGCCTGGGAACAGACTTCTTGTCTTGCAGATCACACAACTCAAGGAAGGAGTTGTCAGGAGGAGGAACGTGACTCCAGTTGGATGGACAAGCACAGGTAAATCTGTTATAATCTTGTTCTACATTAATTTTGACTGCCGTGAAGTGAGAACAGAGGTGTGTATGACCTAGTCTGCCTTAAGTCACAGACCTGAAGAAAGATGTGGTCCAGCTCTGCCCTTACAGCTCCTCATTTCACTCTTAGCCTGACGGGAGCTCAAGGATTAAGCACTGATCCTTTCAAGCCCAAATTCCTGCTGATTTTTCCAAGCTCTTTGGATCTCAGTGATGCTGCAGATGAGGCTTAGCCAATGTGCAAGCATCACAGGAGAGTCCCAGGGCACATCCCACTCCTGTCCCACCAACACCACCTCAGCTACTTTTCACCACTGCCAAAACAGCCTTGGGCAAAGACAGCTGCAGAGGAACGAGGCCATT
This sequence comes from Nothocercus julius, assembly GCA_013398735.1. Taxonomy (NCBI): domain Eukaryota; kingdom Metazoa; phylum Chordata; class Aves; order Tinamiformes; family Tinamidae; genus Nothocercus; species Nothocercus julius. Next base: position 3,288,666 of record VZSV01000011.1, on the reverse strand, counting down.
CGTAGTGCCTTGATATGGCTGTAAGCCAGGAAATATGTGGGCGCGAACAGAGGCATCCTCACTCCTCTTCTTGCCTCTGCCTGGTGTAGGAGCTGCTCAGCACTGTACTGCCCCTTCGCTCGACACAGCAGGCACAGCGCTAGAGCTCCGTGGCACTCGCTGCTGGGATCTCCAGCTCTCCGGGCTTATCCAACACACCATCACCAGCACATACTTGGCTGGTCTTTCACATAGCTGAGGGGTCCTGAGAGATGTCCATGGAGCTGGAGGGGGCTTTGAGGTTGCCAAAGAATAAAGTGCTCTCCTTTAAAGAACAGGATGAGCCCAGGTTCAGTCCGACACAGAGCTGCCACTGGGCAACTCCAGTGATGCTGAACATACCCCACCTTCCTTGCAGGCTCTTTCAAATCATCAAGAATCCTGTTTCTACCCATTAGAGGCTGGAAGTATTTCTCGTCTGGGCTGAGTGACTGCAAACATCCTCCGTGCTTAGGGAGTCTGTCGCTGTCTGAGTTTCACTGGCCTGAGTCTCTTATAATAAGAAAGGAGTGATCTTTATTATATATATGTATATAATGGCAATTAAACAAGTCTACTCCTTTTCGGTTTTGCTATTGTGGGTTCATTTTTCCCTTTTTGATTTTTATCTCTCTAAAACAAAGTGCAAATAAGGAAATGTTACTTCCAAACAAGGAAGCAGCTGAAACCCTCTTCCATTCATTTCTTGCAATAAGGAGGCTGCATCCTTTTTTAAGCATACATGGGGTAACCAAATATGTTCGCTTCACCCCTCGCTGCTGCCAAGTGGGGCTGTGCCTGCCTGCTGGCTACCTGGTGCACAGATAGTTTCAGCACCTGTTGGGTCAGGCTCTCTACCACCTCATCCTTATGGCTATGTGCATTCCCCCTTGCCGTCCAGCATCTCACTGCCTGCCCTGGGCCTGCTGGATCAAAGACGGTCACACTGATTTGCTACCCCAAATGAGCCTTTTCCTCCACCACCTCTGCAAACAGCGCAGTGTTTCCAGAGGACCCCTGTCCTGCCTCAGAGCTTGGGGTAGGCGGTTAGCAGCACTACCCACATTCAGCTCCCTTCTGCTGATGAGATATGATGTTAGCATGTTCTTTAATCTACCCAATTAAATATAAATGCCCATAAGGGATGGTGCTTGCTGTTCTTCCTGCAGGAAGTGGTACCAGAACCCCAGCTCTGACATGTTTAAAACAGACAATGACAGCTTTGCACCTCGGGGAGGCCAAGATATGGACGCTGTTTCTGTAGAAACAGCAGAGACTGTCCTCCTGCCCATGGTTTGAGGCAGTGCTGGCTCTGGGAAGGGGAGGTCTCACCTCTGCTCCTCAGCCTCCCCATAGCATAGGGAAACAACTGCTTCTGAGCCCGTGTTACCAAATCCTTGGCGAAAAACTGTTCATTTCCATGGGAATTGTCCTTTTTAGGGATGCCTTCCCCAAAAATCTAACTTAGGACAAGCATGCAACTGAGTATCAGAAAGTAAAGAAGATGGCGCCATGAAGAAAAATGTCCACTAAAATCAAGAAGTTGGGGGTAGACACTGAGCTGCCTGTTGATTCACCCCCATGCAGTGAAACTGCATGAGTTTTAGCTGTTCGGATAAAGAGAAACTGCAGCTGAGAAGTTCCTCTTGTAGTGAGTCTACAGAGCTCGCTGCGGTTGAGGAGCGTTAAACTGTGAGCGGCCACAGGGCTCATTGTGGCTTTCGTTTCCCCAGTGTCACATCAGCTTCTTACCAGAATCTGAGAGTAAGAGATTGCAACAGCCTTAAAGGTAAGGAGTAAGAATACATCCATTTCTATGACATTTCAGGTCAGTTGCCCTTTAGATATTCATGCTAAGGTAACGGAGCATGTGCAGCACTGTATGCAGGAAACCTGACAACCAGCCCAAGAGAAAGTGGACGTGGATCTGCCTGATGTTTCATTAACGGTATAATGATAAAGGGAATGCAACCACAAAGTCACAGGAAGCTCTAATTGGTAAGTGATGGAAAAAGCTCATGTGGGAGATGTGGATCATGTATGCTTATCTACCAGTTGCCCTGGTAGCAGCTGGGAACATGATTTATTTATTGACTTTGTGTGATCTTCATAATACCATTAAGGTTAAAAAAAAAAATAGAAAAAGCAAATTAACCTAGCAGGATAAAGAGTCAAAGCGCTGCTGAGCAGGCCAGAGGCAAGGTTTCACCAAGGGCAGTGTTTGCTTGGGATGGAGGGTGGAATGCTTATAAAAACAGAGCATCTGTTCCTGAGGCGAAATGAGCACAGAGGTGGTCGGGGCGGGGAGTATTGGGAGAAGGTGCCCCCAGCAAGGGAGTCGTGGTGCACAGCTTGTGACTCTGGGACACAAAGCTCTACCTTGGAGAAACCAAAAATGCCCGAGGTGGAGGAAGCTGGGAGATGGAGGCCCCCTGGTACCCCCATGTACCTGGGCATCTTTAAACCTTCTCCTGAGGAGCAACACAAGCAACACAACGCAGTTCTCTCCTTTGGAAAAGTGCATCAAGCTCGCGCAGGCACTTAGGTGTTAGCCATGGCCCTAACCACCAACTCCATCTGGAGACTGAAAGCTTGTAATTTTTTAAACGCCTGATGGAAAACACTCGGGAGCAGAGCTCTCATTGCTAAGTGCAGAATGAAGTACTAACATCTGCGGCTCCAACCCCGGTGCCAGGAGGAGAAAGAACGAGACACAGGTGTGTGCAATGTGTGGGGCTGCTACTTCTCCCACTGACGGGCTCAGCTGCCCTTCTGCTTTGCCACTGGATGGGAGGCACAGAGAGAACCTGCACCCTCACCCTTCAGGGTGCCAGGACTGCTTTTAGGGGCGCCCTGGCAGGGCCATCGTCTCCCTCCTGCTCCCCCAGGGAGGAGGATGGCTACACCCTCAACACAAGCCATCTGCGAAGATGCTCTCGTGCTAGCGCTTCCCCTCCCAAGCCAAGCCGAGGGGAGGAGCAGTGACTGGTGAGCTGAGGAAGGCAACAGCGGGAGAGAAGCTTGGCTCCAGCATTGAACGCTATTTTATTTGTATTTATTTATTTGTTTTGCATTATATCTGCAGCTTTAAGAGAGTGCTCTGCTTCCGCCAGCTCTGCCGCAGCTGCCCGGAGGTGAGTGATGGTAGCGGGGCTCTGCTGTGCCGCGCGGGGGAGCGGGGCTTCATGGCACAGACGCTCCCTCCCTCCGCCCACCCCTTCCAGCTGGCCTCTACAAATTAAATAAAAGCTGTCGGTGTTTATTCCATGCTACTTCCCCTCCTCCCCCTGCTAGCAGGGCATCTCTGCAAGGGCTTCCCCAGCTCTCTTAGATGCCAGAGCCCCTCGCCTCCCTGCGCCTCTTGCCGACAGCATCGGGGTCCTTGGGGCTGGCCGGAGCCGGGGGGCTGCTCTCCCCTCTGCCAGCTCCAGCACAGAGCTCCTTCCGGACAGCTTTCCCTTTGCCGTGGGCTTGCCAGGCGGGAGTCCAGCGAGCTTGGCTGGCCTGTGGAGGAGTTCATCCTATCTATTTGCTGTCTGTCCTGATCACGGCACTTGTTTGTGCAGAGGGAAGAAAACTTTTTGGTTATTCACAGTTTGAAGTTTGATTTTTTTTTCTGCAAGACTGGTGCAACACTCACTCCCTTTCTCATGAGCTTTCTGTGAACCTATAGGGACGTGTTTTTTGTTTTCACCGCTTTGCGTTTCAGCCGCTTTGGGAAGGAAGCAGAGCTTTGATCTGCATGTATTTCTTTGGTCTTCAGTTGCTGATCGTTACTGGTAAGTAACGCTTTCCTTTCTGCTGTTTTTTTTTCCTGTAGTTGTTACCCACCCTGCCAGCCATTCTTCTTCTGACCGTGCCTTGGCAGACATCAGGGAGAGTGGGAGGAGATTTGCCCACGATTCTTCTGTTATGTCCTTACTGAAGGACCTGATGGTGCCAGATGGGACCACTGTGTGTGTTTCTGCACTCCCTGGGCTGGACACTGATGGCCACAGGTGCTTTCTGGTCTCACGTACCTTTTATTTCTTCCTAGTACAGTATTAGCAGTGTAGAAGGCCAGAGGAAAGCACATGCAGGGTTGCCGCCCATGATTTCTCGCTCCAGTCAACATGTTTTTTAGGAGGACGTAACACCCTCCTGTAGGAACCTGGGCGGTCCCACTTCTTTTGTTTATCCCCTTCCAGAGAAGTCCAGTGGCCAAGTGGCTGCACCCTGCATGAGATGAGGTGTCCTCGGCAGCCCTAGGGACCCGGGGACAGAATAGCTGGGGACAGCAGCTGGGGAGCTGATGTGGGCGCTCACAAGATGATACAGAGTGAGAAGGCTGCAATGTGTGGGTTCCTGATGACTGCAGTCAGTTACCCTCTTGTACGACTCCTAATTCTGCGTGCAGAATGCCTTTTTTACGGTTTAATTTTAGGCAGGGACGCCTGTAAGCTATGTGCAGTGTGGGAGGAGGAGGCAGCAAATGCAGAGCATGTATCAGGGCACACATTGCGTGCTGATCTTCCAGGGACTGATGCTGGGTTGCTGCTTCCTAAAACCCCTCTCAGAGAGGGGCTTTAAGACCCCTCTGTCACACTGCATGTGCACACACTCATGTTTATGCACAGGAATCATGATGACAAATAACAGCATGTGTTTTTGGATATTTGAGGCCTGGGTAATGTAAGCCACATAAAAAGCTCTATTAGTAGCTGGAAAGTATCTCATAATACATATCTCATCCCTACTAAAAGCTGCACATGCATCCAGAGTGCATGCGATTTGATTCCCATAACCAGTGAGCAGCGGGCACAGTGAACACTAGTGGAGGACCCTAAAGCGGCTCCTTTGTAACGTGCCAACAGTCAAAAGTGTTGCTATTCGTGCCTCTGCCTTAGTGAGCTTTTTCCATATGGAAATAGCAATAGAATTATCGATAAATATACCAATACAAATAAATATATAAATACCAAAGATAACAAAACACAGAGGAGATGCTACAGACTAAAGTAGAAATGTTATAGACTTAGGTGTGTGCATCTTTATTGGTCTTTATGATTCCCATCACTGCTAGTGTAAGTTTGAGTTAAAACTTGCAACGATACCACCACCGCCCCTGTGGAAAGAGCACTTCTTCCTGTTTACAGTTCTTCCTCTCAGCCTGCAAAGATTCATCGCTGTTGAACAAGAAACTCTTTAATTTATGTCTTTGCACCTCCTCGTTACCAATGTTTTGTTTAAGCCTGTTTAAGTCAGGGGGATGCTTAAATCTAACAAGGATGGTGGACTATTTTATGGCTTCCTTAAAGAGCTTCTTGTTCAACAGTGATGAATCTTTGCAGGCTTTTTATATATATATATATATAAATATATATATGAACTCCAAATGCCTCCTGACCTAGGAGGGGAATGGCAAAGAGTTGCTTGCAAAACACAGTCCAAACAAGCACCACTCCCTCATTACAGAAAGATTTGCAGCTGCAAGAGGATTTTTCAGGAACTATTTTGCAGCTTGGGTCATAGCAGTTTTTGCTAGCCTCAAACTGGGGTAGATTGAGGTCACTGACATTTAATATCACATGCATATCACACAACTAAAAATTAGGATGGTGATATTTGTTTTCCCTCTGTGGTGAGTTCTTTATTGTAAACAACTGCTGCCTTTTCTGCCAGATGCCTATTTGTTGTCCCGGGGAGCCCATGGAGGAAAGGTGGATGCTGCTGGGAGGTAATGTCCTGTTGAGCTGGGCTCAGCCCCTCTGCACTCCTCTCTGAGGAGCTGGCTCAGAGCAGGGTGTGCGTGGTGAGCCCATGTCACACACTGCCATTCCTCAGGGCAGGTCCTTCCCTCTCAATGGTCTCAAATGCTTCAGCATCACTGTTCCCAGACGTTACTGTCACCTCCTACGAGGCAGTGGTCCTCTATCACATGCTTAAGGATAGCTTTTCCATGAGTCTCTCTAAGGCCACAGCAGTTTCCTTTACTCTCTGCTCATGATATGTCTGATCCAGAGATCGTGCATCTTCCAGTTACTGCACCATGAGTGTCTCTTCACTTCTTTCCACCGTGCTTAGGCCAGAGGGTTACTTTCGGTCCCCTTTTAGCAACCCGGCTAACCTTCTGCATGCACTAAAAGGAGCTCCGGAATGACGATTTGGAGAGTTTGGGGGCTGGAGTGGTCTCTGGTTTTGCAGTACTTAACCCCCTCTAAGAGCTTGGTGAGATATAAACTGAATATGAGTATTGGTTTCACAGTGGTCAGAATGCCCTCATTTAAAAAAAAGGGGGGGGGGCGGGGGAGGGAGGAAATAAGTCAGATATGACATAAAATGCTTCAGGAAGAGAGTGGGGCTTGTGCAAAGAGTTTAAGCTTCTCTTTGCGTTTCGCTTCAGTGATATCTCATTCTTCTCTGACTTCTCTCTGCAGGTCTGTTTTTGATTTTGCAGTGCGCTTCAGCAGTGGAAATCACAGAAAAAAGAGTTGTAGCTGAAGGATCCTCAGTACTGTTGCACGCACCAGATATCAAGAATATCAACTTCACAGAGTGGGAGTACATAAAAGACACCACTTCCGAGTTCATTGTGCAGTACTATGCAGATTCACAATCTCCAACTATCTACTCAGCTTACAAAGACAGAGTGGTTTTCTATCCAAAGAACAGCTCCCTTCTCTTGCAAAAGCTACAAGAGACTGACAGCGGGGTCTATAAAGCAACAATCGACCTGATGCTGGATAAAGCTAGGACAACTCTCCTGGAAGTTATCAGTAAGTCAAACATGTTGAGAAGATGGTTTTTGTGGACAAAGATTTGACAGTCAATATGACAGAGGAGTCCACACAGGAGGAACAGTAACCAGAATAGAGGAGGACTTTCTGGTTTCATCACTATCTTGAAGGGCATAGACTGGAGGCCCTAAAAGAGTTGCTAGGAAATACTAGGGAGTGTTTAGAGACTCAGGCTGTGGGCTAAGGTTCTGTTTGGAGAGAGATGTGTGGTGCCTTCAGCCCAGAGTGAGTGAAACGGGGGGGCACATCCAGCCTAGCTTGGGCTCTCATCTTCTGCTCTGTTTTTTATCTAATTATTTCATTGCTAGCAGGGAAGTAAGAGTCATAAAAATCCCCCGAGAGATTATTCCTGCTCAAATTTCATAAGCAAAACAACTGTCACAGTAACAATTTGAGGAAGTTAGGAGCTGAGCAGCTGGCGCAGGCCAAGGCCGGCCCCTCAGGCCTGGGACCAGATGGTCACGAGGCTACCACAGTGTTAGATGCTGCCTTGCGAATTGTCATCCTAACAGGACAGGATCAGAGATGGTGAGGGGAGCCCGGCTTACAGACACCCGCCCAGGAGGCTGCATCTGTCCCGTAGCCATGAAAGACGGCTCTTCTGTGACTCCCTGCGCACACACACAGGAGTGCGCGCCTTGGTCTACTGCTGGCCTTGGGTGCCTGCAGACCACCTTCCTTACTCATCAATGACTTGGATGAAAGGACAGAGTGCACCCTCGGCAAGTTTGCAGATGATGCAAAGCTGGGCAAAGTGGCTGACACACCAGAGGGCTGTGCGGCCATTTAGAGGGACCTAGACAGGTTGGAGAGTTGGGCAGAGAGGAACCTCATGAGGTTCAACAAAGGCAAGTGCCGGGTCCTGCACCTGGGGAGGAATAACCCCAGGCACTAGAACACGGTGGGAGGTTGACTTGCTAGAAAGCAGTTCTGTGGAGAGGGATTTGGGAGTTCTGGTGGACAACAAGTTGACCATGAGGCAGCCATGTGCCCTCGTGGCCAAGAAGGCCAATGGGATCCTGGCTGCATCAGCAGGAGCGTTGCCAGCAGGGCGAGGGAGGGGATCCTGCCCCTCTACTCAGCTCTGGTGAGGCCACACCTGGAGTGCTGTGTGTAGTTCTGGGCTCCCCAGGACAAGATGGATGTGGAACTTCTAGAAAAGTGTCCAGCGTAGAGCGACAAAGATGATTAAGGGACTGGAGCTTCTCTCATATGAGGAAGGATTAAGCAAGCTGAGCCTCTTTAGCCTAGAGAAGTTTGAGGGGTTATCCTATCAACATGTACAAATACCTGAGGGGAGAATGTAAAGAAAATGGGGTCCAAATCTTTTTGGTGATGGCCAGTGAAAGGACAAGGGGTAATGGATACAAACTGAAACACAGGAAGTTCCATCTCCAGGTGAGGACGAACTTCTTTCCTGTGAGGGTGACAGAGCCCTGGCACAGGCTGACCAGAGAGGTTGTGGAGTCTCCTGCTCTGGAGATCTTCCAGACCTGTCTGGATGTGACCCCATGCCACTTGCCCTAGGTGTCCCTGCTTGAGCAGGGGGTTGGATGATGTCTAGAGGTCCCTTCCAACCTCAACCAGTCTGTGATTCTGTGAAATTTTGCCTTTCTCTAGTTTCTGAATTTACCTGAAAAATAAACAGAGTTCAGCCCATTTTTAATTGCCACAGAGCTCAGTGTTGCTGCATGAGCATACTGCATGTAGGATGTTGCATTCGGGGACTTAAGGACTTAATAAAGGACTTAAATGATCATGCTGATGCTATTAAGTGGTTGCTATTAAGTCCAGGTGTAGCTAGTAGCAGCCCTTGCTGGTGTGGGTGTGTGGGCACTAGCAGAGGCAGGGGCAGCCCTCCTTTTGCTCACAGCAAGGGTATCCAGCAAGCAAGGTTTGGCCCATGAGGGGTCTGACCAGTTTAAATGCAGGCAGCTGGGCAGTCCACATAGCTTCTCTGGTCCTCCTTCTTCCCGCTGCCATTGTCTGTGTGGAAACAGCCCTTTTCTTCCTGGACGCCCAGGCAGAGAGTTTCTGAAAACTCCCTGCCGCAACTTCTAGAGTGGCTCCAACACTCATCTCTTTCGGGTCCATTATCCTGGGGCCAAGAATGCCATGCCTGGTCCCTGAGGGCCATGTGGGCTGGGGGTGTCCATTTTGGGGTGGCTGCAATCTCCTTATGCCACTCTGTGATCTCTCTTTCAGAAACTGTACCCCAACCCAAGATCCAGGGCAGTTCAGGCCTAGCGGGTTCACCCATCCAGTTGTTCTGCATGACGTCCAAAGGAAGAGTGGATGCCATCTCCTGGAAGAAGGACGGTCGTCCTCTCCCCCCAGAAAGGTTGCACCATCTCTATAAAAATGGTGCCGTGCTGCAGATTGAAAAAGGGGAGAGGGCGGACTGCGGCTCCTACTCCTGCAACGTCAGCAATGCAGTAAGCTGGAAGGAAGCAGAGCTGGACGTGATGGTGGTAGGTTAGTGTTGCTACTTTGCACTTGATTTGCTTTGTGCATTTGCATGCCATACCAGGCCTGGTCTTCCTTTTCCCTGTCTAGGCAGCATGTTTTGACTGACGGAACATTGTCTGCAAGCCTCAGCAAAGTGCAACGGTCACTCCTGTGCATTTCCAAGCAGGAAAGACATGGGAGTCTTTCCCCAAAAGCTTCCCAGCACTTTGCAGTTTCCTGGGATACCCATAGCCCTTCTGTGTTTCTGGGCTGTCCTCGGTGGTGAGGTGTCACTGTTCCCTTCGTTGCAGGTCTGCCGCCTCTTCTCCACCATGCCCAGAGAATGGCTGTTGTTGTGCTGGTGTTTGTTGTAGGCTCCACAGTAGCCTTCATTGTCCTGCTCTGTCAGCCAGAGAAACAACTTGGTAAGTTGGTTAAGTGTCAGGCCTGGGCCTTGTTTTGCAGGGTGGCACCCAAGTTCCCAAGCTAAACTCTTTCCTCTCTGCAGAGGAGTGGGACAGACGATGGCAGAAAGCCTAGCCAACCCCTTTCTGGCTACTTACTTGAGTCTGTGATGCTTCAGTAGTGTGAAGAAGTGTGCTCAATTCATGTGGTCCCCCTTAGGTTTCTGTAGCTTGCAAAGGAAATAAAACTTCTTAGAAATAATTTGCTCCAAATGGCTTTTTGGAAAGTGGAGGCACTCAAAAACACCAATTTAGTGCAACACAAATCATTTTTCTCCTGTTCCCTGGACATCCTTAGGAAAAAAATAAAAAATGTAGGACTTAAATTATTAAAGCCTATATGGGAAGAGCCTTCGCCCGGAAGGTGCTCGTAGCTGACCAGACTGTGCGTTGTGCCAAAGAGCTCAGGTTTCAGTGACCAAGCATGCTGTTCATAACTTGACATACTGCTACAGATCCATACCCAAGAAGATTACTGGTTAAAATGGGCACTTCAGTAACAACAGGCTTGTTAGTGTACGGAAAACAAACCTAAAGACACAGCCAGCTGTAAGTCCTCCCATGCTCTTTTTTTGTAACTTGCTAACGTGTTCTTTCGCCCACCAAGAATAGTCCCAAGAACATCAGAGGCCATGGGGAGGGCAGAGGGGAAGACCTCTAACTGGCAGGAAAGTTATCCCATGTGTATTTGTCTCTTAATATTATGTTGATGGCAGTTGAAGACAGTAGTGCTCTTGCCTTTAAGGACAGTCTCTTTGGAGGACTTCTCCATGCCTGCTGTATGTGACATGTACCATGCGGACCTTTCCCAATGAAAAGGGTCTCCAGAGGAAATTCAACGCTTGTCAGGTTTTTACAGGAGGCAGAAACTGGGCAGATGTGATATAAAGTCTGTCTTTCTAGATGGAATTGTTCAGAACGGAACAATCCCAAGTTTGGCTGATTTCTCCTGGCTGCTTTGAAATCAAGCAAAGCACTCTGAAGTTTACCAGGTTTTCTCTTTGCTTCTGTTTTTTTATTTTGCTTTGTTTTTAAATCTCATAAGAATTAAATTTTGCATGGAGGGAAAAAAAAAAGTTTTGTGTTTGCCCTCCCTTTGCAGGCTGCACCATTCCTGCTGCTTGTGTGGTTATGATCTCTCACTTGAGTGCATTTGCCTTCTCCCTAGGAAAGAAAGTGAGGAGATGGATGGCTGTGTTTATCCAAGTACTAGTGTGTGTCTCTTCTCTTTTGCTGCTTGCCACGGCTTCCATCTGGATGCAGCAAGAAGGTAGGATCTCACTGAATAGTTCATTTCATCTGATTTGAGTTTCAGTGCTTTTATTTCTCATCTTTGTTTTCAAGGTGGCATCTTTGATATAGTGGTATTTGATTTAGAGAAACTGAAGTTAGAGCTCACTGCTCCGTCTCCAGACTCCTCCCTCTCTGCTCTTTTAAAACCTGAGCGCTGCACTGGTCTTTTTGCACTTGTCAAGTACCACTGTTCCTTCTCCAGAACTTCTCAGATGGAAGAGTGGCTGCTGCTGGCAGCCACATCTCTAGGCCACACTAAAGGCGCAGTGCCTTCTTGCAAGATCACTGAGCAGATCACTTTCCTCGTCTTTTTCTCAGACTAGTGCCTCAGGCAGAAAAAAAATGCACTTCAGTCCTAAGTTTTGGTTTAATTCTACCTCCAACAGGTGCATCTGCTGCCTTCATAATGCTTTGTTTGTTCCTGTGTGCTACGATTATAACAACTGCCCTCCTCACAGTCACACTGGTGTGCAGACCAGCAGCTCTCATCCAATTCAAGACCAAAAGATGTGAGTTGCTTTTTAAGATCTAAACCCCTGTCAGAAGAGGCCTGTTAGGGGTCTAAGAGTAAACTCGGCAAGTTTTCATTGCTGGGAGAGCCCAGGTGCACATCTGGAGACACTGGCCATGGCTTGCCTGCCTGCCCACCAAGCTCATCTGCTCCAAGTGTGAGCCTGTATCCCTTATGCATTTCTGTCTCATCTGTCAGTAGTTTTCTCCTCTCCTAGGGCTCCGTGTCACTCTGGATGCTGCAACCCCCACTGCAGTAATCGTTCTCCTACTGTTCACCAGCCTTCTGCTCCAAAACATCCAGCAGCTCCACGGTAAAGGGTGGCCCAGGTTTATACTGTTCTTTCCCTTGCTTGTCTTCATTATGGGGAGTGGTGGGACACCCGGGGGAGGGTTGGCAGGCAGATTAAATTCAGGTCATGTGGGTATTTGAGAGGGATGTTGGCCAAAGGGCCAAACACTGAGCAGCTCTCACTTTCTCTCCCGCAGAGCGAGGCTGCTCAGAGCCCATCAGTCTAACACTCAGCTTCACCCTGGCAGCTGCAGCCGTCCTCCTTGCGATGGTGGCCTTCCTCCTATGGTGTACGTAGCCCCATGGTTTCCTTCCAACAATTACAGGATCATTATTAGCATCTCTGCCCCCTTGACAGATGCTTCCTCTTAGCTGTCACCCCTTCCCCGCAGGGGGTGTTGAGAAAAGATGCTTTTCGTTTAGAAGACAAAGCCAGATTTTTTTTAAGCTGGCCTCCCTGCAGCCAGCTGTTCTTCACATATCTCTGGAAGTGTGAGGCACTGACTTAAGCGCCTGACTTTATGGAAACCTCAGTGGCAAGAGGAATTTGGCTTCTCCTTTATTTGCAGGTCATAAGATAAAAAAGAAGAGAAAGATGGAAAATGTGCAGGTCACCCATGACGCACAGGGCGCAACAACCTTGGTAATGCACTGCTACTAACTGTCCATTTTGAATTTCTTCTTCTATTGCAAAACTGTTATTTAACTTATGTTAAACTCATGATTAATGTGGGGCTAATGAGTTACAGGCTTAAAAAAAAAAAAAAAAAAAAAAGATCTTGCAGCTGCTCAGCTGCTGCTGGGAATATTTGCAAGGAAGTGCCCGCCTGCCTTCCTGCAGAATGGCAAGGTCTTGTGCTCATCTTGGCAGCTTTGGGTGGGTGTGAAACTAGCTGGAAGGTGACCAGAGGTAGCAGTTCAGCTGTGGGACCTATAAGTTCAAGAGCACCAAAGAGCTTCCCTGGGCCTTGCTGCTAGCGGACAACATTTGCTTCTCCCAAGCCCTGCCCATACTGGTACCATGGAGGGTGCCTGATGGAACATGCTGGTGTCCTGAGCATGCCAGTTCTTAGGGCTGCTCTACCCTGACAGATACATTGCCTGGTAATTTATTTTTTTAGTTAAGAATGATATCAAAGTAGAGGGGCTAAAAACCTGGTGTTCTCCTACTGCACCCAACCCAGAAACAGCTACAGAGGATTGCAAATGAGATGTGAAAGAACCCAGCAGGTCTGTGAGCCACGAGCTCGGCGCTAAATGGTTGCAACTCTGCTCTTTGCTTTGTGCCCTGCCTCCAGCTCCTCTTAGAGAAGTCCCCATCCCACACCAGCAGACTGGCTCCTGCAGCACCTGCCTCTGCGTTGCGGGCTGCCTCCTTCCTTTGGAGATGCAAGGCGGCTTTGGAGGATTGCAACTACCTGAAAGGAGGCTGTAGTGAAGTGGGGGTTGGGGTCTTCTTCAAAATAACCACTGATAGGACAAGAGGAAATGGGCTCAAGTTGCACTGGGAGAGGTTCAGGTTAAATATTAGGAAAAATTTCTGCACGGAAAGAGTGGTCAACCATTGGAAGAGGTTGCCCAGGGAACTGGTGGAGTCACCATCCCTGGCAGTACTCAAGAAATGGGTAGATGAGGCATTTAGGGGCACGGTTTAACAGGCCTGGTGTTGAAGGGTTTATGGTTGAACTCAATGATCTTGAAGGTATTTCCTTTTCCAACCATTATGATTCGATGATTAGGGGACTCCTCCTTATCTGCTACATTTGTCCTTGTGCTGCTGAGGCAGTGCACAAAGCAGCTGGTCCTTAGACTAGGTATGAGCCCGGTCCTTGTGTTTCAAGAGCACTTGTGCACACACAGCTGCGCTCCACCTCTGCTAGGCGGTCACTCTCATTAGTTACTCAAACTCCAAATCCCTTCTATACCCCCCAGAGGACGTGGCAGCATCTGTGTATGGCCAGAGGAGCAAGCACTTGTCGAGGCAGCTCCCTGGCCAAGCATCTTGCTACCAGCAGGTCACCAGGAGCCGGCAGGGCACGTCCCGTGGGGCTGGGCTGGCCACCCCCGGAGCCGTCGCAGCACGAGCACACAGGTTCATCGCCATGTGCTTTCTTAGCAGGTGCACAAAGAGCCTCAAGAACTGAATCAAGAAACAGACTAAGGAGTCAGCCCTCTGACTGCCGGAAAGCTCTGCTCACACGATGCGGGCATCAGGAAAGAGCTGGGAAAACATCTGCTGTAACGAGACCAGCGTAAGCTGCTGTTGCAGGCTAGCACCTTTTAGGCAATGCTTTTTGTGCAAGCACTCAGCAGAATGCTGTTTGTCTGCCCCGCTTCCCTTCTGTGCCTTTGATGGATGCAACCCCCTCCTTAGAATGAAGCGAGCGGTCAGGCTGTCAGTCTTCAGGGGCGGCTGCTCTTGCTGCTGCAGGCAAAGACAGGTCCTCGTGGCACCCCTGATTTGTGCCTTCTGCAGGGCATCCTAGTGGTTGGCTGGGCTGGTGCCCTCCACCTGCGTGATGAGTAACTGGCCTTTGGAGAGAATGACAAGGCAGGACAGCACCCCCAGGCTAGACTGCCCATCCATGTCCATCATTTCCTGTCCATGTGCCTCTTAAACGATTTATGATGTGGCCTTCCGTGCTTTCTGAGTTTTAGTATTTTAGCTGGTGTTGAAGTGCCTCCTCTCAACAACTTTTGTGTGGGAGGTCTGCTTTGAAACGTATTCATGTGTAAAACTTGAGAAATAGCCTAACACTGTTCTTTTCCTCTTTTCCTCCTTGCAGCTGCTCTAATAAATGCATTTAATATGGGGAACTCCACTTGTGAACATGGGAGGGGGCTCTGCCCTATTCAGCAACCCATATTTACCCCTCGCTTTGGGCTGGTTCCTGCCTGGGCGAAGCTGACCAGCTTTCGTGAGGGTTTCTGGCCCAGGTTTGTATTTATGGCCCTGACGCAGTTTCTACTTTCCCCTAAGCAGTGGGTGCAGTGGGTGTCCCTGGGCCCTGCAGACGTGCTCCAGGATGGCCCTGGTCCCCCTTTGCATTTAGGGCACAGGGAATTGTTCTGCAGCACCAGTAGCACGGTCGGGGCAGAGCCAAAGACTGGTGCTGCTAGGGTATCGCAAAGGCCCAGGGCTGAGCTGAGATGGGACTCCTGAAGCACTGGGTACGTGGGGCCCACAAGAAGCCATTCAGGGCATTTAAGGCCAATTAGTGTCCTCAGGATTTTGATGCCGTGATGCAAGCAGCAAGGAAACGTCCCCTCCTAGTTCCTTCCTGTTCCAGGCGCAGCCCAGGACCATCCCACATAGCCAGATGTCAACTGAGAGGAAGAGCAAGAGCAGGAGCTCAACGTGCACCAGGGCAGAGAGAAGCAAAGTCCCCACCAGGCTCCTGGAGAATAGAACTGGCCCCTGGGTGGCATTTAGGCCTCAGCAAGCTCAGCTCAGCGCTGCTGCTAGAAGCAGCCGTAAACCTGCAAAAAGCTGTATGACGTCTCCCATGAGCTGCTCCACCATCTGGGTGAAAAGGAAATGCCGGGGAGGCACGGCTTGTTGGTTGAGAGGTATTGGAAATTCAAACCGATGCTCTGTGTTCGCACTTGCCAAAGGAAAGCATATCCCCAGGGCAGGGAAAGGCCCTGCAGGCAGCCAGACCGGTGCAGTGCCGAGGACAAGCTGCCTGCTCTGCTCCGGGGCCATGTTCAAGGCAGAGGCTCCGCCCTGGGCTCCAGGCTCCTTGTGGCTCCTGAAAGGCACAGGGCTTAAAAGCTTCCCAGCCTGCAGCACCGTGATGTTTGCGGGGGGCAAGTCCTCTGGGAAGGAGAGCACAGCACCCCTCCTTCCTGCCTCCGCCGCTGCTTTTAGCGCACACCAACCACCGCAGCAGCGTAAGCTATGAGGCCACCCAGCCACGTGCCAGACCTTGGCTGCCTTCAGGCTCCTCCTCTTCCTTAGCTCCCCAGCAGAGCTCATTTTAGTAGGATAAAGACTGTTTTAGTAGGATGACCCCTCGGTCAGCCAGGATTTCAGCCCGCGCTGGAGAACCAGCTGACGAAGATGGAACAGCTTACAGCAGCCTGAGGTTTTTCAGTGGGAATTTGCAGGATTCTCAGGCTGCTTCCCTCTCCAGGGAACATGCAGAGACTGCAGCTTTCATGGTTTGACCTGTGGAGAAATCACAGAGGACTTTGCAGCTCAGGAGTCAAGACTAGATGTTTCTGCTGTCTTTTCCCTGACTTGGCCTTCAGACTGTTATCTCTTTCTCAAGAGAAAGGAAGCAGCAGATGCAAAAAATAAAATAATGCCTGTTTCTGTTGCACAAATTGCCCTTGCGACACTGCCCTTTTAGCACACTGCCTTATTGCTGTGCAAACTGGCTGTGGATTTGCCTGGCAAATTAGTATGTTCAGGGGTGAAGTTATGAAAATTAAGAAATGAGGGACATGTTGCTACTGCACAACCCAGGCATATGGGGATAGGAAGAGAGCTGGTTTTCCTGCTGAATTCCTAGTTGCTCCTGAATTGCTCAGAAGCATTCTAATGCCTAATTTTGGGTGATAAAGGACCTGGCAATTGCAGGGATTCATAATAGAAAACAATATGTCCTTCCTGTTTACACTGCAGGCTGCATGTTTTTCCTTTAAAGGTAGCAATAGGCAAAAAAAATAAATAAATGAAAATAGGATGTAGCGGGTGATGCATCTTCCTGACCTGCTGGAGCCCGCTGGGCGAGCAGGGAGGCATTAGCGGCAAAAGAGAGGAAAGTGCAGTGAGGAAGCACCAACCTGGTGCTTTTCCCAACACTGACATTGCAAATGGCCCCTTTCCAGCCCTGGGACCTGTTTAGCCTGCCCAGTTCCTAGTGCCAGGCAGTCCTTGTGAGCATCGCAGGGAGCAGAAATGCTGCGAGCGGCTGTGCCGAGGCAGTAAGGGATGAAGGACTGCCCGCTGCACATCTGGGCTGCTGTGATGCCTTAAGGCCTGATGACAGTGGGATGCAACAGCAGGCAAAGGGAGGAGAAATATCAAGGAGGAAGGAGACAGTCACAAGCATGAAGATTCAGAGAAGGAAGCTGGATGCATTGTCTCCAGGTACATCCCCGTGCACCTGCCACACTTTAAAAAAAAAAAAAAAAAAAAAATTTACTCTGGATATCTTTCTTATTTTTATCCAAAATCTGTTTTTTCTACCAAAACGTACCCCAAATTTATCCTTTACAACACACAAAGGTATTTCCTTTGAATAGAAGCTTTTCTGATTACGGACACAACACGTGCAACCACTCAAAGGCCACTAGATAAACTCCCAAGGCTAAAACCCTCTCTAAAAACATTCACAGCAGGAATCCCACAGACATTTCTGACCTTGTCGCACTCAGCTGATTTCTTCCACGGAGTCCCAGCTGCCCACGGCCTCAGGGCTGGGGTTGGCTGTCTGCGACGAGTATCGGGAAGACGGTGGTGGCCAAGTCCAGGTCACCCCTGGAGCTGGAGGTCTTTGAGGCTTCAGGGCAGAGGCAGGATGCAGGTAGGGTACTGGTATCAAGGACAGCAGAGAAAGGAGCACCTCTACTGCCCACACATCCCCAAGACAAAAATGACAAAAGAAGATATAAAAATCCTTGCCGGGGTCTCCGTATGCCTTTTCTGGGCAGAGCCTGAGAGGGGCTGTGCTCAGCCCTCGCACCTGTGACCACAAACTGCAGCTGTAGCAGGTGAAAGCCATGTGGAAAATGAAGCCCACAGCTGCAGCTAGTAAAACCCTAAAAGGAATACATCCGAGTGGAAGAACGCAAGAACACAGAGATCAAAGGCTGGGCGGAAGGAGCACCGATGAGCAACTCAACCCCTGCCCCAGAAGGATTGATGGAACCTCCTATAAACACATATAGACTGGTGAGGCAGGCAAATACAGACTGCCTGGAATTAGAAAAATCAGGACCTGATGAAGAGCAAGCTCGTTAGCCCCTGCTCCTCGATTGCCACCACAACCAACCTCCTCAAGGCCCCAGGAACATGCTCTGATTCTGCCTGTGGCATCACGGTCCAAGACAACTCCTATAGCCCAAGAATAGTAATAAATGACAAAAACAAATACAAAATGTCAGCACAGGTGAGACAGCGCCCCACAGCTGTTCTGTAGCAGAATAACCCAAGGATCTTGTCAAGTATCGCACCATGTCCCCACATGGCTAAGCCCATCTTTTCCTCACAGCGTTATTTCCATTGCATCTCTTTTTCTCCCTTTGCAGGTCACAACAGGGCATTTTTTTCCTCATGAAAACTGGGGAAATTGGACAGTCCCTGCAGCTGTTTCAAGTCAGAAGCATCTGTGGAAACTTGTGGGGAAACACAAGCAAGCATCAAAAAGCTTGTAAGGATCTGTGACATGTTTCTGGACTTGTGCAGCCTGTGCTCAGCCTATTACATCTCTTGGACAAAGGTGATGGATGCTCTGCAAAAAAAAAAAAAAAGAAAAAAATCACATCATTGTTTTACAACACAGCTGTCTGTTTCCTGGTGATCTGTGCAAGTGGGAAGGATGGAGAGCTGCAGAAAGAGGCCTCTGTGGACAGCACTTTGTTCCACTACAGAAGACCAGAGGAACATTGATCTATGCCACCATCAGTGAGCGAAAGACAGAAATGTCTTCCATCCATGAGAATGCGCACAGGTGCGAAACAGGCAGCAGGACAACCGTCCTCCTGGCTCAGTGAGCAGTGAAATAGAAACAAAGCAATGCCTTTGCTCTCCTCATTCGTGCAGTTTTGTGCCAGAAAACTGTCCACGCCTGCGCTGTCCTCAGACTGTGCCACATTTCACGTTTGCCAGGGTGCAGTGACTCAGGGAACAGGTTAAATATATCCCCATGCACACTTGCAGCAAGGTTATTTTCTAACGGCAGATCAGTTCCCAACTCCAGGCCCCTCGCAGAGGGAGCGAGGCTGCCCAAACAAGGGAAGGGGTGCCGGTAACACGACCACGCAGAGCAGACCCCAGCCTGGCACCCAGCAGCGGGAAGCAGCTCCGATCCGACGGTGACTGAGTCATCCCCTGTCGCGAGGTGCTCCTGCAACAGGCAGCAGAGCAAAACGAACAACTGACGAGCTCAGGACTACAACTCCCCACAAACCTCTGCACCTCTGTCATATCCGTTTTCTTATATAGCGTATGCAGAAACGATTCAGGCCTTTTCAAAGTTAAAGGCAGAGAGAAAAGCAATATAAATTTATAATCAACTATCCCTACCTGACACTATGGCTGTCCCTCCTGTCATGCACACTTCCCTCATCCCCAGCCTGCTGCAGTTTCTGCAGGCTTTAGACACCAGAAGGTGGTTTATTCCCCTTAAGATCATGATAATATACAATGGAATAACATACGCACTTTTATTAGTAGAAAAGACCTTTTTTTAAAAAAGCAAAAAACAACTTATCTAAAATGATTTTTAGACAACTCTCAGAAAAATTTAAAAAATATATTTTGTCAAACACTTGGCTGTATTTATTTGCAAGTAAAACATGTAACAATCCGTATTACAGCTTAAAACTAAATTTGGTTTAATCCATGCAACCTGCTTCCCTTCCTTTAATAATTTAATCGTAACGTAATTCCAGGCTGAGAGATGGCCCTTTGTAGCCAGCCCCTTTCATCTATTTATTATGTCCCTGGGGCTGATGCACACAGGACTCAGCTACATCACTTTTCAGGCTCCTGCACCGGAGTAGTGTCAAAGTACATAAAGCCCAAAAAAGTCAAGCCATGAGTTATTCTCCCACAGAGTGAGAAGCACAAAGGAGCCAAGAATTCTTCAGCAACAAACAAAAAAAAAAACAAATAAATTCCAACTTCTTTTTTTTTCAAACCAGCTTCATAGAAATTTTGCACACGTCAGCTTTAACTTACATTTTGAAGGATTTTCCTACTAACAGTCAACAGGCCAACTCTTCCCAAAGAGAAGGCAGAATTCTGAGAGGAAAACAAAACTTGGTGTTCCCAGATTGCTAGGAATGTGCTTTTCTGTAGAAGTGAGCTATGGTCAACAGGCAAAACACAAACCCCAGTAAAATCTACCCTCACCTCTCTCGATTTGCTAACTGCTTTAGTGTTTTCCTTGCACAACGCTAAATATGCAGAAATTGCTTTCAAAATCCTATTACAACAACCAGGAGACAAAAAAACACCTACACGAACAAAAACACCAAAGAAAGTACAGCTCAACTCCATCTCCTTCCTTGCAGGAGATGAACGCGACAAGGCCAAGAGGACTCTGCTTTCTCAGCTAGGAGCTGTACTGAGGTATTGCTCTGCTGGGGAAGCTCCCTTCCTCTGGCTACGTAGATCTGAATGGTATCTCTGACGGAGCAAGAGAAACTGCCCACAGGAACATCAGGGTGGTGCAGTGGCCCCGAGGCAGAGCGTGGAGGCCCCCTGGAGGGACCTGTCATCTTTTTGCCTGCAGGCCAACAAGGAAGAGGTCCTCAAGCCACCAGCTGCGCCACTCTAGGAGAGAAGTGATCATCTGGCAGCAAAACTACTCAGAACAGCCGACACAACCAAGGGCCTGGGGACCAGCTCAGAGAGGGCACTGGGCTTGGAGGGACTCCCTGTCAGAACCAAAGACAGGTGCAAACCCCCCAGCCCCACATTCAGAAAGGCACTTAGCAAGACCTAGTGCTCCAGGAAAGCATCCAGTTTTCTCCAGGGTGAAGATGTCAGTGCTGAGAGGCTATGCCCCCAACTGAGTAATTTCAGTTATAACAGTTGTTTTTATAAGTAAAGCCCCACAGAAGGAGCACGGAGAAGCAACATGGACAGAGGTTTGGTGCTGGAAAGGAGGGCTGCCCCTGGCCACAGCAAATCAGGTAACAACCATCATCTCCTGCACGAGCAGCAAAAAGGTCAGAATTTCTTTGGGGCTTGTTTTTCAAAACAAAACCACATTGCATCCCCTACTCATCTCCTGTGGACCTGAACTGGCTCCACTCATCTCCTAGGCTTTCCAGTGACAGCAAAACCCTGCCTCTTCTCCTCCCTCCAAGGGTCAAACACAAAATAAGCTCCATGGTCTCACCCCCAAAGACACCTCAGCAAGTCGCTAAGTGCTCCAGAACAGCAGCACACTAGGACATATTGAAGCCACAGTGAGGCAGTTCAAGTTCCATTGAGTCTCCCGTCAGGGAGTAGCAGAGCACCCGGGAACACTTCCCAGCAGCCTCCAGAGCCATGTGTTTGTCCAGTCAGGATCTACCATCTATCCACAACCATCAGCCCTTCTTCCAAGTGCCCCCACAACCTCTGGATAAAGCCATACCCCAAATGTCCCAAAGGTGTGCAAGGGGCCTTGGGAAGAACAGGACAGTGCAGGTGGAGTCCAAGCCAGTGTTGTTTGTAAAACAAGTCCTGCAAGTATCGGTGGGTTTTAGCAGCTTGAACAATTAATATATGAGCGAGCCCAGAAGAGACTGAGACAGCATCAGACCACTGTGCGTGTTGGCAGGTGTCCAGTGCTCCCTGGGCATCATCCATCACCTACGTGAGAGGAACGGAGCAAGGTGCAGTCCCTCAGGCCTTCCACCTGCAATGAGAGAGGAGAGGCTTCCATAGAGCATTAAGCCACGTTCCACTCCCACCCTCAGGTATGTGGACACCACCCCGCACTCACAGGCAACATGCTGCCTGGTAGAGGCCTCAGGAAGATGCTGCTCTGCTCTAGAAGGATATTGCAGACTCTCTGGTACTTCTGCTTACCGCCTGGACTTCTACTCTACTCGGCCTCCTGCTCAGCGTCAGAGAAATTACATAAATAGCAAAGGGCAGAAGCATGAACTGTAGCTACACTTACAGCTCTCCTTGGACCAGCGTGCCTGGATTCCACATAGGTGGTCACACACAGTGCCTCCAGTCAGCCTGGAGCTCACCTTGGTTGAAAGGGCTGCTGGAGACTCACGAGACATGAGGGCTCTCTTCCCATATAGCCACCAGCCTTCTGCAGGGCCAGAGCCCATCACCTTGCCCTTTGATGCCCCAGAACCCCGCTTATTAAGTGGAGAAAGGAAGCTCATTTTGCACAGCTGTAAGGTCTGTCAGTATAGAGAACTGTGCACAAGGGGTGCATCCTTAGCAAGATGGAAGAGATGAGAGGTTTTACGCTACATGAAAAGTAAGAGCCTCTCAACTGTCTCCCTTGTCTGTGGAAGGGCCTGTCCACTCAGCGGTGTCTGCCTCTAACTGTATCCCTCTGGCTGTTTCCTCAGAGAGTTTTGTGGATCTGTGGCTACAGACACAGGTTAGCCAAGGATCCCAACACCTTAGATTATTCAGTCACAGCCAAGGCAGGCTTTGGCTGGTAGCTAGCAATGGAGGAGCAGCACCATCCCCAAGTCCCAGGCATGGCAAAAGGACTCTTACCTACGGACACAGCGATAAAAGCGTCCCCTCCTCCTGCACCACACGAAAACACCTGGGAAGAAACCATTTGTTGGCTCCATCAGACACTCCAGAGAGAGTTGTCAGACACCGCTTCCCAAAGGAAGAAGCAGCAGGCACCTTTTCTTCTTGGTAGCAACGCTCAACCAGGAAACAGCAGGGAGCTGGGGACTGTCAACAGTCCCTGGCACAGGGTCACTGCCTGCAGGAAGCTGCTTGGTATTCGACCATTTGGTCTTGAGGAATCCCGTGATCATGTCTACAGAGAGCAGCAGAAATCTGCTTGGCCCCGGCCTTGAGCTGGTATCTACCCCGCAAAAGGCCAGGGAACGGAGCCAGACACCAATTTTGGCCATGTGTGAACAGGTGTGAGGAGGTTGCCTGGGGGTAAGATGGGAGCAGAAATACTCAGGGCAGCTTTTCCCAGCACCTATGCAATGCTTGGGATGATTACATAGGGGAAAAAAAAAAAAAAAAAAAAAAACTGAAAATTTAATCCAAGAGTAAAAAATAAATACAAATCAACTACAGAGAACTTCTTACTTCTGTTTTAAACCTGGGAGTCTTTTCTCTGGTCCTGACTAGTGCATCTCACTTTTTTCAAGTTTGCTGTTGGCAGTCTGAGAAACTTTACTGGGGCCTGGAGTTAGGTTGGAAAAAAAGTGCTCTCCAGCTCCAAAAAAGGAAGGAAAACAGGCCCACTGAGTCAGGAAGCATGCTTCCCTTCTGCAGGCAGAAAACAGCAGCAGACCACATTGAGGGGCCTAACTTGCCTTTACCCTAGAAGGAATGGGAGACATACATCAGTTGGACAGGGTCCATGGGACCTCAGAAGCAGTTTTGCCCAGATAAGGAAGGTAAAATATAGTAACAGGCCTGCTCTGGACATGCAGGAGAGTTTCTATCCCTTCAGCACCAGGAGCAGTGAGGCAAAGGAAAGAAACGGAGGGTGTGAAACCATGGGAACAAAATTATTTGTTTCCAGAGGAAAATCAGAGGCCACAGAAGGGTTTTTTACTAGAAAAGCTACATTTTTCTGCAGCATGCCCAATACAGGAGCAGTGGCCAGTCAGGGAGGCCACCATGCACTGATACCCCTGCTCCAGTTTCACTCATCCCCTCTTGGGTGACAATACCATAGGCCAAAAGCCAGGGAAAAGAGTGAATCACAACACTCACCTATCAGAGAGCCAACGATAACGCACGCCATGATCACAGGTAAGACCACGTTTGCATCATCTGTAAAAGAGACAACTCATAGTCTTTGTAGCCAGACTGAATTTACTCCCTATCCACCCGCTTCGAGCAAAAATCTGCCACTGGGCAGCTACGCTCAGAGCACAGAAATACATAGAACGCAGGTGGCATTTGCCCTTGCAAGCCCCATGATTCCCACCATTCGTTTCCACTAATGCTGGGAGCTGAGGATTGCATTTGGGGATGGGGAAACACAGCAGACTTGTGGAGGGGAAAGCTGTGAAACGCTTCTTGAAAGAAGAGGTGACCTTTCATTTTTGGGGGGAATGTTTTAGATTTGACATGGCCACCCAGACGTGGGCCAGTCACTTGGTTGTTTCCTGGGTTTCCCTTCCCAGATGGCAGGAGGAAGCACCCACTTACGCTGGACATGAAGCAGGAAGGAGGCTTCATTCTCGCTCACTTTGTTGCGGACCACACAGGTGTAGTAGCCGCTGTCGTTCATTGTCACTTCGATGATGTGCAACGTGTTGTTATGAAGAAACTGGATATGGTCGCTCGCAATCAGCAGTACCCCATTCTTCCTCCACCAGTAGGAGTCTGCCATGCCTTCTGAGATGTTGCAGACCAGTTTAGTGTCATCGCCTGCTCTCACAGAGTTGTTGCCCGTGATTTCTGGCACAGGCAGCGGTTCTGCAAGATATGGAACAACTGTCAACACTGTTCCTTGATGTCAGAACTAGCGCACCTTCCTACCCAACTACTCAAGCAATTGCTTTGTAGAGTTTGCAAGCATAGAGCTGCTTCTAACTACCTGATGGGAACGTCCCTAAGTTCAAGAAGAATTACAGGGCTCTGCACAGGACCAAGCATTTCCACAAACTCCATCCTGTGCATCTGCATTAGCTCATATCAGCATTACAGACCCAGCAACGTCTTCAGCAATTCTCTCTGTGCCCTGCACCGTGAGACTCTGGCAAGCAGGTAAAACTTCCCCTCCTCTGCACAGGGCATCTGAACCATCTCTCCTCGGTGTGGACTGTCTGTGCCCGTGAGGCAGCTCATGTGCTAGGGGAGGACTCGCTGAAGGAGGATTTCTGTTCAGTGGAAAACATCAGCAGATTTGAGAGAAAGACAGTTGTGGGGGATATTTGAGATTCTGTGTAAAAGTGAATCCAGATCAGAGCCCACCTGCACTTCCAGGACTCCCTTCCCTACTCCAGTCTTTGGACTAAAGCAAAAACTGAGGGCAGACAGAAAGATGATGCTTGACTGTCCCTTCAGTATTACCCAACCTCTGTCCAGCCCACAGGGTGCAAGGAAAGCCTCTCAACGTCACAGCTCTAGGCTGGTGCCAGCACGTAGCTCCCTTCGTTCACTGGGGCTGTACCTCACTTCAGTTTAAGGTCTGTGCCTTAAGATTTAGATTTCAAATTATAATACCTCAGAGTATCTCACAGACACTTCTACCTCTTCCTGGGACTGACAGCACACAGTGCTGGCTGCTCCAAAACTCGGTCGAGTTAACCTAAAAACAATGCAAACAAGCCACCATCCGAGCTATCACTCACCAATAACTTCCACCTGGAGCCAGTCGGTTTCCTGCGACGCCGTTCGGAAGCGGTACGCCCCGCTGTCCTCCAGCTGCAGCACCATTTGCAGGGAGAAATCCGTCTCGTTGAACCTCGTGCGGTTCTTGTAGGCAGACGCCGTGTTCACGGGCTTGCTGAGGTAGTAGCTCAGGACGACCTCCTCGCGAGGGCCGTTCCTGTACTCCCAGAACACGATGGCGCTGGCGTTGAGCGGCGGCGCCGCCAGCAGCACGGTGCAGCCCACGGCCGAGACGAGCCGCCTCGACGTGGGGCTGAGGCTCGCCGTGTAGCAAGGCGACAGTGTTTGTGCTGCCGAAGGGAACGCAAGGCGTTAAGGAATTAGAGGGTCTATGGATATTACTAGAATATTGCTGCCATTCTAGCAGGATCAGGCAGGCAGCTCCTGGCTCAGCTCACCTACGAGCACTTGGTTATTTCTGGGATGAGCTGTGACACAGCGTTAAGGAGGCATGCGGGGAAGTAGTCGCCAGTTGACTACAAATTTCCCTCGTGTCCCGGGCCTGAAAAACCCGGCCGCTTCGCTTCAAAGCAAGCGGGCGGGAAAAACCGCACAGCTCTAAGCGCTTGCAGCCCAAAGCCTCGTGGTCCCGACTGCTATTTCGGACACGCGGAGGAGCCTTTCGGGGCGGCGGACACAGAAGCGGGGGCAGCGCCCGAGGGGCAGGGGCCGCGGCGGCGCCACTTGCCTGTGATGGCGCTCCGGGCTCCGGCCGCGCCGGCTCCGCACGCCAGCAGCAGCAGCAGCAACGGGCCGC